>WOXC01010953.1:0-245000 GCA_011680675.1 Gymnobelideus leadbeateri
CAGAAGGACTGTTCCCACCACCCCCTTCGCCTCTATTGTCTCCCTCTTCTACTTGCTCTAACCTTCACTAGACTGCCCACTCACACCCAACACTAAGGGTCTCAAGGGTATCTGACTTGATTGTTCCCTTATTTGTATATCCCAGATTTCTCTTATCACTCACAGAAGATTCAACGGGCAATGACTTCATTTAATGCCTCACAAACCACAAAATCCAAATTATATAACACCTTTCCACATGAAAAATTCAGTGCTAGTGATGTTCTTCCCCTCTAAGGTATTAAATGTGAAGTTATTTATACATCCAAAAATGAATTTTGAGAATTTTTAGTATGTAATCAGGTTTGCTTTGTATAGTGCATTGAGTTCGGAACTTGGTGACAGGAAAACCTGGTTTCAGATTTTGCCTCCAATATTTCCAAGCTGTGTGCGTCTAGTCAAGTCCCTTTACTGCCCTGAGCCTCAGTTCCCCTTATCTGATATCTATAGCAGATCTTTCACAGGGTTGTTGTGGCCAAACAAATGTGATTGTGTATATGAAGTGCTTTGCAAACCTTAAAGCACTATACAAGATATTATTATTTGTTTTGTTTCCCAATTCCCCTAATTTTGCTTTCTCCCAGGAATAGTCTATAGCTTCAGACCACCACTTATGGTTTCATCAGCTGAAAGCCCTAAAGATTTCTATATGCTATATATAATCCTTTTTAAGAAACTTTCACTCAAGTTCCTCCTCTATAAAATGAGGGCATTGGATTAAAGGAAGACTAAGGTATCTCTAAGGAGCAGCTAGGTGGCATAATGGAGTGCCAGGCCTAGCGTCAGGAAGACTCATCTTCCTGAGTTTAAATCTGTCCTCAGACCCTTACTAGTGTATGACTCTGGGCAAATCACATAACCCTATTTGCCTCAGTTTCCTTATCTATAAAATGAGCTGGAGAAGAAAATGGCGAACCATTCCAGTATCTTTGCCAAGAAAACCCTAAATGGGGTCATGAAGTGTCAAACATGACTGAAATAACTGAACAAAAAAAAAGGTCCCTCTTATATCTCATATTCCATAATTCTGTGACAATAATTCTAAGATTTGGAAATACCTTTCAGAGGGCAGGAGATAGAGCCCTGGGTCTCTGTTGCTCAGTTTTAAAGAGTCAACCCCTGTAGCAATTCCACTTCTCTTATTGCCAAAATGAAGTCAGGGGATCATGGGATCACAGATGCAGGACCTTGAAGGCCCTCTAGTACAAACCTAGCATTTTATAGACAAGATAACTGACGCTCAAAGAGTGACTTGCTCATTATTCCATAGCTAATAAGTGTCAGGGGTAGGATCTGAACCAAGGTCTTCCTATTTCCGAGGCTAACATGCTCTCTACTAGGCCTTTCTGCCTCTGGTAATATATCTAGAATCATGCCCAGCATTCGAAATGTTTCTCTAGGACCACAGTTAAGGGCTCTTCTCCAGCCCTCATGTTATTAATGACTGAAAGGAGACTCAAGGCAGATAGTAATAGAAAAGGAGGTCACTTAGACTATCTGGTGGTCAAAATGACCAGAGGTCAAAATACAAGTGTTCAATCCATAATATATGATCATCAAGTAAAAGATCTTGCCTTCTTCCTACTCAGATTGCTTTATCGTGGCTTGTTTTCCCTTTGAGCCTACATTGTTTAAGGGTTCATATCTCTGGCTACCTCATTACAGGTGGAATTGACCCCTTTATCCGTGGCATGCTGGTCAAGCCCTCCAAGATGCTGAAGCAAAATAAAATGATAAGCAGTGAGTTGAGAGACAAGCTTTTCCAGCCAACTCAGAAGATCCACGGATTTGACTTGGCCTCCATCAATATGCAGAGAGGGCGGGACCATGGGATTCCAGGTGAGACAGGCCTGGATATAGAGCCTATAACCAGGCAACCCTCTGCTTTTATATAGGGCTCCTGAAGGTTCGTTACATCAAGTTCAGCGTTGGGAATATAGGCCTTCCTAAAATCACAGAGGGCTGCTGGGGTCAGTTCTTAAGATTCACTTTCCCCATTTCACAAGTGAAGGACCTTGGATAATTCCCTAGACCAGTCTGGGTCTCAGTTTCCTCATCTATAAAATGAGACCAGATTGGGGGATTTTTAATTTATGGAATAAAACAAGCATTTCCATAACATAGTAGAATTTTATTTGTTTTGGGGTTGTTTTGGTTTTTTTTTTTTTTGCTTTTTTGAAGGTGGGAAGGCGGGGCAATTGGGATTAAGTGACTTGCCCAAGATCACAGGGCTAGTAAGTGTGTCAAGTGTCTGAGTCCAGATTTGAACTCAGGTCCCTCTGACTCCAGGGCTGGTGCTCTATTCACTGTGCCACCTAGCCACCCCTCATAATAGAATTTTAAAAGATGATTACGCATGAAACCACAAATTCACTATGTACAACTTGATATTCCTTTTAAATAAGCGTAATTGTAAATTTCCTCTTTTTCTCCCCTTTTTTTCTCCCTCCCACCTCAGAGATGGCTACCATTACACACAAATAGGCGTATGTGTATACATATATGTGTGTATATGTAAAATTATTCTATACATGTTTCTATTCATCAGTTCTTTCTTGGGATGCAGATAGCATCTATAATAGTCAAAATTGCTTAGTCGCTCAAAGTCATTGTTAAGACAATATTTCTAGCCAGATTGGATTAGAAGATTATAGTTTCTTCAAACTCTACGACTCTATGATCTTCTGCCCCTCTCTGGTGCACAGCTATATTTTTTAAAGGTCTAGCTCTGATCAAAGCAGGGATCAATTATGACCTTTAGCTGCAGGGAAGGTGCCTATCAGCATTGGTAGAGGGAGTTTCCTCACCTGAGAATTTCAAAGGTTGACTGAAATACTGGTTGTTAAGTGATTTGCCCTGGGCCACGCAGTTACTATGTGTTAGAATTAAAATTTGAACCTCTTGTAACAATGTGTATATACTTTTAACAAACTGTATATAACAGGAAAACAATAACTGTTATTGTCTGGGAGTACTAATAAGAAACTAAATTAAAAGTGTTAAAATGATTAGGAGAGATGGGGGAAGAGCTCAAGAAAGGAGAGTGGGGGTGGGGCGAGGAGGTAGGAAAAGCTTACTTTTGCTGCTCCAGCCTCAATCACTTACTGTATGACCCTGAGAAAGTCACTTAATCCTGTTTGCCTCAGTTTCCTTATCTGTAAAATGAGCTGGAGAAGGAAATGGCAAACCACAGTTTCTCTGCCAAGAAAACTCTGAATGGAGATGCAAAAAGTCAGACATGACTGAAACTACTGAATAACAACAAGGCATTCTTATTCTGGATAGCACCTTAATCAGGAACATGTATACAGTCATAACTAGGGTAGGCAACTAAGACTCTGCCCTAGGGTATCAAAGTTTGAGAGCTGACAGCACTTGCAATCAATCAATAAACATTTGTGAAGCACTTACTATGTTCCAGGCATCCACCATATAGCTATTGCAGTAATCCGTGTGTGAGATAATGAAGGCCTTCACTAGAGTGGGGACAGTGTCAGAAGAGAGAAGGGAGCATTTGTGAGGAATGTTACAAAGGTAAAATTAATAGACCTTAGCAAGGATGGTATATGGGTAGATGAGAAATAGTGAGGAATCCAGAATGACTCCTAGGCTTTGAACCTGAAGGCCTGGAGGGATGGTGTTGCCCTCCTTTAACCACTAGAAACAATAGGGTTAGCAAAAATAAAGAATTGAAATAAGTTACTACTCTATTTTTTGGGGTGGGAGGCAATGGGGTTAAGTGACTTGCCCAGAGTCACACAGCTGGTAAGTATTTGAGGTCAGATTTGAACTCAGGTCCTCCTGACTCTAAGGCTGATGCTCTATCCACTGTGCTATCTGGCTGCCCCATTACTATTTTATTTAACCAACTTCTTTTACCTCCAAGATCAAATATAAAGTATTCTTTATATCATATGATTCTTAAAGCCCTTCACAGCCTTGCCCCCTCCTACCTTTCTTGTCTTCTTTCACTGTATTCCCCTTCACGTACTTTATTATCTAGAAACCCTTGCCATCTTAACGTCCCTTGAATGGAAGACTCCATCCCCCAATTGCAGGTATTTTCACTGACTGTTGCCCTGTCTGGAATGTCCTCCCCTCTTACTTCTACCTGCTGACTTCCTTCAAGACTGAGCTCAAATCCCACCTTCTGCAGGAGGCTTTTCCTAGTCTTCCTCACTGCTATTGCCTTCTCTCTGAGATTGCCCATTCATCAACTTTATTTCTTTCTCAAATGTACATCATGGTTTGTATGCTATCTCCCCTATTAGAATGGAAGTTCCTTTGAGGTCCAAGATCATGTTTTTGCCTTTCTTTCTTTCTCTAGTGCTTAGCACAGTGTCTGGCCCATAGTAAGAACTTAATAAATGCTTGTGGGTTGATTGACTACCTTCCCCCTAACCCAATCCCCAGGGTACAGTGCCTGGAGACGCTTTTGTGGCCTCTCAGAGCCTAAGACAGTAGAAGAATTGAGCATCGTGTTGGGAAACAACCGGAGGCTGGCTCAAAAGTTCATAGATCTATATGGGACCTCAGAGAACATCGACATGTGGATTGGAGCCATTGCTGAGCCCCTTGTGCCAGGGGGCAGAGTTGGGCCCCTCCTGAGCTGTATCCTGGGGAAGCAATTCAGAAAGATCAGAGATGGAGACAGGTGAGTGTCCTCAGATTAAGATGGAGAGATGGAGAGATGAGATGGAGAGAATAGAAGATGGGATTGACAGGGGCATCATGAAATAGCAGAAAGGAAACAGGGCTAGAAGTCCTAAAAGCCGGGTTCTAGTACTTCCACTAACTAATTCTCACATTGGACAAGTCACTTGCCTTCTCTGGGCCTCAGTTTCCTCTCCCGTAAATTATGGGGTTTGAATTCTGAGACTTTTTCCAGTTTCAACATTCTATGACTCTATATCTTTTTGGCATAAGGGTGGAACTTTTTTATCCTTTCTGATTTGTGATAAAAGTCCTTCCCTCTCTTTCATTTTTATTCCCCTTGGTGACAAACTTTTGCACCCCACAGTATGGAGAAAGGAGGGAACCTAGTAAGGGAAGGATATTCTCAGATTGGTTTCTAAATTAAGGGTTGTCTCTATCCTTCTCTGCCCCATCCTCACATGTGTGCACATACACACATATATCACATATATCACCACTTGTTAAGGAAGAATCAGTCTTTCATTTAAGGTCCATTATTAACATCTCACCTTTATGGAATAGCCTTCTGGCTTCCAAACTAGCACCACCCAAGTACATGGGTCCATTGGCAAGTGGGTGTTTCTGAGGTTGAGTGAATTATAGCCCATAAGTATATACAACAGGCAAGCTTAAGGACCATGACCAAAGTCTTTCTAGTCCTTGAAGGGTTGTCAGATAGAAGAATAATTACCCTGCATTTGTTTGTCCCAAAACCAAGAGAACCAAGAGAAATGGGAAGTTGCAAAGAGGCAAATATTGAGTTGATGTTCAACATCCCAAAGTGAAATGGGCTCCCTTGGCAAGTAGTGGGTTCACCCTCTCTGAAGGTATTCAAAGAAGAAGTTCAATGACCACTGGTTGGTTGTATTGTAGAGAGAATTCCTGTTCAGGAATGAGTTGGGCTAGGCCATTCATAAGGCCCCTGGCTGGTCAGAGGCTCTGTGGGTTTGTTTTGGTCCTGGGGTGGGGGGCAAGGGGAATACCATTTGGAGACCTTCTTTCTTCCCCTTTAGGTTCTTTTGGAAGAAACCTGGTGTGTTCACCCCAAAGCAGCAAGCAGCCCTGAAAAAAGTCACCTTTTCTCACGTGGTCTGTGATAACACCCACATCACAGAAGTTCCCATCAATGCATTCAAGGCCAACAGATACCCTCAAGACTTTGTGAAATGCTCAGACATTGAGAAGCTGGACCTTTCTCCCTGGAGGGAGAATCTCTAGGAAGGATTAAGGCAACACCAACAATGAGACATCAATCTTCTCACATTCATCAAGTCCCATGAAGGAAGTGCCCCACCCTATCCACGGCACTATTTCAGGGAAGTTAAACCTAGCTCTTGACTGGCATTTGCACAATCTGGCCCTAAACAACCTTTCCAATCTTTTCTTCCAGGATTCCCAAAATGGTGCCTCTTATCCAGCTAAACTGGTTGACCCTGTTGATGGAATGTGCCCAACACTTCCTGTCCCTGTCCCCAAGCCTGTGCTCATCATGTTTCCTCCTGTCTTTCCTACTTCTCAAAATCCCATTTGTCCTTCAAAGTCCAACCCAAGTCTATTTCCTCATGAAGCTTTTCCTGACACTGCTAATGAGCACTGCTCAAAGCTCCTCTCTAGTCAGCTTTTCCTTTACTTGCTTGGGAATCTTTCTTTCTTTCTTTTTTTTTTAGAGGGCAATTTGGGTTAAGTGACTTGCCCAAGGTCACATGGCTAGCTTGTGTGTGTGTGTGTGTGTGTGTGTGTGTGTGTGTGTGTGTGTGTGTGTTAAGTGTCTGAGGCCGGATCTGAACTCAGGTCCTCCTGACTCCAGGGCCAGCACTCTATTCACTGAGCCACCTAGCCGCCCCCCTTTCTGTACTTTTCTTATCTCCCTGGAAAGATTTTGGAGCAGGAAAAGGGGTCAAATTCATCCTTGTATAGTAGTTACTCCATAAATATTTCTTGATTGATAACTGATTGAAGCTATGATTTCAACAGTGCAATTATACAGCACAGACCAGATATAAAATTCTCTGTAATAAACTTAATAAAGAGTGAAATCCTCCTATGTTAGGGCCCGCCTTACAGGGCTTATGTCCAACTCACCTCTCCTGCTGCCTCTACGGCACTCCAATCGCCTTCCACGATTCCTGTCACCCCTATGACCCGGCTTGCCTCCACAAGCCCTTCTCCAGCTGTCCCTGTAGTCTGGTCACTCTGGTTGCCCCAGTGACCCAGGCTGCCTCTACAACCCTCTCTCCAGCTGCCACCACAGCTCTAGTCACTCTGGTCACCCCAACGACCCGGGTTCGCCCCCATGAAAGGAACCAAATTGGGGGAGTCAGCACTATTATTCCTTCCTCTTAGGCTGTGAGAACCTTTGGAAGAACCTTGAGGAAGGGTGGATCATTAGATTTACCCTATCAAGGAGGACTATACTGCCTCTCCCCATGCATTTGAAAACCATAAATTTTCAAATACATTGCATTTGAAATACCATAAATATATTTAAAAACCATAAATACATAATTTACTACTTATATAAATGAAAAATACAGAGCTCTGGAAGCTGAATTTCTCTCACTAAAGGTTCATGTAGGTGAAAAGAAGGGAGGGAATCCAGTAGCCAGACAAATAAAGCTAGAGCCTACGCCCAGACCTTGGAAAGCAAAGCTGGGACTGAAAGAAATCAGGCTTTGGGAGAATAAGCAAGCTAATACTTATGTTTTGCCTTGTCACATCCCTAACCCAACCTATCCTCCTACAAGGCCTCACAGTGGCTGGAGCTGACACCACCTACTCCAAGTCACTTATGGCTAGAGAGGACAGTTTTACTTCCATGGAAATGCTCTGAACAGTTCCAGCGGGCTGATCTAACACAAGAATGATAAGTTTTCCCAAAGCTTGAGGACCTTTCCCCTGTCCAATCCACATCTTTCCCTTTCACCATGAACATGCCTAGGGAAGGCAGCTCTGAATATGCCTTGTGCTCTTCTCAAAGCAACCCTGTGAGGTTGTGTGACTGTTAGTACCCATTTTTTAGGCAAGAAAACTGAGGCACAAAATTGAAGGGACTTTCCCAAGGTCACATAGCTAGTTACTCTTAAGAGGTATGAATTAAATCTATGTCTTCTGACCCTAAGTCAGTAAGTCAACAAGCATTTACTAAGTCCTTACTTACTCCATGCCAAAGTGGATGGTTTTCCTTTCTTTTCTTTCTCCAATAAAAGATATTTTTCTGGGGTGGCTAGGTGGTGCAGGGAGTAAGAGCGCCGGCCCCAGATTCGGGATGACCTGGGATCAGTCCTGGCCACAGAAAATGAGCACCCACACATAAATAATGACTGGCCATGTAACCTTGAGCAAGTTACTTAACCCCAATTGCTTTAAAAAAAATTTTTTAAATAAATTTTTAAAAAACGATACTTTTCTGACTTGTATGAACTGATACAAAGTGACATGAGCAGAACCAGGAAAACATTGTATACAGTAACAGCAATATTATATGACTATTAACTATGAATGTCTTAGCTCTTCTTAACACAATTGTCCAAGATAATTTCAAAGAACTCATGATGGAAAATACTATAGGCATCCAGATAAAAGACTGATGAATTCTGAATGTAGATTGAAGCATACATTTTTCACTTTATATTTTTGTGATGTTTTTTCTTTTTGGTCTGTTTCTTCTTTCACAAGTGTGACCAATATGGAAATATGTTTTACATGACTGCATATATATAACCTATATCAAATTGCTTATCATTTTAGGAAGAGGGGAAGGGCAGGAGGGAGGGAGAAAAATTTGGAACTCAAAAGTCTTGTAAAATAAATGCTAAAAGTTGTCTTTACATGTAATTGGGAGAAAATAAAGTACTATTTTTTAAAAGATTGTTGTTGTTTTTACAGAACAATCATTTCACAAAATACTCCTGACCCTTCTCCTGAAACAAAGAAAAACTAACAAAACTGACTAACAACCACCTTTGATAATACATGCAACATCTTATTTTTTCATTTTTTGCTTTTTGGAGGGCAATTGGGGTTAAGTGACTTGCCCAAAGTCACACAGTTAGTGTGTCAAGTGTCTGAGGCTGGATTTGAACTCAGGTCCTCCTGACTCCAGGCCACTGCGCCACTTAGCCACCCCTACATGCAACATCTTATACCTATAGCATCTGACTGCCTGAAATCCACCAAGAAAAAAAAAGTGTGTATATGAGTGTGTGTGTGTGTGTGTGTGTGTATTTCATCCTCCATTCTTATAGATCAGGAGATATCTTGGATGCCAAATCGAAGATATTCGAAGCAAATATTTTTGCCAATTGCCAGCCACTTTTCTTGACCTAGCTGCATTGATTTTGTTGTTGAGTTCTCCAAGTCTTTTAACTTTATGTAATTTCAATTGCCTTTTTTTGTTGTATGTGATTTGCTCTTTCCTTGCTTAGTTAAGAATTCATCTAACCATAGATATAAAAGATAGCTCCTTCTATGTTCTTCTAATTTTTTTTATGATGTGACCTTTTATATTTAGGTGTTGGTGTTTCCTCAAATACCCTAACTTTATAGTTCCTTAATCTCAACTCCCACAACCTCCTCCTCCACTCTAACTAGCTGCACACAAGAGATAATCACATTCTTACTCTTGCTGTCTCCCACAATTGTTCCAATTCTCTGATCAAGAACTGTGAAATTCTTTTATCCTATCATAACCTATTTTTCCACCTCTCCCTACTCTTTCTGTCTAGTTGTTATTCAGTAGTGTCTGTCTCTTCGTGACCCTATCTGAGATTTTCTTAGGAAAGATACTGGAGTGGTCTGCCATTTCCTTCTCGAGCTCATTTTACAGATGAGGAAACTGTAGCCAAGAGGGTTAAGTGACTTTCCCAGGGTCACACAACAGGAAGAGTCTGAGGTCAGATTTGAACTCAGGAAGACACATCATCCTGACTCCAGACACGGCATTCTATCCACCTCATCACCCAGCTGCCCCAACTATATTATTCACCTATTCAGTAAACTCTGGTGGTTTGCTATTACCTCTAGGATTACATGTAAACTCCTGCCTGGCATTTTAACTCTTTCACAACATGGACCCAACCTATCTTTCCAGTTTTATTACGTATTACTTCCCTTTACAAACACTGCATTCCAATCAAATTTTTCTTCTTGCTTTTTTTCATGCACAACACTTCATTTCCAGTCTCTGTGATGTTGCAATGACTGATCTCTGCTTACCTCAGGAAGTCTTTGATTTCCTTCAAGAGTTACCTTCTACACAAAGTTTTTCCTTACCCCCTACCAACTAGTGCCTTCCCCTTTCCTCCCCCCACAAATAATCTTGTATCTCTTTCATAAATACCTATTTCTGTACACATTTTCTACCCCAGCTAGATTGTAAACAGCTCACTGTCGAGTGGTGTTACTTTTATCTCTGGATCCCTAGAACATAGTGCAATATTTATCATATGGTAGGCATTTAAGACTCTCACATTAGCAATTAGAAGGATGGCTCCTTGAATTCAAAAAGCTTAAAAATGAGGATGAGACTTGATCAGTTTATCTTACCCATTTGAACTCTTTCCTCTGATGGCAAAAGCCTCAAATAAGTGATTCTATGGTATCTGCACTGGGGAAGGGGCAAAGCAATCCACACACAAGATTTACATGTCCAAAAAAAAAAATTGACTAAATGTGATTCTGTATCCAACTAAGGTCTGCAGGAGTGGAAATGAGAGTGAAATATTATAGTACTCCAAATTCATATCCACATTGGGCTGGTGTAAGGGTTATGGGATTTAAAGATCTTCCATGCCCCATTGGACTTGCTGACATAGCAGGAAGGGAAGGGGCAAGAGGAAGCGGAAGAAGAGTTAGAGTTCCGTTGGGGACTGTTGGTGGACACAGCAACAGCAGTAACTGCCAAGGTAGAGGTGGAGGCCCAAACCTCTTTTTAAGCCAGCCAGAATTTCTGCTAAGGACTCTTGTTGGGGGCTGCCGGGAACTGGAACTGCGGGGGGGCGGAGCTGTTGTGAGCATGCTTCCTGGATGCTGAGCAGTTGCTGAGAGTCGGGAGAGAAGGACCTTTGCCTGAAGTAGCCTGTTCTGTTTTGAAGGCTTAAGAATGTGGTTGTTTATTATGTTAACTACTTGTGCCAATTTCATAACTACCCTGATGGCTTTGACTTTCTGGTTTTGGGACTCGATTATTTGGTATTTTAATAAATTCTCTGGCTTTATCCCCCATATAGAGAGACTGATATATTTTGTGATTAATAACCACATAAGCCTATTTATAATTGCCATAGGGATAGTGAATATTGCATTGTTAATACAGCTGGTGATGTGGCAGTCCCAAAGATACCTTCACAGAGTTCTCTTTTTGTATAAACAAAACCTCATATTGATGTGTGTCAGAAATGCTCCCTCTTTTTCAGGGATTCCAAGATGGTGATGGGTGGAGCAGTGTTATCTGTTATCTGAACTTCCAGTTCGAAGCTTTGGGATCTTTTAATATAATAACTAGTAGAAAGGGATAAGAACTGAAGAGTGAAATGTTTCCTGTTTTACCTAAAGTTTGCTAACAAGGAAGTCATGGAAGTTCTTATCTATGATTTTTACATACAATAGGACCAATTGGACCCAGGTGGACACTTTATCTATAAAGTTACTGAAAAGAATGAGAGAAACTTCCTTGGTTAGTTATAGGGGTGAAAGCAAAAAGCAAGAAACAAGTAACACAGGATACGTGCCAATTATCCAATAAGTTGCCAAGAGAGGGCCTTAGGTTATTCTCTCAAGTAAGAAACCAAAAACCTTATAGAGATCCTTGTATGCTTTTTCCCTATCCTCTTGAGATTCTAAATATGAAATGCTGATTCAGATTACATAGGAGAGGCGGAATAAGCTTGTGTACAAAAAAGGTCCTAGCAGAGGAATAAAGGTCTTACTTATGAATATTGCTATATATAAGTGTATATATGAAAATATGCCAAAAATGTTGATTCATTTACATTCCCCAAAGTGAGGAAGAGTCACCCTTGCAGTAACAAAATTCTGAAAAACAAAACCATATACTTATACATATTTATATACATATAAAAGAGGGCATATTGAAGTGGAACCCAAATATCATGGGAAGTATTGAAGCAGTTAAGTTTTGGGTGGCCCTACCTTGATGCTTAATAAATGTTTGTTAATTGATTTATGCCATGTATTAACTTAGAACTTACTGTTGAAAATGGTATAAAATGGTAGTCTAAATGTAATTTCTACAAACCTGTTTTCCCAGAAGGTCCTTCTCCCAGTGATTTGTGTTCCTGAGTTTATCAAATTTGTGTTTGATTGCTTCTGGATCTGGTTCCTTAGTTCATCCCTTTCATCTACTTTTCTAACTAGTGCAAAATAGGTTTTCTGATTTCTGCTTTATAATAGAATTTGAGATTTGGTGAGGAAAGTGGGCCACAGAGAAGTAAAGTGACTTTCCCAAGGTCTTTCCCAGCTAGGATGTATCAGAGGAAACCAGGTTCTCCCAGTGTTCTTTACTACATTATGCTATTTGGTAATGATGAGTCATGGCAGAGAAGTTCCCCTTTACCTAAACTGGCCCCAGTACTCCTACAAGCAGGTCTTATTTAGGCTGACAAACCAACCCTTCTTGCTCTTGGGAATCTCTCCAGAGACGGTCCATCAGTGCCCCTTTCCCATTCTGATGTTTTAGGTGAACCACTAGAGTTGATTGTGGTGTTCCCAAAGTCAGAGGTCTTTCTTTTCAGAGGCTCCAGCCCTATCCTCAGTAGCCCTTCTAACAGACAAGGACAACCAAATCCTCCTCTCAGTAATGCTTTATTGACAGCAAAAGCAGATGGTGTATCTCAGTCATGCTGGCCCAGGTTCCCCTCCCTGACAGGGACCTTTGTTTACTGGTCCAAGAGGAAGAATTGCCACCTGGGCAACTAATAGGCCTGGGACAATTTCAGCCTGGCCATTCAGGTCACAGGAGGAAAACAACTTCCTTTCCCAATGGCCAGGGAAGCCACTGCCAAATCCTTCTCTGGCCTCAGGACCTGGGGCCTTCAGCCCTATTAGGATCTGATGCCTGACAGTTTTAGCTAATGATGGAGATTCCCCTCTTAGACTCCCTTGGTCCTTAAGGGGAGGAGGCTGAGGACAGATTCCTGTGAGAAAAACAAATATCACAAGTGGGTAAGACTTAAAGTAAAACAAAACAAAAAAACTCTATTGAACAGAAGCACTTGGTTTCATATAGTCTTCCTTTTTTGTACATTGAGATGTTTGTGTTCATTGACAATTGTTCAGTTCATAATAAATAAATGAATTTTTTACAAATTGGGTCAGAAAGCAGTCAGTGAGCCTGGTCTACCCAACCAACTCCACTCAGAAACTCACCTACCATATCTAGTCAGAATAAAGCCAAAACCTACCATACCTGAGTGATCCAAAAACAAACAAACAAACAAAAAGCCAGATACCTGAGCAGCCAAAATAGATATCACAAAATCCATGTACTTTCCTATCAAGCACTCTGCTTAGAGGCAGGGCCCTCAAACCTTCTGCCATAGCCCGCTTACTCTTACTTTATGCACATTCAGTCATGTTTTCCAAGCCCATAATTACACTACCCGAATGGAACAGGCAGAGATGAGTTGGGTATATGCAAAACCAACTTCTCTTTAATTACAGAGTACAGTAAGATCCCACATGCACATAACTACAAACCGCACATACACACAAACAATACACACATACAAACCAGCACAATTCAGTGCTGCCAAAGGAAGTTTATACCTGAAAGGAAAGGGTGGGGTGGAGGGCACTGAAAGCATCTCCTCCAAGCCCAAACTCTCCCCTCCTCCTAGATCAGTCTGACAAAGAGGCATCTACCTACTGGACTACTCTGTGCTGTTTCTCCATGCCGACAGGTCCATCTTAGGAATCATGCTGCAGTTAACAAAATCTTTGGGATATTTGTTGGCCTTGAAGATGGCCCGAGGTACCGAGGTGATGCCGGTGTTGTCACAGATGATGCGGGATAGGCTAATAGCGGCCAATGCCTTGCGCTGCTGTGAACTGAACGCCCCAGCGCTCTCCCAATAAAACCTGCCCCGGAATGAGATGAAACCACCATAGTACCAAAGATCCTGGAACTTCAACCAGACCCCCTCACCCTACCCTGCCCCGAGCAATCTCAGCTCTACACACAGCGACAGTTTGGTCTAGGGGGACCCAAGTGACAAGTCAGAACAAGTTCAGCCAGGGCCTCAGCCTGATGTCTGAATCAGAGTAGACAAAAGCCGAAGCAAAAATACGTAAGAGTCGGGGTCTATAAAGCATTATCTATGCCAGGACCTGACATGCCACCTGCCAGAGTCTCTGGTCCCTTATCAGAATTGAAAGGTGAAAGCTTATTCCCAGCTCAGTAGAATCCCTGCAAACAAATCATGGGATCCTATATTTAGAGCTGGAATGACCTTAGAAGGCCATTAAGATGAAGGCCAATCCCCTCATTTTACAGTGAGAAAAAAGTAAGACAGAGGTTAAGTGGCTTGCACAGGGTCATGAACCCAGGTCTTTCTGACTCTTAGGGCAGAATCTTATCCACTAACCCCTGCTGCCCCTCAGTTTTCTAGGACTTCACTCTACCACACCCAAGTCTGGCTCTAAAAGTCAGGAATAAAGGAGCTCAAGACTTTTTCCTACTTGTAAAGTTACTAACTTCAGCACCAGGCTGAGTAGCTAGAGATGGGGTGATTTTCCCCATTTTTCAGAGAAAGGCTTACTGAGGCTCAGATTGTTCCAGTGACTTGGTCATGATCACACAGTGAGTCAGGGCCAGATCCCAGATTTAAGCCCAAACCTCTGATCTTCATTCTGCCCAATGAGTTCTGACCACCAAAGACTCTGAAATATCAAGCTTCCTCACCGATCTCCATCTCGGAGTTTTCTGAACTGGGTCCCAATGAGACAGGCCAGGAGAGGCCCCACCCTGCCATTGGGCTCCAGGGGTTCTGCCACACCGCCCATCCAGATGTCAATGTTCTTAGGGGAACCATACTGAGTCATGAGTTTCTTGGCCAGGTCTTTGTTCTTCATCACTGTGGTAAGCTCACCTTCTGTTTCGGGTTGAGGGAGCCCACAAAACCGTCTCCAAGCATTATACCCTGTTATAGGGAGAGGAGGATGGGGTGCAGAGAACATAATGGAGCAGCAGGATTTACTTTGTATAGAGTGCCTAATAATAGCTCACATTTGTAAAGCACTTTAAGGTTTGTGAAACCTTTGGATTGGAATAAAGGTATCATTAGCCCTAAGTGAGACATGGAAGCTGAAGTGCAGAAACAGTAAATGAGCTGCCCAGAATCCCATGACCAACAAGTATCGGAGGCAGGATTGGAGCCTGGGTCTCCCTTGCTCCAAGGCCAGCTCTCTAGCCACCACACTGCGCTCATCATAGAGAGCCCTACCTGGACTACAGTAGGGAAAGTTCCTTGGGTATAGGCCTTGTCCCAGCCCCTAAGCAGGCCAGCCTCCAAACCAGGGGTTGAGAACCTGCGGCCTCAAGGAAACAAGTGACCCTCTAGGCCCTCAAGTGTGGCCTTTTGAAACCAAATTTCACAGAACAAATCCTCTTAATAAAAAGATTTGCTCTGTAAAACTTGGACTCAGTCATAAGGGCGTACCCAAGGACCTAGAAGGCCACATGCGGCCTCAAAGCCACTGGTTCCCTCCAAGCCTTATCAGGAAAAATCACATAAGGCATGGCATGTTCTTACTGCCCGCCTTCCCCCAGCCCCTGCTCCCCAACATTTCCCTGTTGTGAAGATACAGAGGGGAGAGGCCTCTTCTATGCTCAGAAAGGCTTCTCAGTGTTTGGGCTCATAGGATTGAGAGTTGGAAAGGAACTTGGAAAATCAAATCTAGTTATCACATTATATAAAACAAAAATGAGATTTAGAGAAATTACTCACCCAAATTCATGTGAAAAGTAAATGACAGGAATCAGGATTTGAACTCAAATCTTCAGACTCCAAATTCTCTTTCTCATTTATGCTTTGTGGCTTTTGCTTTAACATTCACTATTTCCTCTTTAACTGCATAGTAAAGTCCTGTGTATTCTTAACCCCAGTAGTCCACTAAAGAGGGATTGGTTTTCACTCCCTATAAGGTCAACAGAGCTGGAGGCCAGGGGGGAAGAGGACAGATATTTTAAGAGCTAAAGATGAATTGGTGAAAGTTAGGCCAGAGAATGTTCCCTGCCACATCTTGGGGGCCACAGGCCTATTAATGAATAAAGGCCTTTTTACAGAGAAGTATCTGGAGTTTCGGTATGACTACTGCCTCTCTTCCCTACTAATAGCATGTCTTTATACACCCCCAACCTATGTTCTGGAGGAAGGGGAAGGAACCAATCAACAGAGCCATGACTCAGAAAAGCAGAGGTGGGGGATGAGGGTTGGGGGAGTGGAGTCAAATCAGAAAAAAAGAAGGTAGTTTCAACTAACTGGTACAAAAAACTATTTTCTTGAGTCTCACATATATGCACTTGGACAAATGTTGGATACAGAGTCGGAAGACTTAGATTTTAATCCTCTGTGTGATTGACTGTATGGCCTCAGGAAAGTCAATTGACCTACCTAGGCCCAGCTTTCCTCATTTGGGAAATGAAGAGGTGGAGAATTTTGTAAAAACTGACAACAAAATCCACTGGCTTTGCAAACTGTAGTAGATCTAGAAAGCCTCAGAGAACCTTCTAGTTCTAAATCCAATCCATGATCCTAGGTGAAACTAGAGGGATTGCCCCTTTCTCTTCTTTTCTCAAACTTTGGGTCCTTCTTGTCTTTCAGGACTGAACTTGGTGAACATTTTCATCCGAAACAAGCTCTTTATCTCTTAGGGGAAAGGGGAACTCAGCATGCTTTGTCCAGGCTCTGCATTTGCTCAGGTCAGGACCTAGTGTGGGTCCCTGGGCCATCTGAGTTTTCTGAAAGGGGAAAAGCTGGGGGAATTGGGACCATCTGTTCTTACTCTAGCCTCACACCCTAAACTACACTTACCCATGACATGTGGGTGACTGCGAATGACTTGATGTCTCTCTATTTTGGGGTCCTCTATTCCTCCCTTTACCTATAATTGGGCAGCTAGATGGCTCAATGGATGGAGCACCAGACCTGGAATCAGGAAGACTCATCTTTCTGAGTTCAAATTCAGTCTCAGACACTTACTGGTTGTCTGACCCTGGATAAGTCACTTAATTCTCTTTGCCTCAATTTCTGAATCTGTAAAATGAGCTGGAGAAGAAAATGGCAAACCACTCCAGTATCTTTGCCAAGAAAACCCCAGATGGGGTCGTAAAGAATCAGATATACTGAAACAACTGAATAACTACATCACTGCATCTATGCCTTAAGATGCAAGAAAGAAAAAGTCCTGAAATACTCTTTTTTAAACTTGATGACACACGGATAGAGAACTGGACTAGAAGTCAGGAAGCCTGAGTTCAAATCTGGCCTCCCACACTGCCCGTTTTACACACATGCCAGCTGCATGTGACCCTGGGCAAATCACTTAACATCTGTCTGCTTTAGTTTCCTCAACTCTAATAATAGTTCCTGTCTCCAAGGCTTGTTGTGAAAATAAAATGAGATAAAGGTTGTAAAGAGTTTTGCAAACTTTAAAGCCCTATATAACTGTTGGCTCTTATTGGATGGTGTTGTTTGGACTTGACTTTAAATATGGACCACCTCTAGGAGATAATTTCAGGAGCAATAGGAACAGTCTTTTCTGGACCCCTAATAAGCCCCCCTAATACCTGATTAAGGTATGAGATTACCTTAAGGGAACAAAAAGAATTTATAGTCCAATAATAGAGACTTATTCAGACTTAGGTATAACTGACTAATATCAGATCCTTTCCTAAGAGAAGGTTTTGATAAGGAGAGAGAGGGAGAAAAAGGAGAGAGAGGGAGAAAGCATGAGGCACTTGAAGGGCAGAGGCAGATGGTGTGCCACAGAGAGGAAAAGAAGGATCTAGGGTCTTGAAGTTTACATTAACTATCTTAAAGCATGTCTTAACATTGTTCCTGATGCCGTTGGTGGCAGGAATGGATATGGGGATAGAGTTGGGGTTGAGGATTTGAATTGGGATGAGAATGGAGATGGGTTTGGGAAAAGAGATGGGTTTGGAGATAGAGATGGGATGGGGACAAGAACAGGGATGAGATGGGAATGAGAATGGAGTGGGAAATGGAATAAGAATGGAAATGGGGATAGACATGGGGGTAGGGATGGGGCTGGAATAGGAACTAGGAAGGATATTGGGCAAGCTCTCTCACCAGGGAGGCCATGGTCCCTGCTACGTTGCATGTTGAGAGCTGGTAAGTCCAGGCCAATCCTCATAACCTGTTTAAATAACCTATCCCGGATTTCTTCCACCACAATTTGATTCTGTCTGTTCAGTTTGGCTGGGTTGGCCATGAGGCCTCGAAGAATTGGATCAATACCACCTGGGAATTGCAAGACAGTGATATAACTTTAGTTGCTAGTAGTGAGAGAATACCCACCCCACCCCCCTAGTGGGATCATGGTATGGGCCACCCACATCCCAGATTCACAGAAACCTCAAGAGGAGCTGAGAAGAGGATATAACCAGTTGGGTTTTTTTCCTAGCAAGTCACCCTAGCCCAAAGCAACCACACCCTCTGCTAAACTCCCTTCACTCCCCAGTTGTTTACACCACTCCACTAGGATTTAGCACTGACCAGGATCTGTGGCATTTCAGCAACTAAATTGTAGACTCCTTGACCAAGGGCTAGAGCCATGCCTCATATTTCTAAGCAATTTTTTTCCCCATTCTACCTCTCCCCTACCCTCAACACACACACACACACACACACACACACACACACACAAACACAACCTCTGCTCTAGTCTAATTCTTTAATTTTAGAGATGAGGAAAGTGAGGCCCAGAAAAGCTAAGTGGTTTCCCCAAGGTCACACAGCTAGTATGTGGTGGGGGTGGGGTTTGAATCCAAACCTCTGACTCCAGATCCATTACTACCTTTTGAAATGAAAACACTCTGAGATCCTAGGAGGAAAAGGTCTGTAAGCTATGTTTTTTCCAAGTTAATTCAGCCAGAGAAAACTTTTGGGCTTGACATATATTGATGGTCAAAAGGACCACTCAGCTCAGGTGTTACTTCCTATAGGAAGACTTTGCTAGGCTAATTAAAAAAAAAACCAACAACTAATTTTACTGATCTACTATCTTATACTGATCTAATGCTTTCTCCCTCATCAAATTGTCTTGTATTTAATTTCTAGTCACATGTTGTATTCCCCAGTAGAATGTAGACTTTTCAAGGACAAGAACTAATTTTCCTTTTGTCTTTGCAAGTCTGGTAAGTGGTACAGTGTCTTGCATGTTAGTGGATGCTCAATAAGTATTGATTGGATTAGACTGGATTCAGCCACACTCTGGAGCAAAATAGAGGAAATTACATTGATTTTCATAAGTAATAAGAAACATGGTTCAGTTGCTAGAGAATTGGCCTTGAGCCAGGAACTCAGGATATAAATCTCACCTCTGACATACTGGATGTTTGACCCTAGGTAAATGCCTCAGGCAACACTAATATAAGTTGAAAAGTAAGTGCTAACCTGCTTTGGTAGAGGGGGACCCCCAGTAGGAGTTTCTTACCCCAATGGAAATTGATGATGTGGTTAAAAAAAAACAACGAAAATGGGAAGGCAACATGTTGTTTTGAAAAGAACATTAGATTTGAAAGGAGCATTAGAGACTGAGTCTGAATTCTAGCTCTGCTACTAACTGCCTTGCAGAAACAGAGGCTAAAGGGGTCTCAGAGCTATCTATTGCAAACCCATACCTGTCTGAGAACCCTGTCTACAAAATTCCTAACAGGTGGTCCTCCAACCTCTGCCTGAAGGGCACAGATGAAGGGGGTGGGGTGTACCTGCCTTCACAGGCCTCTATTGGAAGAAGCTGGACTAAATCACCATCCAAATCCCTCTTAAATTTGTGATCTTAAGTGTTTGTGACATGTATATAATTCATAATCAACATTACTATGGGGGTCTGGCCAAGAGCACATTCACCATGCTCCGTCTCATGCAATCACCCGTATGGACCCTCCATTTGCTTCTGGAAGTTTCTGATGACATGAAATAAGGGAACTTGATTCTCCACATCAGAGCATGTGCAGGTGTTCTGGGACTGGGTCCTGTTGCTTACTATGTGGTCAAGAGGGGCCTTCGGATTGGCTGCTTAGTTGGAACTGGGTACATGCAAAAGTCATTCATTAATGACATAATTCTCTCTCCCTAGCTACATTCCAGTGAGGTGGATAAAATGTTGTTAGCCTTTCAGGTGGAGAGGTGGTCTGGGCAGGGAGATAAAAGACAGAGGCCTCTCTCCCTACCTGTAGGCTTACAGCATTTTGTCCTCCTCTCTGGGATGCAGCCAGAGAGAAAGAACAATTTAGCCTTTTGTATAGACTGTATTTGCTCAAAAATCAAGCAAAAGACTCCTCTTCACCATGCAATAAACAGACAGGAACACATCACAAAATACTGGTAGATGTTCTAAAGCAGACCCCTGAGCTCTATGTTATCACACACTTCTAGTAGCAGGCTTACCAAACATCCACATGGGGGACAACATAAGACAGAGTGCACTGTGAAAGTTCCTTAGAGCTGGGTCCTCATTGGCCAGATCTGTCCCTTTTACACACCATCAGAACAAGAAATATCAGCATCATCCAAATGTTCTCCTAGAATCCCATTTATACTATAAAGGACCAGCAGGGCTATATATGGAACATAGCTTGGGAGATTTGAAGGGGACTTTAGAGGCCCTCTAGTTCAACCAAGGGCAGCCAGGTGGCACAATGGATAGAGTGCCAGGCCTGGAATCAGGAAGACTCCTCTTCCTGAGTTCAAATCCAGCTTCAGACACTTACTAGCTGTGTGACCCTGGGAAAGTCACTTAACCTTGTTTACCTCAGTTTCCTCATCTATAAAATGAGCTGGAGAAGGAAATGGCAAACCACTCCAGTATCTTTGCCAAGAAAACCCCAAATGGGGTCACAAAGAGTTGAACATGACTGAAATGACTCAACAACAGAAGAAAAATGAGGAGGCTGGATGAGAAGGCCTCTCAGGTTGATCTAATTCTGAGTCTGTAATTCTGATATATGACCCAATCTCACTCCTACTGAGTCTTTTTCTCTTTCTCTTACCCTATCAAATGAGTATCTTTTCTATAAGGAAGGGAATACAACAGTGGGAATCACTAAACTTGGAATCTAGGGGTGCTGTTCAGTCATTCCAGGCATGTCTGACTCTTCATGATCCCATTTGGGCTTCTCTTGGCAAAGTTACTGGAGTGGTTTGCTATTTCCTTCTCCGACCTGAGTTCCAATGCTGATCCTGCTGTTTACTTCCTGTGACCCACTTTGGGTATCTTCCTTTTCCAGGTTTCATTTTCTCATCTATAAAGTAAAAGGCTGGGATTGAATGGCCTTTAAGGTTCCTTATAGATCTATGATTTCACAGTCCTATTGTCCTTTACCCTCCCTCCCATAGAAGAGGGTCCAGGAAACCTGCTTACCTTCCTTTACAACGCGCCAGCTGGCGAAGAAGACTTCACTGAGTGGGACCATAGGGTTGGGCCCAGTAGGGCGATACCTAGCATCCAGGCGGAACATGAAGGGCTGGATGAGGGTGTGGCCATAGCGGAAAGCATTGGTGAAGACATTCGCAATTCGGGGATCTACCGACTCATTATAGCCCCGATAAGGAGGCAAATACTTCTTCTGAGCTGCTGGCCCCAGCACCAGGGGGAGGTAGTCTCGGTAGGTGATGATCTAAGATACACAGAAGAGTTTACTTAGTCCCTTTCTATCCTTCATCCTCTGTTTCCCTAGCAACTCCCATATTTCAGGGTAGTTACAGCTTCTCATCCCTGATGACTCAGAGATATAGTGAATCCTTGGCAGGACAGGAGTTTCTCCCTCAATGATATTTATCTGAGTTTAAGGGATCAGGAGAGTGTCTGTAAAACAATCCCTGAGGAACATTCCCTGATCCCCCTAATGACCTTTGCCCTGAAGGCCTCCAGTAGTATTTTGGGCACCTCTTCTAATGCACTAATTATGTATGAGGTTTTTTGGGGGTTGTACTAGACAAAGCTCCTTGAGGACAAGGAATGTTATTTACTTCAGCTTTTTATCTTCCTAGGGGTCTAGCATCCATCTCTACACACCTATATGTAGAGTAGTGCTCTTCACACAGTAGATGCTTAAATAAATGCTTGTTAAATTAAATTGAATTGAATTTGTCAAGAAATGGCTTCTAATATGAAATGGGAAGGCATTGAGTTGCAGCTTGCCCAAGCTTGACTCAAAGTTGACTAAGTTCTAGTGGGTCCCAGAAATCTTTACTTGGATAAGAGCCCCAACAATTTTCCGTGCTTCCTGGTACAGCTTCTCTCCATTCCACTGGGGGTTCATACTCTTCAGCAATGTGGCCAACCGGTTGTGCTCCCGAAGGAAGAGAGTGTGCATGGCTGTCAGCTCAGGCATCTCACTGGACCTGCTGTCTCCTGGGGAAAAAAAAATAAGGCATTGGATTTCAGTCAGTAAAGCACTGCTCTGGTTGTGTACTACCTGTGTGACCCTTTTCTTATATGGACCTCAGTTTCCTCCTCTGTAAAATGGGGAGATTAGATTAGGTGATTTTTTAAGGTCTTTTCTAGCTTTGACATTGAAGGATTCTATAATCTAATAGGACCCAGTTCCCTCAATTGTTAGTCATATGGCCTCAAGCAAATCACTCACCTCTCTGGACTTCAGTTTTCTCATTTAGAAAATGGAGGACTAGTCAATCTCTAAGTGCTATCACCCTGCCCACCTCTCTAGTCCTACCAACAGAGGAAAAAGCCCATTTCTCCTTAAGCACACACTTTCCTCCCTCTTTTTGGGCCTCATAGCTAGAATGCAGTATCCCACTTCTCCCCATACCAAACCTACCCATTCTCACAGACCCTTCTGAAGCCCCACTTGCTCCATGAAGTTTATGCTGGTCATCCCAACACATGGTAACCTCCATCCCCTCTAAACACCTGAGTCCCTGGTGCCATCCTCTGGCATTCTTCACTACCTTGCCCTCTTGAGGATCTTCTCATGAGTTAATGTCTTATCTCCACCACTAGACTTAAGGGTAAAAGCTGAGTCTCATTCATAGGTCTCCCACAATGCCTAGGCAAGTACTTCTTCCAGAGTAAGTGCTCCATGAATGGGTAGAATAGGAGAAAAGATACTGGACTGGGAATCAGGAAAGACTTGGAGTCAACCCTTGCCCTTGATCCTTAACTAGCAGTATGATCATGGGCAAGTCAGAAAACTTCTTTGAGCCTTGGTTTCCTCGTCTATAAAAGGAGGGTGATATTTTAGAGCCTGCCTCATAGTGCTTTTATGAGGATCAAATAGATTAATGTATATAAAGTGCTTATAAACCTGAAAATGCAATATATTAGCTATTCATATTAATTTTCAGCAATCCACAGAACCACATTCTGATTCAGAACTTGCTTTGGAAATGATGGTGGGAAGTTGTATGGAGGCAAGACGCTTGGCTTCTTCCAGTGAGATCTAGAGAAACTCAAGGTCACACAGGTAGTAAAGCGGCAGAACTGAGTTTTCAACCTACGTCCTCTGACTCTATATTCGGTATTCTTTAGACCAGAGGTGTCAAACATGACCACATATGCACAGCACATCCCTAAGTACCACCAGAACCAGATTAAAATACTCTATTTTTATTCACTCATTTCAGTCATGTTCAACTCCTCATGACAGCATTTGGGGTTTTCTTGGCAAAGATATTGGAGTGTTTACCATTTCCTTCTCCAGCTTATTTTATAGATGAGGAAACTGAGGCAAACAAGGTTAAGTGACTTGCCCAGGGTCACACAGTTAGTAAATGTCTGAGGTTGGATTTGAACTCATGAAGATGAGTCTTCCTGATTCCAGTCACTGGGCCACCTATAATTGGGAAATATTTAACAAAATAAATAAAAATACAATAGACATAGATAATGTTAATATGTGCTCTTCCAAGTCAATATGCATCTGGCAGGAATCTTTATGCATCATTTAGTGGCCTCTGTTTCTATTTGAGTTTGACCCCACTGCTTTAGACTATATCACTTCTGAGTCTGTTATCCCTTGCACTTTTCCATTCTCTTAGTAGGGAAGCAGCATCATATAGGGAAAGAGCTCTGATTCTACAGTCAGAGGATGTGTTTGCTACTATGTGACCCTTGTTGAGTCACAAGCTCCACAAGTCTCATTTTCCTTATCCGTAAAATAAAAGATTAGACTAGATAGTCCCTGGAGTTGCATCCAATTCTAAATTTATTATCTATGTTATTTAAGTCTCAGGTTTGTTGTTTTTCAGCCATTTCAGTCACATCCAACTCTTGGTGGCCCTACTTGGGGTTTTCTTGGCAAAGATACTGGAGTGGTTTGCCATTTCCTTCTCCGACTCATTTTAAGTTTGTGCTAAATAGACCCAATGCTAGGATCTCCAAGAGACTAGAGAAAGCCCTTGATGTGACTGCTTCTCCTCACCCAACAGCCCAGTAGGATATGACAGATCCCCAGGAGCCAGCACCCTGGCTTTGGAAGGTAGGAAGGAAATGCAACGTGATGAGACTCCCTATAAATGTCTACAATCCAGAATAGACATGGGCAAGTGCCCAGATGAGATCATATTGGAAAAGTGCTTAGCACAGTGTCTGGCACATAGTAAGGCTTATATAAATGTTTATTCCCCTTTCTTTCCCCATGATGAGGCAAGACAATATCATGGAAAGCACGTTGGATTTAGAGTTCACCAGATGTGACTTTGAACCCTGACTTTGCCACCTGTCTGACCTTTTAAAAAACCTACTTCCCTTCCCTGCATCTCTTTAAAATGAGGAGGTTTAACAAGATGGTGGAAGAGGGTCTCAGTAAACTACTGCCTAAGGGCCAAATCTGCTGCCTGTTTTTGTAGAGCCTGAGCTAAGAATGATTTTTTACATTTTTAATCACAATAAAGTTTTATTTAAAACCTTTTTTAAAAAATTATTTTAAAAATCATTAAAGCACCAGTCCTGGAGTCAGGAGGACCTGAGTTCAAATTCGGCCACAGACACTTAACACGAAAACTAGCTATGTGACCTTGGGCAAGTCACTTAACCCCAATTGCCGTCCAAAAAGCAAAAAAATAAATTATTCTTAGCTCATGGCTCCATTCAAAAAGATTGCTGTCAATTTAGCCTGGCCCATAGTTTGCTGATCCCTGGACTCAAAGTTTTATCTCTCAGGTCTCTTCCAGCACTAAATCTCATGGAAATGACTTTGAGAACCCTGACTGTCTTCTCAGTTAAAGAACTGTATATGGATCACCCAGGATCTATTCTTTTCTACTGCCTTTTGACTTCATAACATCACCCATAGTAGGGCCTCAAAAATATTTGTTAATTAATCGATTCTGCCTTCTTCGGTTGGCCATAGTAAGAATGGGGCAGGGGGACAAGGAGGAAATGGCATGATCATAATAATACTAACTAACATTTATTTAGTGCTTATTATGAGCCAGACACCTGCTAAGCACTTTTCCATTAAGAAGTCTCTTTCTGCCTGACACTGCTCTTTGGCAGCTCTGGTTGCAAGTCTTAAGTCATGAAGGAGAAGCACGACAAATAATGTCTAGTTGGAAAGTGAAAAACCGCACCCCCATGTTCCCCAGATAAACACATTCTTTGGAGATGGCCCCTGGAGCTGGGATCTCCAGGACAGTGATTCTCAGCCTCCTCCTCCCAGCCTTTATCCTCCCACCTGACCTGCCAAGAAGCACCGGATCCGAGCTGAGCGGTTGGTGAGCAGACAAGGGTCATCGTGGAGATTGTCGAAGGGCAGGAGGGCCCGCCCGTTATCACTGAACTGAGAGTTCACATCCAACAGTCCTAGCTGATTGGAATTGTTCCGGAGGTGGCGAGCGAGAGGGTCCTCACTGCCATACACCATGCTGGCATCCAGGAAGGAAGTGAGTGCGTTTATCTGATTGCGGATGGTGATGTTGCCCTCCGTACAAGCAGGGCAGGAACGGAAGAAAGGGATGCAGTCACTCCTGTTGTGGATCCGGGGGTCATTGGGTGGGATCTGATGAAAAGAGAGGCAAGGGCTAAGCTGAGACTCCATCACAGGCTACCCTCTCTCTGTCCCCAATTAATCAAGCAGCAATCAGCAAGCATTTATTAAGCAACCATTCTGTGCCAGGCACTGTGCTAGGCACAGATGCAAAGACAACAATGAAATAGTCCCTGCCCTCAAGGAGTTTACAATCTACCAAAAATGATTACTATCTTGGTTCTTCAGTTTTTCACCTGTTCTCTCTAGTGAAAGGGACCTAATTATCTTATCCATAGCTGGAAGGAAACACCCCTTTAACTTCCCCCTCTTGTTCTGTACACCTCCACACACGACCCTCTTCTTTGCCATCTCAGAAGATCAGAGCAGGCCTTTTTAAATGGGGCAGAAGGAGGAAGTTTGAGACCTGAAGACCCTTCTCCCCACATCTAGTCGGGTCATCTCTCTAAGCTAAGTCATGGCTCTTAAGTTCCTCTAAATAAATTTCCTTCCCAAGGGGAGAATTTAATAAGAAGGGGGATAGATACAGGGAAGAGCAGAAAGGGCCCTCTGTTAGTGGAAATGGGAAGTTATTGAAGACAGTGACCCTTTAGAAACCTCTCTTCATTATCAGTTTCTCTTCTTTTCCCTTTCCTCTTTTTCTAAGAGGGAAGAAAAGAGATACATAAAGGGATGTTGAATGGCACCAGGAAAAAGATATTTGGAACCAAACAAACAGGTTTCAAATTCAGGCATTTACTCCCTATGTGACCTCGGATTAATTACTTAGATGCTACAAGTCTCAGTTTCCTCATTTGTAAGTGTGGGATTTGGTCCAGATTAAGGGTTCTGAACCATTTTGTATGTCATGGACCCCTCTGGCAGCCTGGTGAAGCTTATGGACCCCTCCTCAGAATAATATTTTTAAATAATTGAAGGAAATGTTAAATTTCAGCTAGAGGTTAGTGAAAATCAAGATGTAAATTTTCTTTCCATCCAAGTTCATAGATCTCTTGAATATTTATCCAGAGGACCCTTAACCTGTGGAGGCCAAGTTAAGAACTCCTGTTCTCGAAGGTCTTTAATACCCCTTCACAATCTACAAGTTTCCCATTTCCCAGGCCAGTACCTTGAGGGGGAAACAGGATGGCTGCTGTTGACAGGTGTGCTCACAGTTCTCAGTCAGGACAGGCTCAGGGGTGAGGTCCAAGTCATGGTCAATGAACTGGCCCCACTGCATGAACATGAGAGCTCTCTCCTGGTCTTGTGTCAATTTCTCATTGGGAAAACGGACGATTTGGTTGGAGACTTCTCGGGCCTAGAGTGGAGGATGAAAGAAAGAGGGCAAAGGAAAGGAGGAAGGAGAAAGAAGATAGTGGTGTTGTGGAAAGGAGATAAAGAGCAAAGGTATTAGTGTAGAAGACAGGATGGAGGGAGAGAGAGCAGGGCAGATGGGGGATGGGAGGTAAAGGAGTACTGGAATGAGAGGAAGCAATGATAGGAAGCAAGTCATCCAATCTTTGACCTCCTGAAAGTCCCTCAGGACTCCCCATTCCCAGGGTTTGGGGATCCCATCAGTATAAACAAGGATCTTTCTGTAGAATGAGAGAGAAGCTGGGCACTAGGCTTATCTGAACTTGGGCTCAGGGACTATGGAAATCAAGTTACTGGAGCTAATCTCCAGAAGACCCAGAGCCAGATGGCCTCTCTGTCATCCTACCCATCCAATTCTTACCAGAGGAACAGGGAAACCATTTCTCTTTGTCCCTTTTGTCCAGCCAAAAGGGAGAGAGACTCCATCCTCATACTCAGCAGGGAGCCAGCGTACAAAGGCCCTGTTAGATGCTCCTAAGGTAGGCCTCCTCCTGTAATGTGAACAGAAGCAGCTTAGGGAGGCTGAGTTAGGGAAGGAGGAATCTAGGGCAGCCCAGTTATACATCATTGGGTAGGACCTGGGGTACTGAAGTGGTCACCCACTG
Organism: Gymnobelideus leadbeateri; assembly: GCA_011680675.1. Lineage (NCBI taxonomy): Eukaryota > Metazoa > Chordata > Mammalia > Diprotodontia > Petauridae > Gymnobelideus > Gymnobelideus leadbeateri. The sequence goes on from WOXC01010953.1 coordinate 27,904, forward strand.
TGGAAAGAGGGGAGCAGGGGAGGGACAGACTGTCACTATAGGACAAAGTCTTGGCTGGCAAGCTCTAGTCTCCCACCTGTTGTTGCATTTTCCTGTGATAGTTCGGTACTTGTCCTTGTCATCACACTTTACCCCTACATCCTGGTAGGCACAGCCACTGGCTTTGGACAGTAGCTCCAGTTGGGGAGGGGTCAGCACATCTGAAGTGACAGGGAATGGAACTGTGAAAAAGGCTGGGGTCAGTGGTCTCCCTTCCCTGACCCAATTCCTGCCCAAACCCTCACCCTACAGCTCCCAGGGATCACTGGGAGATAGGAATGAGGTCAGAAGCCAAGGCAACAAAAGCCTGGAAGGTCTGAGGTCAGTCAGGCTGACTCAGGGAAACACCTGTGATGTTGAAGGGCCCCCTGCGCCATGACCGAAACTTCCTCTCCAGTAGATTCAAGGCTATGTGCAGGTAATCAGCTGCTCTAGCCGCTGTCCGGGTCCCAGCCACCGGTTGCTTGATGAAGGACATAAGGTCCCTGGCACTTGCTGTCCCACTTCTCATCTTCTGCTTAATTCTGCTCATGGTAGAGGAAGAAAATGGTAAGGGGGGAAGAACGGGAAGTAAAGCGCCCCCCCACCAAGTCCCCAGCTCCCTGTGATCTCAGATTTACTGCTAGTTGGGACTTTGGGGTCATATGGTACAACCCCTTGATTTTTTGAGGAACCAGACCCAGAGAAATCAAGGTCCTTGCAAAAGGTCATACAACCATACAGGTAGTAAGGGACAAAGCTGGGATTTGACCCCAGATCCTTTGAGTCCAAATCAGATGCTTTTCACTGCAGCTGGTTGCTTCCCCCAAATAGGTCCTTAACACCATTAGGTGGAGATTTCTCTGAGATTTTTGCAAACAGGATTGGACCCTCATCCAACTAGGCTAGGGGGAATTCTGGACTGAAGCAGAGGCACCACCACCCTCTACCCCCAACATTTGTGACTCAGAAAAACAGGCCTCTGACTGGACTGTGGACCTCCCCGCCCTCAGTAGGCCTTCCCTATAAGACACTGCTGAAGGGCATGGAACCCACCTTTCTCGCCTCTCCTTATATGCTTTGTCCACCAGTTTCTTGGCTTCCTCCATGCTGCTCAGCACCACAGAATCATCTACCTCCACGAGGTTGGCTGACCAGATATCCAGAGGGAAAAGGGAATCAGGCCATATATCTAGCCCTGTCCAAGAAATGCTACCACCCCACACCTCTGCCCGAATCTAGGGATCTGGTTCTCTGCATCTACTTGGGATGCCATCACCCTCTCTCCCCACCCTAAAAGACCCTAGAAAAGGGGAAGGTCCTTGAGGTCTCCAACTGGCCCCCTTCCCTCCTTAAGGTACCTCAGCCTGGTATCCCCTTCCCCTCTCCCTCTTTACTGAATCCTTCCCCCCAATCCTGTCAGTTACCGGAGGAGGTGCCCACCAACAATGGGGGCAGAATCAGTGCAATCAGGAGTCCTGTGAGGGGTAGGAACAGCTTCATCTCTGTAAGAAACACCCCCATCCCACCCCCCCATATGCTGGATTAGAAACCTCACATGCAGCTAAGGAAGCATCACCACAGACTCAGTATAAAACTTTGGGATTAGAGGACAGCTGAGAGATTTTCTAATCTAATCACCTGTCCTGACCCCCAACCCTGGCCCCATTTTACAGAACCAGAAAATGAGGCCCAGAGGGGAAAAGTGACAATCTATTTTTCCCAATTGTTTAGTAGCATGACCAAGACTAGAACCTAGCTCCTGCCCTCCCCCCACCATCTCCCCTTTAGCCCATTGGGTGGGAACTGCCTATATTTTAGCCTATCTTTATATAGCACTTTAAGGTCTGCAGAACAGTTGGCATTGAAAATGAGCAAATTGAGACTGAGAGAATTTGTGACTTGCCCAAGGGCACAGAGCTAGCAGACCTCTAAGGCAGGATTGGAACCTAGATCTTACTGATGCAGAGCCAGAGCATTATCCACTAGCGCATGTGGCCTCTGGACCTTCTTCCTCCAGTCTGTCCTTAAAGAGATCAGGAGTCCCAGAACTCACCTCTCATCTTCTGTTCTCCTCCTCTTCCATCCTAAGGAGCCTAGGAAAGAGGTTTTTATATCAGACAAGAGAGGATGGAGATCTTGGGTGGAGTCTGGGGTAGCCCCTCCTCTTGGGTGGAGCTACAAGCTCCCCCTTTCTTGTTTTCTGAGAGCTGTGAGTCTGCCCTGGCTCCTCACCACTCCTGCCATGCTCCTTCCTGAGCACATGTCCATCTCTGTTCCAATTTACTCCTAACTCCACATCTGAAGCTCCCACTCACTGTCTCAACCAGGAATTCCTGACTCTCACTCAGACATCTCCTAGGAAGCCCCTTCCAGCTAGAAGTTACCAGCCCTGGTAGCTGAAAGGACATGGGGGCTGGGAGGGACTGAGCCTTATTCCTCCTGACCCCCTTGCACAGAAAGTACGGGTTGCTTCAGTTTACATGGTCCCCCAGGCATTTGGAGGTGATTCCCCACCTCCCAATAGCAAAACTCTGGCCTCAGCCACACAATCAGCCAAACCTGGGGGCCCTTCCCCCTAAGCCCTTCCCTGTGAACAGGCCAATGTTCAGATTTCCAGGAGTCCCACTAGGGACTAGAGCAGCTCCACCCCTGAAACAAGACCTCTGCTGACCTGATGGAATGAGGGCCTTCTGAGTGGAAGGCCTGGGTGTGGGAAGAGGGGGTTGGGAGGGAAGCTGGGAGGTCCATTAAATCAGAGAATTACATTGGAAGGGACCTCATCTAACAAACAAATTGCTTTGTCGTTGATGTAACTGGGTATTTTCTTGGATTTGTCAGAATAAAATTTATCAAAAGTGAAGAAAGAATTTTAGAGGTTACCCACTCCCTCATTTTACAGATGAGGTAATTGAGTCTCAGAGAAAGGCAGTAACTTGCCCATGGTCACATAGGTAGTAAGGATTTGAATCCACAGCCTTTGGATACAGATCTGGTGGTGTTCCCACTATACCACGTGGGCTACATTGTCACCACTCCTTTCTACCCTCCTCCTACTCCTCTAACCCCTCACATATGCCCATCCTTCCCCAGACTGCTTACTGGCCAGTCTCATTCATATCAATCCCATAGTCTTCCTTGACCCTGGCTCCCTCCAACACCTCCTTCTTTTTGCTTCTCATTCTCCTCAACCCTGAACAACCCTGAAACCATTCCTTTCCATGGCCAATTCTCAAATAATGAAATATGGGTGGGTTTTCAAGAGGGCACAAACTGTCAGAGAGCTGGGTTCCATGAAAAACTTCTCTGCGGCTGGGTAAGGATCCAACCCAAAAACCCTAAGCAAAGGATCCCCCTACCCCAGCTGCTTCTGCTCCAAAGGTGGCATCTCTCTCTTATCAATTGGGGAAGAAGACAGCATATCATCCTGGTGAGAAGGGTAGAAACATGATGGGCAGAGACTGAAGGAGGGCATAGGGAAACTCTGTGCCCTGGGATCCCTTCCAAAAAGCATGGCACAGGGTGGAAAGAGTGGCTCTACAGAGTCAGAGATTCAAATCTCACTTGACATTCTCTAGCTGTATGACTTTGAGTAAGTCATTTAATATCCCTGGGTCTCACTTTTCCTCAACTATCAAGAGGGCAAACTTGGCCTCAGAGGTCCCTGACAGTTCTGGATTTATGACTCTATTACCCAGGCTAAGAGCTCTTTCTAATCTTCAATGGAGCAGAAATGTTGGGCATTGGTATGAGGAGGAAGGGATCCAGAATTGTATTCCCCACTCCTTCTAAACCCCATGGTTTAACCTAACTCTACAACCTCACACGCACAGACTCCCCCAGGAAAAAGTCTCTTAACCTCTCCGGGACTCAGTTTCCTCATCTGTAAAATAAAACAGTTGTACTCCTTCCCTAGCTCAGCCCCCATAAGCTGCCTCCATCACCATTCCAGAAGGAGACCCAATAGGGATCTAACAGGACCTGTGTATGCTGGTTACCTGCTGAGTATGAGGATAGTATATCTCTCCCCTTCAGGTGGACAAAATGGACAAAGAGAAACAGCTTCTCTGTTCCTCTGATAAGAATGGTGTAGGGAAGGTGATGAAGATGTCACCTGGCTTTGGATCTCTTGGGGACTGGCCCCAATACCCTTATCTCCATCTGCTCAGCTGTCCAACCCCTTTGTATGGGATACTGGGCTACAGGACTATCCCTCATGAAGTTTGGGATGAGGGACAGAGGCACTGTGTCTCCCACTAATATCTCCCAGCAACCCTTTGCTACAGGTGAAATCAGATTGCAGTGAGCCTCTAGGTAGTTCTGAATGGGAAAGATAGTACTCAGGGTCAGTGGGCAGCCTAGAATAGGGGTGGAGGGGAGGGAAGAGGAGCCAGCTAATCTGCCCTGCTCATGGTAGTAATGTGCATAGGGGGAATTCATGGGACGGGTTTATATTTATATATTTCTTAAATATTTCTTAGCCAGGCAGGGAAGAAGCCATCACAACCTGACTCATTGCATACTAGTTCCCTTCACATGCATCTACATTTCCAGTTGATCTTTACACATCACTTTCTATCTCCTACCTTCACGTGTTTGCACAGGTTGTTCCCCCTGCCTGGAATGCCCTCCTATCTCATCTTTGCTTCTTGGAATCTCTAGCTTTCTTCGAAGTTCAGTTCAAACATCACCTTTTATGCAAGGTCTCCTCTGAGTCTCCCCAGTTGCTAGTACCATCCCTATTTTCCTTTGTATCTACTTGTCTGTGTATATACTGCCTGCCACCCGCACCCAAAAATGTAGTAAGTTCTTTGAGAGCAAAGACTGTCTTCAGATCCCCAAAGCCTAGAACATAGTAGGATCATAGAACTCAAACTGGAAGGATCCTCAGAAGCCACCTAGTCCAACCTCCTTACTTTACAGAGCAGGAAACCGAGGCCCAGAGAGCTTTAGTGACTTTACTCAATTGATACAGGTAATCAATTGAGATTTGAACCCAGGTTTTCTGATTTCAGAGCCAGGGTTCTTTCCACTGTACCACACTGCCTCCTAGGTGCTTAGCTCAGCCTGGCCAAGCTTTCAATGTGAGCTAATAAGGCAGGAAGTCTGGCCTGAGACGGTTAGGCACCCGCAGGAAGGGATCTGGGGCCTGGGGGTTTCAAGGACTAACTGGGACTTCCTCTCTCCTTCTCTACCAAGTCCTCCCCCACTCACCCCAGCTTTCTGGGATATCTATATCTATATCTATATCTATCTCTAGATATAGATATAGATATAGATATATCTACTGATCACCTCAGCTAATTGTGGTGATCAGTAAGCAGTAGCTTTCATTTGCAAGCCCTTCATACCTTACAAAGCTCAGCCACATTCATTCTCTCCTTTGAAACTCACCACAATCCTGTCAGATAACAAAGTATTATGATTTTCATTTTACAGGTGAAGAAACTGAGGCTCAGGAAAAATAAGTGATTTGACCACACAGTTTGTAGGTGAAGCCAGAATAGAAACTCAGGCCTTCTGAACTCCAGTTCTAATACTGCCTCTCAGAAACAAGATCAGTGTATTTTAAATTATAGGAGGAAGGGTTTAAATTAAAGTTGAGGGAGAACTTCCTTTAGGGAATGAGACTCAGAAAAGGAAGAAAAGGAATAATAGGAAGAGAATCTCCACTCCCCCAACCCCTCCCCAGAGATCCTTGAGAGCAGAAGGTTCACTCCCTAGCCTAAGCAAGGACAGGGAGAAGCCACCTGTATGGAGGCCAGAAAATGGCACTGTGGCTAGTGCAGATAGACCCAGACTGAGGAAATGACTTACCAACTCTCCCAGGCCTTGAAGGAAGAGGAAACTTGACCCTTCCCAATGTTCCCCAAACTGTTGTTCTATCCATCAATTCTCCTGTCTCCATCAATTAAATGACAGAGATACACACACACACACACACACACACACACACACACACACACACACACACACAAAAACTGTTTTCCTCCCTTCATCTCTCCTGTCATGGTTACTCCACTAGCCTCAACTGTCTGATCACAAAATTGAGAAAGGGTAGTAAAGAAAATAAGGCACATATGACAATACCCAGCAGGCCTTTGTGATATGTCAAAACATCCTTATGAAAAGATTGGGATCCAGTGGATTAGGAATCAAGTTTTCCAGTCTTAACTTTACCTCTGACTTACTCTGTGACTTTGGATAAGTCAAGATGAGAGGGGACTCCAAAATGGCACCTTCAATTCTAAATTCTTCACTTCAGCAACTAAGAATGTATAACATACACATAGCATTGAAGATACAAAGATAAAAATGACATAATCCTTGCCCTCAGGGAGCTTACCATATAACAGGGGATAACACAAAATTTATCTATAATATCAGTTTATATCTATAATGTAAAATGATGATACAAGAGAGTATGTGTTAAGTATAAAGAAGTAATACAGGAAAAATTAATAATAGGCAATAATTGTTTATCTACTTGGTTTTTCCTCTGAGGATCATGGGTCAAACTTTGTTGAGTGGGCATTTATCTCATTAAAAAGATTAGAGTGTTCCAGGGCTTGATGCAACTAACATAATGTCATTCCCAAACAGGAGCACCTAGAGGACTTCATCATCTATAGGGAATCCCTTTTCCACTTAAACTCTGTACTAAAAAGTCTAACACTGAAGAACGTATGTGACAGAAGAGTACTTTCTTATTTTTTTTTTTTTGCTTTTTGGAGGGGGGAAGGCAGGGCAATTGGGGTTAAGTGACTTGCCCAAGGTCACACAGCTAGTAAGCATTAAGTATCTGAGGCAGATTTGAACTCAGGTCCTCCTGACTTCAGGGCTGGTGCTCTATTCACTGCACCACCTAGCCACCCCTACTTTCTCAATTTTAAAAAATGTAACAAGTATTTAATAAGTGCCTACTATATGCCAGGCACTGTGCTAAATGCTTTACAAATATTGTCTCATTTTATCCCCACAATGACCCTGGGATGTCAGTGCTATTGTTGAACCCATTTTATAGATGAGGAAACTGAAGTAGACAGAGGTTAAGTGACTTGCCCAGGGTCACATCACTTGTAAGTGCCTGAGGTCAGATTTGAAGTAAGTCTTCCTGGCTCCAAGTCCACTGTACCTAGATGCCAAGCTGTTGAGTATGTCATTGTGTTTTGTGCCTTGCTTGATATTGATGATCAGAGGATCACCTAATAAATTATATTTGTTGTTGTATCCATCAAGGTACCTGATACTTTTTTTTGGAGGGGGGAAGACAAGGCAATTGGGGCTGAGTGACTTGCCCAAGGTCACACATCTAGTAAGTGTCTGAGGCCAGATTTGAACTCAGGTCCTCCTAACTTCAGGGCCAGTGCTCTCTGATACTATTTTAACATATACCTGGAAAATATCTTGTTGGAGGAGATCCTCTCCTGAGTCAAATGCTTTTTTATAATGAACAAATAATTCGACAGTGGAATATAATATTCTCTGCATCTTTCTGTTGATTGTGTAGCTGGAAATATGGTAGAAAACTCTTTGTGTGTTGGGGCGACTAAGTGGCACAGTGAGTAGAGCACCGGCCCTGGAGTCAGAAGGACCTGAGTTCGGATCCGGCCTCAGACACTTAACACACAAACAAAAACCTAGCTGTGTAACCTTGGGCAAGTTATTTAACCCCAATTGCCCTCCAAAAAGCAAAAAAAGAAAAAAGAAAAAGAAAATGCTTTGTGAAACCCTACCTGTCCCCTCTTTATATTGTCATAAAATATAGAAGGATATACTCTAAGAATCAATGAAAAAATGTAAAGGAAGGTGTTCCAGCAGTACCAGGTCTCAAATTGTATTACAAAGCAGAAATCATAAAAACAATTTGGTACCAGTTAAGAAACAGAGTGGTGGATCAGTGGAATAGATTAAGTACACAATACACAGTACTAAAAGATTAGTAATCTAGTGTTTGATAAACCCAAAGATCAAAATTCTGGGGACAAGAACTCATTATCTGACAAAAATTGCTAGAAAAACTAGAAAGTGGTTTGTCAGAAACTAGGTATAAACCATCTCACACCAATACCAAGATAAGGTCAAAATGGGTGCATGATTTAGACATTAAGTGTGGATATCATAAACAAATCAGGGGAACATGGGAAATTTCACCTGTCAGATCTATGCATAAGGTAAGAATTTATGACCAAGCAAAAGACAGAGAGATACAGAAAGTAAAATGGATAGTTTAAATTATATTAAATTTAAAAGGTTTTGCACAAACAAAACCAATGTAGTTAAGACTAGAAGAAAAGAAGGAAACTGGGAAATAATTTTACAGCAAGCTTCTCTGATAAAGGTCTCATTTTTCAAGCATACAGAGAACTGAGTTGAATTTATAAGAATACAAACCATTCCCCAACTGCTAAATGGTCAAAGGATATGATCAAGCAATTTTCAGAAGAAATCAAAACTATCTATAGTCATATGAAAAAAGTTCGAAATCACTAGTGATGAAAGAAATGCAAATTGAAACAACTCTGAGGAACCACCTTACCCCTATCAGATTAGCTAATATGACAGAAAAGGAAAATGACAAATGTTGGAAGGGATACAGAAAAATAAAAATATTGATGCACTGTTGGTGAAGTTGTGAACTGATACAACCATCTGGAGAACAATTTGGAACTATGGCCAAAGAGCTATTAATTTTTTTTATTTACAAAAGCTATACTCTTTGACCCAATAATACCATTACTAGGTCTGTATCCCAAAGAGATCAAAGAAAAAGGAAAAATCCTATATGTACAAAAATATTTATAACAGCTCTTTTTTTGTGGTAGCAAAGAATTAGAAATTGAGGGGATGCCCATCAATTGGGGAATGACTAGAGAAGTTGTGGTATGTGGTTGTGATGAATACGATTGTACTATAAGAAATGATGAGCAGGATGGTTTGAGGAAAAACCTAGGAAGATTTTTATGAACTGATACAGAGTGTAGTGAGCAGAGTCAGGAGAAGCACACAGAGTTTATAGAAACAGCAACATCATAACAAAGATCAATCATGAATGACTTAGCTATTCTGAATTAATTCTAATTAATTCTTTTGTTCTCAGGGACAAAAGAAAGAGGGAAAATATGCTTCAATCTGCATCCTGAGTCCATCAGCTGTCTATCTATAGATGTATAGTATGTTTCATCATGGATTTAGAATAGACATCGGTCATTGTGATGATCAGTTACTAGGTCTTTGATTAGCTTTGCAATATTGCTCCTTATTATGTAGATTGTTCTGATTCTGCCCACCTTATTCAGTATCAGTTCATACAGGTCTTTCTAGGTTTTTTCTGAAGGCATCATCAAACACAACTTGTTTAGCCATTCCCCAATTGATGGACATCCCCTCAGTTTCCAATTCCTTGCCACCATAAAAAAGAGCTGCTTATAGGGGCGGCTAGGTGGTGCAGTGAGTAAGAGCGCTGGCCTCGGAGTTGGGATGACCCGAGATCAGATCCGGCCTCAGAAAATGAGCACCCACGCATAAATAATGACTAGCCATGTAACCTTGAGCAAGTTACTTAACCCCAATTGCTTAAAAAAAAAAAAAAGAGCTGCTATAAATATTTTTGTATGTCTGGGGCCTTTTGCTTTTTTTAGAAAATATCTTTGTAGTACAGACCTAGTGATGGTATTGCTGGGTCAAATGGTTTGCAGTTTTATAGACTTCTGGGCATAGTTTCAAATTGTCCTTCAGAACCGTTGAACCAGCTCACAGATCCATCAACAATGTATTAGCATACTTATTTTTCCAACACTCCCCACTTCCCCAGCACTTATTTTCCTATTCTGTTACATAGCCAATCTGATGGGTGTGGAGTGGTACCTCAGAATTGTTTTAATTTGCATTTTTCATGACGATTGACAGCTTTGATTTCTTCTTCTGAAAACTGTCTGTTCATATTTCTGAACATTTGTCAATTAATGAGTAGTTCTCATTCTCCTAGATTTGGTTCAGTTCCTTATGTATTTAAGAAATTAGACCTTTATCAGAGAAACTTGCTACAAAGTTTGTTTTTCCCCAGCTTCCTGCTTTTCTTCCAATTTTGGCTTCGTTGGTTTTGTTTGTGCAAATCTTTATAATTTTATGTAATCAAAAATTATATATTTTACCTGTGGTAAACCTCTCTGTCTCTTGTTTGCTTGTGAATTCTTCCCCTATTTATAGATCTGACAGGGAATTTCTTCCATGCTTCATTATTTTGTTTATGACATCCTCTGTAATGTTTAAATCATGTACCTATTTTGATCTTATCTTGGTATACAGCAAGAGATGCTGGTCTATGCCTAATTTCTCCCAGATTTCTTTCTAGTTTTTCCAACAGTTTTTGTCAAATAGCAAATTCTTATTCCAATAGCTGGAATTTCTGAGGCTTATCACACACAAAGTTATATGCTCATTTACTCTGTATGTTGTATATTTAACTGGTCCCATTGATTATTTGCTTATCCAGTACCAAATTGTTTTGATGATTTCAACTTTGTAGTGTAGTTTGAGATTTGGTGCTACTAGGTCCCCTTCACATTTTAAAAAATGTTTTCCTTGATATTCTTGACCTATCATTCCTCTAGATTAATTTTGTTATTATTTTTCTACTTCTATGAAAGAATTACTTGGTAATTTTATTGGTATGGCACTGAATAAGCAAATTAATTTAGATCACGTTGTCATATTTTATCATATTAGCTTGGCCTACCCAAAAGTAATTAATATTTCTCTCCAATTATTTAGAACAGTCTTTATTTGATTGAAGAGTATTTGTAATCATGTTCATATTCTTCTTTTCTGTGTCTTAGCAGGCAAACTCCCAAGTTTATTTTTTACTGCCTGCAGTTATTTTAAATGGAATTTCCCTCTTTCTCTTCCTGATGGGTTTTGTTGGTAATATATCTACACGTCGATGATATGTGTGGGTTTATTTTATATCTTGCAACGTTGCTGAAGTTGTTCATTGTTTCAATGAAGTTTTAGTTAAGTCTCTAGGGTTCTCTAAATAAACCATCATATCATCTGCAAAAGGTGATAGTTTTGATTCTTCATTGCCTAAACTTTTTCTTTCAGTTTCTTTTTCTTGTCTTATTGCTATAGCTACCATTTCTAGGACAATATTGAATAATAACAGTGATAATGTACATCCTTGCTTCACCTCTGACCTTACTGAAAAGGCTTCTAGTTTATCCTGACTACAGATAATATTATTCTTTATTTTAGGGATACATTACTTAATACTATTTTTAAGAAAAGTTCCATTTATTCCTAAGTTTTCTAGTGTTTTTAATAGGAATGGATGATGCATTTTGCCAAAAGCCTTTTCTGCATCTAACGAAATAATCATATGATTTTTGTTGTTTTTGTTATTTATATAATCAATTGTGCTTTTAATTTTCCTAATATTGAACTACTCCTGCCTTCTTGGCATAAATCCAGCCTGGTCATAGTGTATGATCTCTGTGGCACATTGCTGCAATCTCCTTGCTAGTATTTTATTTAAAATGTTTGCATCAATACTCATTAGGGAAACTGGTCTGTAGTTTTCTTTGTGTGTTTTGGCTCTCCCTGGGTATCAAAACTATAATTATGTCATAGAAGAAATTTGGTATTTACATTATTCACCTGGTTGTTGCTTTTTTTATTTCAAACAGTTTATATAGTATTGTAATTAATTGTTCTTTATGTATTTGGTAGAATTTGCTATCTCTCTCTGGTCATAAATGGTGGTGGTGGTTATATTGTTTTTCTAAGAGAGCTGATTTATAACTTTTTCTTTTTTCTTTTTTTTTTAAAGCAATTGGGGTTAAGTAACTTGCTCAAGGTTACACGGCCAGTCATTATTTATGTGTGGGTGCTCGTTTTCTGAGGCCGGATCCGATCCTGGGTCGTCCCAACTCTGAGGCCGGCGCTCTTACTCACTGTGCCACCTAGCCGCCCCAATTTATAACTTTTTCAATTTCTTTTTCTGAGATAGTATTATTTGACCATTTTATTTCCTCTTGTGTTAATGTGGACAATTAATATTTTTGTAAACATTCATCCATTTTATCTAGAATGCTCATTTTATTTCCTCTTGTGTTAATGTGGACAATTATATTTTTGTAAACATTCATCCATTTTATCTAGAATGCTCATTTTATCAGCATATGGCAGGGTAAAATATTTCCTAATAACTGATTTTATTTCATCTTCATTGTTGTACATTCACCCTTTTCATTTTTGATACTGGTAATTATTCTTTCTTTTTAAAATCAAATTATCGGGGACGGCTAGGTGGCCCAATGAGTAGAGCGTGGGCCCTGGAGTCAGAAGGACCTGAGTTCAGATCTGACCTCAGACACTTAACGCACACACAAACAAAAACCTAGCCATGTGACCTTGGGCAAGTTACTTAACCCCAATTGCCCTCCAAAAAGCAAAAAAAAAAAAAAAAAAAATCAAATTATCCAGTGGTTTGTCTATGTTATTGTTTGTTTGTTTTTATAAAACCAGCTCCTAGTTTTTTGCTAATCCACCCTTTCATTTTCAATATTTTCAACATTTCTATTTTGGTGTTTATTTTTTTTTTAATTTGATGTTTTCCTAGGTTGTTTTTTGTTTTTTTTAGTTGCATGCTCAATTCATTGATCTGCTCTTTCACTGATATAAGCATTTACATTTTCCCCCAAGTAATGCTTTGGCTTCATCCTACAAATGTTGCTGTATGGTCTCATTGTTGTCATTCTCTTTAATGAAATTATTGTTTCTAGGATTTGTTCTTTGACTTCTTCATTCTTTAAGATTAAGTTTAGTTTTCAATAAGTTTTTAATCTATGCTTCAAAGGCCCTTTGTTGAATATAATTTTCATTAAATTATGGTCAGAAAAAGATGCATTCAATATTTCTGCTTTTCTGCATTAGTTTGTAAGGTTTTTATGCCCTAAAACATGGTCGTTTTTGTAAAAGTTCCATAGACAGCTGAGCAAGAGGCGTATTCCTTTCTATTCCCATTCAATAGTCTCCAGAAGTCTATGATCTCTAACTTTTTAAAATTTCTTCTCAACTCCTAAGCTTTTTTCAATAGTTTCTTTAAATAGATCAGGCTGGAGTGGGTGTAATTGCCTCCAATTATATATCCTTCCTTTTGATTCCACAGTAGTAGGTGCAATAACAATAGCAAGACTTTGTATAGTGCTTTAAGTTTGGTAAATATCATCTCATTGGAGTCAAATAACCTTGTTAGGTACTGTTTTTATCTACATTTTGCAGATAAGAAAACTGAGGCACATAGAAGTTAGGTGACCTGTTCAAGATTGCATAGCTACTAAGTGTCTGAAGTAGGATTGGAACTCAGACATTCCTGATCCCAAGTCCACATTTTATCTGGTGAGTCTACTAGCTACCTCCATAAACCAATGAAATCACAGGTCTGGTCCAAAAAGAATCTTTCATAGGTCATATGACCAAAAATTAATCATTTAAAGGCCATTTTCTGGTCTCAGGAAGGCTCAAGGAAGGATGAAGAGAGAATCATCCCTCTCTGAGAATTGTACTTTGAACTTAATGCTGGATATATATATAAAGTCCATTAACCGGGAAATAGTCCTCAGCAATCTCTGAAGTTGCTGAGTTTCATTTCGTTGGATATTCCTTGGATGGAGACCATAGTCTATTGCCCTGACCATACTTTTCTAGCCTAGAACCTGCTCTTCACTGGAACAGACTTCCAGAACCCAGAATTCTAGAATTTGCAATTTCACTCCTTCCTTTTAGAGTGTGTCAACACAGGGCAAGAAGGAGAGGACAAAGTTTATCTAGTAATGACAGCAGTGGCAGGAGAGCAAGGAACAGATTGATTAGCAGCAATGAAGTTTAGATAACAATGACGCTGGGCATGGTTGTGTACACCCATAACTGCCACTACTCAGGGAGGCTGAGATTGGTGGACTACCTGAGCTCAAAAACTTAAATCAAGCTAAAGCAGATCAAATGCCTGCACTAAACTGTCACAAATGTGGTGAGCCCCAATATAGAGAGAGCAGTGATCCACCAGCTACCTAAGGAGGAGTAAACTGGCCCTGGCTGGAAATGAGCAGGTCAAATCAAGCATCAGTGAGGTCAGGGATGTGGGTATCTGCTGTACTACCAAACCTGGATGAGACAGAGACTCAGACTCCAGAAAATCAAAAAGAAAACAATGGAAAACCGACTCAGGTCTATGGCTGTAAGGCTCCGAATTATTAGCTCTCACTGCTCTCCTTTCTCCCACATATATTTTTCCAGTCATGAGACCTTAGATCTGGAGCTGGAAGGCACTTCAGAGGCCACATAGTCCAATCCTCATTTTACCAATGAGGAAACCAAGTCTCAGGGACCTTGAGTGACCTGCCCAAAGTTACACAGTTGGAGCATCAAACATGGGATTTGAACGTGGGATTAGAAGTCCTCTGACTCCTGAGCTAGGTTTCCTTCTACTCAAGAGTTAACTCCTTCCCCCCAGACAACATGACTTCTGGATGGCAATACTGTGATTTCTAGGGTCATTTTCCACCAGAGCAGCCCTACTTCAGTTAAGGGATCTGCTGACCCAGTCCTCCTCCCTCACAGATGCCAGCCCATCTGCCTTTTGGGCTAACAGCCTTCACTAGAGGTGATTTCATCATATTAAGTCTTTCTAAATCCTCTCTGGAGAAGAGTTCAGTTAGGATTACACACTGTTTCCTGGGGGGATTTCATGCACCTGGAGCATGGGGGAGCAGGGGTTACAACTGAGCCCACCACTGCTGTGGAGGAAGGGAACAGAAAGGGAAACTGAGGCTCCAGCTTTACTCTTCCTCCTCTCTTTTTTCTTCCCCCTGTTTTCTCCATACCTCTCCCCCTGCCCCGAGTTATCTTGCCAGACTTTGTGGAAAGAGCAGGAGATAAGGTGTTAAAAGACCTGAACTTGAATTCCAGCTCTGCTGCTTTCTACAGTGACCCTAAGCAAGTTACTTCCCTTGTATGAGGCTCAGTTTCCTCATCTGGAAAATAACGGTTTGGAAAATTACTACAGTAATGAAAAGGGGGGAAAGCAACATCATCATCAACAAAAACATGTAACAGAGCATTGTGCAATTATAATGACCAAGCCTGGCCCAAGAGAACAGAAAAAATGGACCATCCTCCCTTATCTGCAGAGCTGGTGGGAACTATGGGTGTGGAACGCTGCATACACTGTCAGACTCTTCTGAAGCTCTGGTTAGCTTTGCTGAACTGCTTTTTTTCTTCTCTTTTTTATTCTTTGATATAAAAGCTCCCTGGGAAGGGATATATTTGGAAATGGTGGGGAGGAAAGAAATGATGATGTGAGAACAAAAGATATCAAAGAGAATTTTTAAAATAAATTTAAAAGTGAAAGCGAAGTGGTTGGACTAGTTCGGGGTTCTTAATTTTTGTGTCATGGACTCCCCCTCCCCCTTGGGAAAATCTATGGACTCCACAGAAGAACGCTTTTCTTTTTCTTTTCTTTTTTTTTGGAGGACAATTGGGGTTAAGTGACTTGCCCAAAGTCACACGGTTAGTAAGTGTGTCAAGAGTCTGAGGCCGAATTTGAACTCAGTTCCTCCTGACTCCAGGGCCGGTGCTCTATTCACTGTGCCACCTAGCCACCCCCAGAAGAATATTTTTAAATAACTTAAGGAAATATTAAATTTTAAAAGTTAGTGAAAATAAAGATGTAATTCTTCCTCCTCCCCAAGTTCACTGACCCCATGAAACCTATCCACAGACTCCCAAGGATCCCAAGTTAAGAATCCTTAATTTCTTCCATCTCTAAACACTATGAAGCCAAGGACCTCAACAAGCTATCTTGTCTCATCCAGGGACCCACCACTTGACCACATGAGTATCCTTCTCAGTCATTTCTCTAGCTCTTTACAGCCTGACTGTAATGTTACCCTCACCCCAAGGACAAATCATGGAACTGAATGGAGGGAGAGAAGGAAATTACCTAAGAGAAAGGACCCAAGTGAAAATTTCTCATTCACCCCCTCCCAGGGTTCCAGGGAAAATGATCCAGTTCTTTCAGGCAGACCCAGGACAACAAGGTTCCAAGTCTAGATGCCTGGAGTTTGAATACCCTGATCCAATTTAAATACTTCAAGGGACTTCGATTTTGTCAGAGAAAGAAGTCCCTCTACCAACTCAGATTGCAATTCAGCAGGTCTCTTCAAGAGTTGTGGTGATGGAGAAATACAGGGGGAATTCTAGGCAATATGAATCAAGTCATATCAATAAGGTCTATTTTTTAAAGAGTAGCTGTGGCTGAAAAATTCATTGTCCTATAGCCAACCTGGTGATTAGAAACACTCAGAACTGACCACTAGAGTTAGTCCTTAGGTAGTAAGCTCACCATCTGTCTGAGGGCTATAGTCTAGGTCTTTCCAGCTTGAGAGAACCAGCTAAGGCTTACGCTCTACCGCACAGCTATCAAGAACCCAAGGTTGCTTCCCTGTGACTCCAGAGAAAGACCAGGAGAAGTCAACCACCCTAAGGAGGATAAATTCTCCATTCCCCTCCCCAAGCTGAATCTGGTAAAGGTTTTGTGAAAATAGACTTTATTATAATAAAATGTCTTTTTAAACAATTTCATACACAAACACACTCACCCCTTACTGTGACCCAGGGACAGCACTAGTGGAGGTGGGCATGGAGGTGATCAGTCAACCAACCTCCCAACACATGTGAGGAAGCATGCAGAGAGGCCCACCTGGCTGTCTGGGGTCAAATGGAGGAAGGGATGGAACACTATGGGGCTGGAGGGATGGAGGGGATGGGACCCCTGCTTCATTCTAAACATGGCATGTATGAAAATAAGTGCAGAATTCTGTCCTTGCCCCATCCCCATGCCCAAACTCCCACCTGGAGAGGTTAGAGATGGTGCAGAAGAGAAATCAAATCTAATGATGCAAATAAGGCAAACTCAACCCCTGACCTCTAACCCCCAACCCTTGGCCTGCTAGGGGAGTGGGAAACTGGCAGGTGGTATGGGGGGAGGCTGAGGTGGCCCTGTTTTGGGGGGGGGGGACACGCTTTGGCATGACCTTTCTCCTTGGGGGGTTTGGGAGGGGATTTTGGGAGGGGAGAAGGAAGCAAGATGGTGCTGGAGAATTACTACAGAGGCACAGCTGCTTATATACATATTTACAGGGATTCCACATGCCCTCTGAGAGGGTCATGGGGGTTGGGTATGCGGGAGGGGACACAGGGAGACTTCAGTGCAAACTTTTTTCCCTTAAGGGAGGGAAGACATGGACCTAGGGGAACATAAGGATGTTAAGAGGAAGTCTAAAGAGCTGCTCCTTCTGCCCTCCCCCCTCCAAACACCCAGAGTCCCAGATCTTAGGGTGGTGGAGGGTAGGGATTACCATAGTTAATTTCCATCCAGGTATCACAGCACCAGTGATGTCCAGAAAGCAGTCCAAGAAACAAGAGCCCAGCTCCACTATGGTTTCCACCCCCATAGGTCCCTGGGCAAAAGACCCTTGTTAGGTTATGCGGCTCTTTCAGGATCATTTGAGAAAAACCAGGCAGAGGCAGGGAGATAGGGAGCTGGTCAGTCTTAGTCCTGTCTGCCAGGCATAAACAGCTGTGTTCACTCTTTCTTCTCTGAGCCCAGTTTTCGAAGGAGGTTCTTCCCTTTGGAGATGAGGCCCCACATCTTCTTGGCTGGAGCCAATGATTCCCCCGACTTGGCCTTAAGGGTGCTCCCAGGCCTAAGAGAATGGGGGTATGGCAGGGGTCCAGTCAGATCCTGGGCAGGGGCAGACTGGAGCTGGGGAGTTATGAGAAGAAGAGTAGAAAATGACTTAGGTGTCTTTCCTTAGCTATCCCTGCCACCCCCACTCCCAACCCCCTAAAGCCTGTTCCCCTTTTTCTTCCTACCCTACAACTATAAAAGGAGGTGATGGTTGATGACTCCCATCACATTCTATCCCTTACTGGATCTGACTGCCCAGGCCAGATCCCTCCCACACCAAATCTATCTGAAGAGGTTGGGAGAGAAAAGCGTCCTGGATCCTAAGTTCTATCCCCTTTCCTCATGACTCTGAAGCAGCTGACTTCCCCTTCTTCCTCAGCTTTTTCCTGCAATCTCTAATGCCTGCTCTGGCATTTTACAAAGCTGGTCCTGGGATCATATGCTATGCCACCCTAATCTTTCCCATCCTTGAGAGAGCCAAGGCAGGGAAATTGTCCCAACTGGGAAGAAATCCTACCCAGGTGCCCTAGGGTCTCTCTATGACAGAGGAGTCTCTAAGAAAAACCACTCTCCCTTGCCTGAAGAACATGGCCTGGAGACTGAGAGGACCGAGGCAGGATGGTTCCAGTCCCAAAAGACAACAGGAGAGACTGGCTTATCACAGGTTTGAGGGGTTAATTTGCTCCTCAAATCGGTAACTGAGGGGTCTTGGAAATAACCAGGGATTTCCAAATTGGACTCTTCCCAAGAGGGAAAGACTATATCAGGTCATTCAACCCAGTCCCCCAAGCAGGGCAGACCTACTCTTAATTCAGTTCTCTGATACTTAAAGCTTTACTAATCTCTCATCTGTTAACTCCCCTCCCTAAATTTTTTCTCTTCCTCTACAACATTAGCCATGTGTCTTTTGCCTCATCCCTTGTGGAGGTACCTGGAGAGGAAAGAGAACAGAGGAAATGCCAAATCTGGCATACACACACACACACACACACACACACACACACACACACACACACACACACAACCTTGCAAAAAGGAAGAATGGATTCAGAGGATTTGGATTCAGATTCCATTTCTGTCACTTGCTACCAGTGTGACCTCGGGCTTAGCTGCTCTCAATCTGTTTCCCCAGGTGTATGTAAAGTTAGGGTGTCAGTCTAGAGGCTCTCTGCAGTCTCTTCTAGCTCTAAATCTGTGATCCTTTGATCCACCCTCTGGCTTTCTTCCAGCATGTGGCACTGACTTTCCAGCCCTCCCCCCAGCCCCCCTGGGTCCCTTTCACTCTCCTCTCCTCAAACTCCTCCTCATTGCCTCATCATTGCTTCAGTTTTCTTCCTTGCATCATCTCTACCCACCACCCCAAATAAACACAGTCCCAAACACAATCTCATCCCAACATTTGACCTGGTCCCAGCTCCCACCACCACCCCACACTCCCATGGCATTATGGCCCCTGGACAGTGTGACATATGGAATGGGAGCCAATACCAGAGTCTTTGGGTCACCCAACTCAGACTAGGTACGCTAGGAAGCCAACTCTCAATTACCCAAAGGTAGATCACCTCGCCTGAGGCCACTCAGACTCTTTGCTTATCTTCCTTCCGGCTTCCCTACAAATGGAAGGGGGAATAGCAGAAGACTGCTAGGGAAATTAAATGAAAGGCAGAGACTGATTGCAATGAAAGAGAGTATACAATCAGGCAAGGCTCCTGCATCTTGGCCTGGTGGGTGTTGGACAATAGGTCAGGAATACAACACACACTGTCACAACCAGCCAACATGTTGATTTGTTTGTGCTTAACTGTACTCCGTGGTTGGTCAGAAGGGAGGGCACTATTTGGAATCGTGGGTGAGAGGGGAAAAATCAATGGGCATCAATATATAGAATTTTTTTAAAGGACAGTTAATTCCTATATATTTATATCTATGTATATATGTACATACATGTATGTGTGTGTATATATACATACATGTGTATATACATACATATATATGGGTGTGTGTGTATAAAACTCAAGGAATCCTGGACTAAGGTGAGGCAGAAGTAAACCCTCTAGGCTGAGAGGCTTTGGGGTTATACATGTATCTAAATTGTTCAGTGTCTCCCTCAGGGTTGAGAGTTGGCTATTAAATAAGTTCAATCATTTTAACTAACTATGATGTTAAAATGATATTGCTAATGAGAATGGTGTCTGTGATTGGGAGATGATGTTGCTATAAGTGGTGTTTCTGATTCTTCCAATTATTTATTATCAAGCACACTGTTATAATACTAGAATCCTATATCACAAAATGCTCTTGATACAGGATGTCATAATATATTGTCATATATGTGATGTTATAATGCATGATTCATTACATAATATGGGGTATAATAAACTATGACCACTTATGAGATAGACTATTACTACCAATAATCATGAGCAGACTGGGGATTGGAAATACACTATACTGACCTAGGGGAGCTATTCTATTTGGATGGAAGAGGCTAGGGGCTGGTGAAGAGGAGGTAGGAAGCGAGGTATCTGGAAAGGCACATGGAGTGGTGGGAGATTGGGGGAGATGGGCTTGTTCCCCCACTTACATGTCACTCTATATATCTATCTCCTTCTAGCACTGGACTCTTCTCTTCCTCATTCTCTGAAGAGCCGAGAATAAACAGAGGTAGTGGGTTACTGACAGACACACGGACCCACCCCACCCAGCTCTGGGCTGGTCCTGATTTGCACATCATGTCCTTCACCTACTCCTTCAGCTTCATGTAGCTAGTGTTATAACCCAGAAAAGCAAGAGTTGCCCCATGGAAGTAAGGGGAGAATACAGGGGCTTGCTGGACAGGAGCCTAAAGCAGGTACCCTCTCACTCAAATGGCCCCCTTCTCAGGCCCTAGGGAACAGAATGAAGATCTTACCAGATCTTTCTCCTGAGGGAGGCCAGTTCAGCAGAACTGGTAGCACTCTGAGACCAGTTTATAGAGGGTAAGCTGCCATAGGGACATGAGCCCAACCTACCCTCCTCCCACAGTGGACTCTGTCTGACTTTCTGCAACCTTCATCTATTAATCTGCCCTCCACCTTTGGCCAGTGCCCAAGTGGGAGTGAGTGATGATTGGTCCCAGAGATGTGGAGAGCCTGATTCTCATGTGGATGACCAGAATATCTAAGGATTCACTCTCCTTTTTATTAGTTACCCAGATTCTTTATTACCATCTCTTCCAATTCATTGGTCATGTATAACACAATAGTTTCTGCCCCAGAGACTGGGGTCAGGCTCTCAACTCTGGAAGAGGTTAAAATGTTCAGGTTTTAGACTATCCAGGGCTCTGATCATTCAGCCTTGTGATAGCAGACTTGGTCTGGGGCTAGTCTCTTCCTGCCCCAGCCATTGTGGTACAGTCCCAACCATCCCTTAGGTTTCAACCATCCTTTCCCCACTACCCTTGACTACTCTGTCTCCATCTATATATCTAAGGGGAGATAGAGAAGGATGATATACTGGTTCTGTGCTTACCTGGCTCTCAGCTGTAAGGACTCCAGCATCCTTTTCTTTAGGTAGCCCGGCTGCCCTCCTGTCCTCACCAGAGACTATCCCCTCCAGAAAATTGGATGGGACAAGGCCCCTTTGTCCATTCAGCTCTCCCTGTGGAAAAGACACCAATGATTTTGGGGGGGAGGGTCATGCACTGTATTAAGGAACCTCCTCTCCCATTGGACTACATTTTTGAGACCCCTTCCTACCCCACAAATCTGTCTCCCCTTTAACCAAGTTCCCCTGGGGACATTATCAGTAAAGTACTGCTGGAGGGAAACATGAGTCTAAAGCTAGGCTTCTCCTGCCCTGCCCCTCCCAGTTTTCAGGGACCCCCCTCCTTTCCCTGAAATTTCCCCCTGCCTCATGTCCAACCCTGAAGGATTCAGAAACTAGGGAGCAGAGAGAGACAAAGTCCTTATCTGCCACCCCTCACATAGTAGAAGCCATCATCATCCATGGCCCCGAACACTGTGATGACATCCCCAGCTTTGAAGGACAGCTCGGCCTGTAGAGGGAGACGCTCAGGTAAGCTCCAGTGGCCTGGGGGAAGGCAGTGCCCAGAGGACCCACCTTGGGAGAACCCCAACCAGGGATCTTCTCTCTGCAGGAAAGATCCTTACCTCCACATCCACATTAGGAGAGTTCTCTCGAGGGTTATAATCAAAGGCAGCCACCATAGAACGGGGAGTGCTGGGGCTAGCTCTGGCATCTGGTTGAGAGGAGGAGCCTGAAACCGGACAAAGAAAAAATAAACCCTTTTTTAAGCCCCCTTTTCCTTTCACTTCTTCCCACCTGGTTAGCTGGTAGTCAGGGGCTTAGGTTGACCCTCTCTCTACCTGGCATTATTCCTTAAGGAGATGTTAAAGGTGTGACAGTTTTTTAAAACTTAACATTCTCTTTCCAATCAACAAGAATTTATTTTCTCTTCCTCCCACTTACTGATCCCCCACTGAATAATTAAAAGAAAAAAAGAAAAAGAAAGCCCTCATAGCAAATAAGCAAAACAAACTGCCACATTGACCATGTCCAAAAATGTGTCTTATTCTACATTTAAAGTCCATCATGGAGGTATTCTAATAATGATAATAAAAATAGCATTTATATGGCACTTTAAGATTTACAAATCACTTTACAATTATTATCTCATCTGATTCTCATAATTCTATGAGGTAGGTGTTATTATTAACCCCATTTTTACAGAGGAAACTGAAGCTGACATTAGCTAAAAATTACTTGCCCTGGATCACATCAGTGACTGCAGTTAGTACCTGCAGACAAGATTTGAACTCAGGTTCTCATAACTCCAAGCCCAGTATTCTATCTACTACACTACTGGATTGTATCATTTTTGTGCTTCCCCCATCTCCCTTACTATTAGATAGCCCAAGCTTGGGTCTTTGCTTTATCAGGACTGTTCCCCAGTGCAGGGGTGGGAGAACTCTGGCTCAGCTATGGACAAGAAGATTTCTAGGCTCCTCTAGCACTCTCCCTTCTCCCTCAAGTTCAGGTATGACACTGACCCCACCCTTCCCAGATCAGAATCATAAGAGAAATTTCTTTATCATATACTATGGCTTTCTGGGCAGAGAAAGCAATGGTAGGAAATTTAGGTGATTAAAAATAAAAACATCATTAATGTTTTTTAAAGAATCATTATCATGAACTGATGAAAAGTGAAGTAAGTATAACCAGGAGAACATTGTACAGAGTAACAGGGATATCATATGATGATGAACTGTGAACAAATACAATGACCCAAGACAATTCCAAAAGACTCATGATGAAAAATGCTATCCGCATCCAGAGGAAAAAAATTGATGGAGTTTGAATGCAGATCTAAGAATAATACTTTTCACTTTCTTTGTTTATTTTTTTCAATCAGTATTTTTTATGGTCTGTGTTTTCTTTCACAATATAGAAATTCACAATACAGAAATATATTTTGCATGATTGCAAATGTATAGCCTATATCAAATTGCTTACTATTTCAGGGAAGGAGGAAGGGAATGAAGGAGGGAGAAAATTTGGAACCCCAATTTTTTTAAAGAATGTTAAAAAGTTGTTTTTGCATGCAGTTTGAAAACTATCATTAAAAAAAAAAAGAATCATTAGAAAATCATAGATTGTTTAAGAAGGAATGAACCTTTAGAAACCATCTAGCTCAACTCTATTGTTACAAATGAGGAAACATGTTCAGAGAGGTTGATTTGCCAAACATCACAGAGATTTAGGCACCCAAGCCTCCTAACTTTCAGTCCAAATTCTCTTTCCAGATACTACATAGCTGGGGTTGACCACTGGGGTCAGAGACCCGCAGAGCTTCCAAGTGGCTCCTGGGAAGTCAGATGGTGCCTTTATTCTTGATGCCCCCTTTCATTGTGTACTAAAACAATTGCCTACCTTTCTTAGATCTCCGGGGTTTGGGGGGTGGCCCGGATGGATGGGGAGTAAGTAGTGGGAAGGAGCCATTTCCTAAACAAAGCCAGAGAAGACAATGAATGAGATAAACAGTGAGACAGAGGAAAGGAGAGGAAACAGACCAAAGGCCATTCCAAGGTCCCATTTTCAAACTTCATTTGGAGATTCCATGGCCACCATGGAATTAGACTGAATTCCTGAGTGATTGAAGTACTGAGACCTCCCTTCCTACCTAGCCTAATCATCTTGAGAATTTCTGAATGTTTTCTACTAAGTAATTGAGGGCCCAGAATGAATCTTTGGGTATATTTTCAAAGCCCTAGTGCTAAGGAGCCCCTTGACTATCTCCCTGCCAAATAGCCACATTCACATCACCAGGGGAGCAGCATAGAAACCATACCTAAGCCCTCATTAGGGCTGTCAGGGTGTATGTAGCCCCTCTGGAGCAGCTGCCTTTTCACCACAGGACTACCCACTGCTACCTCCGCCACCATATTGCAGGGAACGTAGCCAACTCGACCTCCACATTCTCCCCGATAGAAGCCATCAGCATCCTTTTCTCCACACACCTGGGGACAGAGACCATAGGCACCTTAGTAGCCAGACACAACCTCCCCACCTCACACAGTAGGACCAACATAACATCCTTAGAACAGTGGAGGGAAAGGGGTTAAGGGATAGAGAGATAGGGGTAAAAAGAGAGAAGAAATGGGCAGATGTGATGTGTGAATAAATAGGTCCCAGACAGCAAAAGGGTTGGACTAATTTAGCCTCACTTCATCCAACATTTCCTGTTCTCTGCTCTATTTGATTTTCAATGACTGACACGCCAGACCTGCTAGAGTAAAAGTTCTGTCTTTATCTCCTACTGGTACCAGTTCATGCCTAGATATTCAGGGTCTTCTCATTTTCCCAGATTCTTTAGGTTCTCTTTCCTTCTTTCCCCTTAAAGTTTCCTAAAACAAAGATTGAGCTTTTTCAAAGGATCCTAGGATTTAGAATTGGACCTTCATACTAGAAGGACCATGTGTGTCAACTGATGGAAAAAAGTTATAGTTGTACTTGGAAATAAATAAAAATTTTCATCCTATTTTCTTTGCTTTATGGATTAAAAAAAAGGGCACCGTCAATTAACAGAGCTTGGCCATCCAAGGTATTCTTAAATGCTAATCTTTTTTTGTGTCACAGCTCCCTTAGGAAGCCTGGTGAAGCCTGTGGGCGCCTTCTCCTAGTAATGTTTATTGCCTACAGTCATGCATGAAGGAAATGCTAAAATGTCAGTTAAAGGTCAGTGAAAATAAAGACTTAATTTTTTTCCACCCAAGTTCACAAACAGCCCTTCCCCTCACCCCACCCCTCTAATACTCCATCCAGGTCAAGAATCCATGATCTAATCCAAACCCTCCCTCCTCATTTTACAAATAACTAAGACCCAGGGAGGTCAAGTGATTTGCCCAAAGTCAAAGAGGCAGCAAGTGGCAGACATTGACTTTCAACCCAGGTCCTTTGATTCCAAATCTAGTGCCCTTTCCACCCTGCTATGCTATCAGCTGGGTTCCACCCACTTCTCCAGCTTCAGGCTGGTTGCTTTTTAGTTCAACTCCCCCACCAGGGATATATCCATTCCATTGTCCCTCACAGTTTCCAATACTACCCCTACCTTAGAGCATGGCTATAGTCACACCTCCAGAAAATGTACACTGACAGTAGGGGGCAAGTCGTTTGTTCAAACAGAGAGGGGAGAGCTCAAGCAGTACCCTAAATGATGTTATTATCAAGGTAAGGAGAAAGAGCTCAGACTGATTCTGTGTGTGTGTGTGTGTGTGTGTGTGTGTGTGTGTGTGTGTGTGTGTACACACACAGCTTAAATGTATCTACACAAATCATTCCACAGATGAGTTTTGCAGTAAAATCAGACCTAGGAAAAAATGCCCCAAGAATCCCTTATAATAATCCTACCTACAAGGGCTCTCTCAAGACCAGCTATCTGAGCTTTCTGGCCAGAAGTCAAGATGATGGGATACAGGGCATTCTTACCTTTAAGAGCTGGCCCTCTCTAAATGGGAGCTCCTCCTCCACAGCATCAGGGTTGGGTGACATGGACACAGGGTCATAGTCAAAGAGAGCCACAAATATCCGAACAGTTTCGTTTGGAGGGGAAATCTCTTTTGACTGGCTTCTTGGAAAGTCTAAGGGACAAAATATCATGGATCAAGAGCTTTGAGGTCATCTAGTCCAACCCCTCCTTTCCCCCCAACCTCCCCTTGCACAATTAGCAAATAGAAGAACCAAGATCTGAATCTAGGTCTTTCAAATCCAAAACCAGCACATTTTCCATTGCACCAGGATGACTCCCAAGGTCAAGAAGGGAGGTGCCCAGATTAGCCTTAGAAAGGATTTACCTCCTACACCAGCCAAAGTTCCTCCATATCTGCCTCTTATCAGCCACTCACCCAGCTCAGCCGCACTTAGCCTGGGGGGTCGATTTCCTTTCCTGGGGGGCCCCCTCTGTCCAGCAGCATCCTGTCCCCTGAGCTCTCTAGCCTCTGGTGTCTATAGATAGAAGAGTGGAAAATCATCCTTCCATTCCTTTGGTACCCAGGGGTTCAGCTTCAGTATTCCCCCTCCTTCCCCATTACCACCCATCTTTCCCAGCAGCCAAGCATGGTACAAAAAAGCCAGACACAACATGCCTCTCCCTAGAGCCTTCTTCTAATCACTCTTAAGTTGTGCCAACACCTTGAGTCAAACAAGATGGATCCTGGAATTAAGATACTATTCTTATCCCACTTCTGTGCCCTCTGCCCTCTAAAACTTCCCTAAATAAATGGATTGGAGCTACAGTCCTGAAAACTGAGGTTAAGCATTCAGAAAGACCCCCTCCCCTCCAACTTGGTGGCCTGCTCTCTTGTCTAGAGGCAAGTAGCCACCCTGCCAAGAGGCAATGGGTGCCTGGTATGATCTCTGGCAGGCAAGAGCCTGATGCCAGCCTCCAAATGGCAGTAGAATACAGAAGGGCATAGCCAGCAAAAGCACTGAATGCATGTGGGGAGGAGGCAGGTGAGAGGGAGCCTGGAAGGCCTGGCTCCCAGCACTGCAGATGGAGATGGCATGGAATGGGACCTCCTGGCAGATGAGCAACGGAGCCTGCAAAGCACTCTGGCACAGCAGGCAGCCGGGAAGGGGAGCACAACAGCGGCTACTACAGAGGATGCCTGAGGCCAGTGGACACAGACCCGAGGGGATGGTTCCTTCACTCGGCAGCTCAGGCTCCGGCCTTTCCTTTCCAGCTCCCCTTTCTCACAGCTAGAGAGGCGAAGGCAGTGGCTGGGGGCAGAGCTTGCCCCAGGTACCCCCCGCCTTCCTCCTCGAGGGGCGCCTTCTGGTCCAGTGCCCCGGCCCTCCCCATCTGGAGGGCAGCAGGAGGAAGAGGAGGCGCTGCTGCCACTGCCCACAGACTCCTGCTCATCTTCAGAGTCGTATTCGATACTGATCTCCAAGCACTTTGGGGCAAAACAGCTGGCAAGGCCTGACTCAGGTGCAAGGCCCCTGGGACATCTCCGGGATAGGCCTGGCCACCCCTTCCCACTAGTTTCTGTTCCACATTTCACTCCCTCACTGGCTGAGGGGGCACCCCTATCCCAAGAAGGACCCGACCTGCCAGACCCCTGGGTCCCGCTGCTGCCAAGGAGGCGACTGCAGTGCTCTCGGAGGTCAGGAGGGCGTTTGCGGGCAGGCAATTTCTCAGGGGAGCTCCCTCCCCTCCGCCGGCTCCCCAGGGGGCTCCCTCCAGGCTGGCAGGGGGTAAGTTCCTCAGGGGATTCCCTTCCCAGGGAAGAGTCAGGGGTTAAGGGGGATGGTCGTAGCTCCCAGAGGCGGCTGCCAGAGCGATTTGGCCCCACCCCCTGGGGCTCTGGCAGGTGGGCATAAGTCAAGGAGCCACCTGGCCCCTTCTTTTCCTCCTCTTTCTCTTCTTTCTCTTCTTCCACCTCGTCTTCTTCCTCTTCAGGGATGCTAAAGAGCTTCTTGCTGCAAAACTGTTGAAGAGGGAGCTCAAGAATCTGCTCTAGGATCTCTTCATCACTGTCTGTCTCACAAGAGTCCAGCTGGGGTGGGGGAGGGGACACAGGCAGTAGCAGGAATGAGGGGGTCATTGAGAAAGAGGAGAAAAGGGTTAACACCATCCAGAAGTTGGGGCTGGGGGTGCATTAGGACAATCAAACATCCCTCCCTCATCTTCCTCCAAAGTACTCTCCAACCACCTCTCCCCATTCTATCAAAGGAGGAAAGAGATCCAGAGAGAGTTATCGACCCCCTGGAGATCACAAAATGTGGAAGACAGAGCCAGAAGGGAGCCCATGCTTCCTGATTCCTCATATTCTAACCCCCAGGCTTCACTGAAGGAATATTTGGGTCCCAGGATTGGGAGGTGACGTTGAGTGACAGACAGGTCTTAATGGAAGTAGAATAAGAGGGCTGCCTTCCCTCTATCCCCGTCCTACCAGTTCCCAGCTTAAGCACCTCAGACCCTATTTATCCAAGCCCAGTCTGGGCTCTGTGTCTACACTCTCTGCAGTTCTCTCAATACTAAAAGACCTCTTCCAAGCACCATTCCTTGATAAAGCAATAGAAAAAAGCTTCCTCTTTCTCCCTTTCGCCCTCAGAGGGGTCACAGAGTTAACCTCATCCACCTGGTCTCCTTTGCCCAAAGCTCAGCACGGTGACCAGTACGTCACTGGTGGTCAAGAGATGCTGTAGAATTTGCCCAGGAAGAACCAGCCTCCATCTGATTCCCCTCACCCCCATTACCTTGGCACCATTCTCCCTGTTGCTGGCCTCCCCATGCTGGGGGGGAGAGAGAGACTCTGCACCTTGCTCTTCCTCTTCCTCCTCCTCTTCCTCTTGGATGTCTGACAGGTCAGAGCTTCGGCCATGGTCCATGAGAGAGTTTGTCAGGTGGGCCCCAACTTCAGTGGCATCCTCCCTCTGCTGAGGAAAAGGGATGGGGGAGGAGACATAAGTGTATGAAATGGGAAGGAGTCCATCCCCCCCAAGATATTTAGGGAGAAGAACTAAAGAAACAAACAGTAAAGGGAGAAAAAGGGGCAAGACAGAAAATGGGGGAAAAGAGGGAAGAAGGAAAAGAGAAAAGAAGGGAAATGGGAAAAGATGTCAGGGAGAGGAAGAAAAAGGTGGGGAAAAGGTATTGGGGAGAGAGAGGAAAAGAAAGAGAAGTAAGCTAGGGAAAGATGCTTATGGGGCAAAGAGAGAAAATAAGGAGGGGGCAAAAAAGAAGATGGGGAACAAGGGTACAGGAGAAGGGAAGGAGAGAGAACCAAGAAGTAGAAAGAGGATGGGGAGGGGAATGGGGAGAGGGAGATTGTTTGAGCCCCAGCACAAGTAGCATTTGCTACCTATATTAGTAGCAATAGTAATAATAATAATTCACGTTGACATTGCACTTTTAAGATTTACAAGATGTTTTCCTCACAATAGCCCTATAAGGCATGTGGCACAAGCATTTGCTATTCCCACTTTAAAGAGGAAGAAACTGAGATTCAGAGAGGGGAGATGACTGGCCTAGAGTCACTATTCTGGCTACGTATCAGTGCTAGGTTTTACATTTTCATTCAGATTTAAGAGATTTTTGCCTTTTCCCACTCCAAAGTCAACGTTCTTTCCACTATACCACGCTCCCTCTCTGAACCTCAGTTTTCTCTTCTGAAAAAGCAGAATAATAATCTCAGCCTTGAAGAAATGAAGAAATGGTCTACTTCCTATGGCTGAACAGAGACTTGTTAATATGGCAGAGTAATGCTTTCTGAAAGAACTGATCACAGAATATAACTGAGACACCAGAAGAAGTACCAGTTTTGAAGGAGAGGAGGGGTGGGAGAAAACTGAGAGTTTGTGGGGAAGGGGCTATCAGGAGTGGGGAACCTTTGACCTTGAAGTCACATGTGGCCCTCTAGGTCCTCAAGTGTGGCCCTTTGACTGAATCCAAACTTCACAGAAAAAATCCAAAGGATCAAAGGTCACATGCAGCCTCGAGGCCACCTGGCTAGGCCTCTCATTCATGTCCTCTTCCTCCCCCTCCCTTCTCTTCTCCTCCCCTCCCCCCCAATCATGGTGGCAGACCCAAGCTACAGAATGGAGCTACTTAATCCAAGAAGCTATGGTCATAATTGACAGCTAATACAGAATAACCAGGACTCAGGGCACCAGAATTTAGAGCACACAGGCAACAGCAGTGCCCCTTTAGCAGGCAGAGACAGTGAGCTTAACACCTAGTTAGCAAGAATTAATTAATTAAAACTGGAAGTTCCCCAGATGGTTTCCTTCTACCTTTGCCTTGCTCCTATTGTGGCAGCCTACACAGCCATGGCCTTGGGACATCTTGGGACATCCTCTTCCCCAACAGGATCTGGACCCTGAGGTTTCTACCCAACCCCCCCCACTCCTCCCCCCCCCACCTCCCCACACACCCTCCCCAGGAGGTCTTACTGTTTCCCTGGACCAGAATTAAGCTAGTTAAGCTCTGAAGAGATAAGAAATCCCCATCCTAGCACACTGAAACTCATCAACTCTTGTTTTCTGTGAGATGATTTTATTCTCCTTCTTTCCCATAAGTAGTAAAGTCCTTTAGGAAAATTCAACTCCTACTCCAAGTAAAGAGGGTGCCCACAACAACACCAGGCCCAGACTTTTGTGCAGTGACCCCCAGTATATAGGCCACTCCTCCTCTCTGGGTCTCTTTTCCCCTTTGATAGAATGGGGGTGACCACGGGGAGACATAGGTTGGAGAACATTTTGGAACTCATCAAGAGTGCTGATTAATGAAAGCATTTATTAAGCATTAATTGGCTGAATAAAGCAAAGGAGGCTTTGGAAGCCAGTCTCCTTCCTTTATGAGGTTCTGTTTGCCTCACCCCCTCCTACCTCACAGGGTTATTCTATGACACAAACCAGATCATACATAGGTAAAACACTTTATAACCCCCGGATCACCATTGAAATAGTGACTGTTGAGGGGAAAAAGTCAGATTCCAACATGTAGACAAAGAGAAAGAGAGATACTGGTCAGCCACAAAAGATGGAAGTCACAGACCCTGGGGACTAGAGATGCTCAAAAATGCTATGACCACAGTCCTCTGTCCTGTGCACTATCCCCCGTGCTCACCTCGGCCCTGGTACGGTGCCCAGGCCCAATTTCTCCTCGACCAGTCTCTACCCCCAGCATCCTCTCAGCAGGAGCTCCTGGAGCTGGGCAAGGGGCAGGACCAGATTCTCCTACTCCCTTCTCTGCCACCATGGCTGTATCCTCTTCCTTCTTCCCAGACAGAGGAGGCCCTGTGCCCTGGCCTCTATTGCCTCCAGAGGCCCACCCTGCTACTGTGAGGGCTCCAGCCTCCTCCTGAAAAAAGAAGCAATGAGTAGGGAGGAGACTCTTCGAGGGGGCACTCTGGGCCCAGTACTCACTCCCAACAGCCCCAGGTCTTGGCCCAGTATAACCACCTGCTGGCTGTCCCGTGTGGAGTTCTCTTGGGACAGTCTCTCTGCTGTCTTGGAGGGGTTGCTAGGGAGGTCTTCTGCAATGTCTGGACTTCCAGGAGGATCATGGTGCTGAGGGAGGGGACTTGAATCCCCAGGACCCAGAGAGGCAGGGCAAGGAGGGGATTTGACCTCAGGGCTTGTGGAAGGCAATGGGGAAGTGGCAGATGGTCTGAGAACTAGAGGGGGTGGGCAGGCCAGTGCCAAGGCTGGGGGAAGTTGGGCGGGGATGGAATCCACAGATTCTCCATGAGGAGACATGGTGCGCACCACTACCTCCCGACACACCCGTAGCAACTGGAGCTGAGACAGATCTACCAGCACACTGCCCGCGGTTGGGGAGGCAACCTCCATAATCTGGGGTGTAGGGGGGAACAGGAACAAAGGCCATCTTCAGCACCCATTACCAACAGAAGGTCACCTCCCCATCTCTCATTCCCGATGCCCCTCCCCCAACTGCCTAGCGGGGGGGAAAAGAAGGAAATCCTGAGGCTTAGGGAAGAAACAATCTCCCCTCCCCCAGAATACTCCCACCCTGGACGCCTAGCATTTACACTATCACTATGTGAAGCATAGTGATAGTCGGCTGTTCGTGGGTTACTAGAAAGGAAGAGATGAAGGTCTTCTCCTTCATCTGCAATAGGGGTCAATGACAGGTCCCTGAGGGCGTGGTGCATGGAGGGGCTAGAATGTGGGTAGGACTCCCTGAATCCCAATGTGGTACCTTCTGTCCATCAGCATAAACAGCGTAACCTGTGACCCGAACACCATTAGATGAGCCAGCAGCGTCGATGGTGACTGGGAGCCAGCTGACTACCAAGATCCCTGGAGAGGGGCCTTGCTCAATCTGCACATCCAGAGGGGCATCTGGGGGGCCTAGAGGAGGGAGGGGAATAGAACGTCAGCCAGATCCCTGGAAAGAGGGAACAATGTAGGATAGTAAAAAGTGTGCTAGGTTTGGAATCAAAAGACCTCCTATTTATCTGGATGACCTTGGATAAAGTCTCTTCTCTGGGCCTCAGTTTCCTTATCTGTAAGCTGAGGGGTTTGGACTCAATGATATCTAAGGTCCCCCATCTACATCCCTTCCTGAGGGGACAAAGAGCTCCATTGTACATTCACAGGGAAAAGGGAGCAGCCCTGAGCCTCTGCCATCTTCACAGTAGCTTAATTTCCTGAGAACAGGCTTTAAAAGAAGCAACTCAATCTGTCCTGCCATCTCCAGTCACCTAGCCCCAGGCCATTCCTCGCCCTTCATACCTGCAGCCAAAGTGGTGAAATGTACAACAGCCGCTCGATTTTGTAGTTTCTCCCAGCTGGGTTCCGAAGGCCCAAGTGTGAAGGGCCGGGCCTCCACCCGGGCCTGGTAAGGTGTACCAGGACGCAAGTGGCAGAAGGTGCCCCAGTAGGTACCTGGACGTGCAGGTGGGCACTCCTCCCCATTGAGGTAGACAGCATGGGCAAGGTTGCTATTGCTGGGCACCCAGGTGATCTCAGCAGACGTGGCAGTCAGCCGGCGGACCCGCAGCTGGCTAGGGGCCAGACCAGCTCCTGCCCCTACCATCACACAGCAGCAGAGAGGGTCTGAGTTGCCCTGGCTGGTCACAGCCTGAACTGACACACAGCAGGACCCTGACTGCAAGTCCAAATGTTCCAGCACAGCTTTTCGAGGTGTCCCAGGGCCCAGGGCCTGATGCAGCTTTCCGTCCACACAGACATGGTAGCCCTGAACCTCAGCCCCATCCAAAGGGGGTTCCCATGTCAGCACCACACTGTGGGCCAATTGCTTTAGGACGGCCAAGTGTCGGGGATAAGGCACGGCAGGGGGGTCCAGGAGGGGGCTGGGGCTGAGCTCATTCCTCTCCTCCTCATGCCTGGTCTGGCTGCCTCCTACGCTGCTGTGCCCCCCACTGCTGCCAGCCCCACCGCCACTCAGGAAGCTGAGCTCGGGGCCTGAGCTGTGAGACAGGTCCATCAGCTCTGGGGGCAGTGACGTCATGAGGTCGTCGTCGGATACACGCTCCACAAAGTTGGAAGGGACCAAGCCCCTGCGGCCATCCATCAGCTCCCCTGAGCAACGGGTGAAGGGAGAAGAAGACAGGGAAAGGAACCATGAGAAACCAAAGTCTAGCCCTGATGGAAAACTTGTTAACTTTGAGAATTTTCTTTGAAGTAACTTAATCCAATCACAGCTAGGTGGCGCCATAGTGGCATAGAATGGCGGCAGAAACACTCCATTCCAATCCCATGTGACAAGGCAGATGGTAGAACCTACCAGGCTCCAAGTGCCCTTAATATTATAACCTCGCAGAATCTAGGGTCACTTTCCCCCCACGATGACACGGCTAGCTGGTGGAACAGGAGATAGAGCCCTGGGCCTGGAGTCAGAAAGCTATTCAGTTGTTTTCAGTCTTGTCCGACTCTTTCTTTTGAAGTTTTCTTGGCAGAGACACTAGAGTAGTTTGCCATTTCCTTCTCCAGTTCATTTTACAGATGAGGAAACTGAGGTTAACAGGGTTAAGTGACTTGCCCAGGGTCACACAGCTAGTAAGTGTGTGAGGCCAGATTTGAACTCAGGTCCTCCTGACTTCAGGGCTGGTCCACTGTCCTCTGTGCCACCTACCTGCCCCAGAATAAACAGTTTCTGAAGGCTCAGCCTTAGCAAACCCAAACCTGCGAAGTGATGATAAACATGACGAGCAATTATAGCTAATTTATTTGCCTTCATAGCTCACCCAGAGAATACATAATAGTGCTTTAAACACAGTGAGTGATTAATATATATTCACTGTATGAATGACTCACCCTCATGTACTCCCTCCATAGCCCCAGTCCTTGACCCCAGTTTTTCAGGTAGGATGGAGTCAAGAGGTAAGACTAAGAGTTTAGACTTTCACATGACCTCCAAGAAAAGACAAAGGACACAGAGCTTAGAAATGACAAAGGCACAGGACCCCCCAGAAGGTCTTTGGGAGGGAGGAAGGCAGGGAAGGAAACAAAAATGTATTAAACACCAACTGTGTGGCAGACCTAGGCTAAGCACTTGGCACATCTTATCTCGTGTAATCCTCACAACTGCCCAGAAAAGCAGGGGCTAATGCTAAAGCAGATGACTTGCCTAGGGTCACAAAGCTATTAAGTAATCTGAACTCTGGTCTTCCTGACTTCAAGCCCAGTGCTCTGTACTCTATGGCGCCACCTAGACAGAAGTTGATTGATCCAGAAAGAGGGATCAGCTAAGCTAAAACATCTTCAGGAACAGGTGATCTAAAGGCAGGGAGATAAAAATATTTTCCTACTCTACTTACCTTCAAAAAAGCCATCCTCATCCATGTTGCCATAGATATAGATATACTCGCCCGCAGTCAGTGGCAGCTCTGCTTCCGGGTTCTCATTGGGACCTTCAAAGGGGTTGTAGCTGGTGGTGGTGGTAGGAGAGGCAAGGTCACTGGATGAGAAAAGGGGGGGGGGGCACTACTGCCCCATCCCTACCTCTTTTCTTCCCCTTCCCTCATTCCCAGCCCCTTTACTGCCTCCTAGACACTTAAGTTTTCCCCTTTAATAAAAGGAGAAAGGTTTGTTTCCCCTACACCACATACACACACACACACACACACACACAAGCATGTTAAATGTTCAGTTCTCTCTACCCAACCTCCAAACCCTCTGCCCTTGTCCTGTTTCCAGAGGCATCCCTGCTCCCCTGTTCTCAGCATTGTTGCCTGGTGGGGAGGGATAAGTGCTAGGGTGAAGGGAGGTGGGGTGAGGCAGGGCACGTGGCGAGATGGCCTGAGAGGCTCAGGCAGGAAGGATGCTCACCTGTAACGAGCTAGGAAGACCTGGAGTTTGGCCCCTCTGAGGACACCCTCAGTCTCTGGAAGGAGGGACACACTGTCTGCCTCCAGCTCTTCCATCTCACTGGCTGTATCCACCTAGAGGGATGACAGGAAGAAACCGAAGAAAAACCCGGTGCTTTAGGGTTTGATAAAGGCAGAGAAGGGGAACAAACCCGAGGCATGATCCAAATGGACCCCATGGTTTTTCCATGGGCTAAAGCCCTCTGGGTCAATCACAGCCCTGAGGGGTGGAAACCCCCTCCTACTTAGGAAAAGGGGGGAAGGAATCATCATCCCAGGCCCCCTGAGGTCCTGTTCCCTAAACAATTTGTTTTGACCTATTCCATCGTCTTTCCAGCAGAGGGAGCCCTTTCCCAACCAATCAATCAATAAGCATTTATTCAGCACCTATGTTCCAGGCTCAAAATATAAACAAAGGAAGGCCCTTAAGAGATGGGGAGGCACCATAATGTAGGGAAGGAAAAAGGGCAAAAAAGGGAGAGACTCGTAGCAGCTTTGAGGGCAACTAAGAATTCTGAGAGGTGGAGAGGAGTGCATTACAGGATGGAGGGAGAGGCAAAAGGAGGGGTGTACAAAGGTAGTATGAAGAATAGCCAAGAGTCTGTCTAAACTCTGGAGTACAGGAAAGGGAGTAATATTTGGCTGGAAATATAGGGTGGATCCAGGTCACGAAGGGTTTTAAATGTCAAATCACATTTTATATGTGATACCAGAGGTAAAAATGAAGCTTGTTGAGCAGGGGAAGGACCCATATTTTTAAGAATATCACTTTGACATCTGTGCAGGAGATGAATTAGAAAGGGGAGAGGCTTAAGGAAGAGAGTCCAGTTAGGAGGCTAGTATAATACCAGGTGGAAAGTGATAAGGAACTAAGCCAAGCTGTCAGCATGAGAGTAAAGAAAACTGAACTGAGGATGAGGGTGTGGGATAAGAAGGTAGGACTGAAAAGAACAGGGGCAAGACCTGATTTGGGAAGAAATTTTCATTGACAATTTGAGTGTGGAATTTAAATGTGAACTAAAGAGTCACCCTAATCAAAAGGATTCCTAACTTTTTTGTGTGTCCTAGACCCCTTTTGGTAGTCTAACGAACTTATAGAGCCCCTTTCAGAATGTTTTTAAATGCATAAAATAAAATACATAGGAAATCAATTATACTGAAATAATTATAAAATATTTTTTTAAAAGTTCACAGGCTTCAAGTTAAGAAACTCTGATTACAGGCTACTGAAAAAAATGTAACCTTTTTCACAGATAACCCACCCACCCACCCAATTCTATCCACAGATCCCTGGTGTAATTGGGAGTTCCATGGACCTCAGGTTATAAACCCTATTTTATTTTATTTTTTTGCTTTTTTTTTTTTTGGAGGGCAATTGGAGTTAAGTGACTTGCCCAAAGTCACACGGATAGTTTTGTGTGTTAAGTGTCTGAGGCCATATTTGAACTTAGGTCCTCCTGACTCCAGAGCTGGTGCTCTATTCACTGCGCCACCTAGCCGCCGCTATAAACCCTATTTTAAAGAATCTGACTCAAAGGGAAATAGTGAAATGAGAGGATGGATATTGACAAGAGACACAGTGGGAGTTATACAGTATTTCCTACTCTGTGCAATATAGGACTGGATGAACCTTGGATAGATTTGATGAAGCAGGAAGACCAATCAAGGGAGAAGTGATTCTGGCTTGCCCTGACTCCACAATCTCCACCATTACACAATGGGATGTCACCCCCAGTACCTGACCCTGGCACTACACTGGTACCTGGGAAACTTTTTCTTCTACTAAAAGCCCTAAGGGAAAAAGGATTGTGTACTGGGATGAAAAAGGCAGCAACAATTGGAATGAATGAGCAGGATAACTGAAGATGGCCTGAACATACAATCTCCAACAGGAGAGAAGGATGGAGCTCAGAACTAGAAGGTCAGAAGCTTAGGTCTCATCTCCATCCCAGAGCTAGCTTTGTACCTGGCAGCTAGGTACAAAGTCCTAGAAGCAGGGAAATGCCCCTATACCCATAGCTATTCTTATTAATAGTCTCTCTGCAAGTGTTCTTGGCGCCAAAGTGTCTCCATCCAGTCTGGTCCCCTAAGGTCTCAGGGGATTCCCCAAGGACCAGGCAGGGCTACAACCCAACCTCGGAGGACAGGGAGCTATGCTCAGCTCACCTCCTATACCCTGAAGAGGTAGCTGGCAAAGCTCTGTCCCCTGTCCCTTGCCCAGTCAGACTTTTCGCCCTCCATCAATGCAGCAACCTACCATACAGAGGACCCCCAGAAGAAGTGTGAACATGGGAGACCTCACTGACTTCTTCACAGAAATGTGGCTAGAATGCCAGGCTAAGCTAGCTAGGCTAAACTTTCTCTCCTCTGTATCAAGTTGGGGCGGGGTGAACACTGACCTCCGGTGTAGGGCATGACTTGGGGCTGTTGTGAATGGATTCAGAACGGGAGGAGTTGGAAAGAGACTCTGCCTTCTTGGCAGCCCTTCGTGGGGCCCCGGAGTGAACAACAGAAACTGCATCTGGAGCCCGGGAGGCACCATGCCTGGGAGAACCTGGCAGGAGGTCCGCATCTGGAGGAGAGATAGGAGATTTGAGAGAGGGAAGGAAGAGAGTTGGCAGGCCCCTGTCCCTCCACACCCTGGGGCTCCCATACAAGAAGGTGACTCCCACTTCCTAGCTCCCCTAAAGAGCAATGAGAGGAACTCCTAAGGGTCTGGAGAGAAGCTAGCCTGTCCTCCCCACACTTTCCCTTCAGGAAGTGTATGTCAGGTAAGAATTCAGTGTTCACAGCTTCCCTGTGCCCTGAGTACCTAGGAAAGCTCCCTCCTAATCCTCATTCTCCCTCCCATGCTTCTTGGGTGAGGGGAGGGAGTGGTCTATCTTCCCCATGCTGTCCGTTCATCCAGAGATTCCCTTTAATTCCCAGTAGTGATTTTGAACAAGTTACCAGCCCACACACACTACAAACTCCATAACCCGCCTTGCACAATGGGGTTCTCATCCCTTCTAGGGCTATTGCAAAAGATCAGGTGAAACACAAAAACTAGCCATGTGACCTTGGGCAAGTCACTTAACCCCAATTGCCCTCCAAAAAAAAAGGAATATTTAGGGGGTAGCTAGGTGGCACAGTGAATAGAGCACCGGCCCTGGAGTTAGGAGGACCTGAGTTCAAATCTGACCTCAGACACTTAACACAAAACTAGCCTTGTGACCTTGGGCAAGTCACTTAAGCCCAATTGCCTTACCTTTCCCCCACCAAAAAAAAAAAAAAAGATCAGGTGAGAGGTCTGTGCCTGTAATAGAGAGCTGGGTCTCAGCTTCTTCATCTTTGCAATAGGTAGAATAATTTCTGCATTATCTCCTCATAGGGCTGTTGTAAAGAGTGCACTTTGTTAACCCTGAAGGAGGGTGAAGGGACCTGTGATGTCATTGGTGTAAGAAGGTAACCCCTCTTCCAATGTAGGTCAGCACCTTCTCTGTAGCAATTTTTATTCACACAGAGTTGCCTAAAGCATTGAGTCTTGCCCAGGATAAGAATCCCATTGTATGTCAAGAGGCAGGATTTGAGCCCAGGACTCCTTGGCTTAGAAGCCAACCTTCAAACTGATGGGGTATAGGCTTTACACCCCATCATAACCCACACAGCCTCAGACATTCCAGAAACAGGAATTAGGCTCGTTGGTGCCATGATTCCCAGCCTGACCGGTACCTTTGGGGCTGGGGCCCCTGCAGGGCTGAGGGGTGGAGCAGCAGCAAGGAGCAGGGGGCAGCTCCGTGCTGCTGGTGCCCATGGTCGAGCTAAGCAGATCCAAGGGGCCTGGATGCATTCGGAAGGCCTGGAGCTCCTGAGCTAAGAGACTGAAGCGTTCCGTCTGGCTGCGGCACTGTTCCTCCAGCTCCCTCACCCGGGCCTGGGAAGTACAGGTCATAAGCCCCCAGGCTCCAGAGGGCGAGGGCAGCCTCTGCCCCGCCCCCAAGAAGGAATGCCCCTTCCTTTTCTTTTCTCCTCTTTCCCAGGGTTAAGACCACATCCCTCCCTAACACCATCCCTCCAAAGGTTCTGTGTCACTTTCTCTTTTTCAGTCTCTCAGCCCCCAGATCAGTGTCAGATGCCAGGGAATAAGGACTGGGGGTAGAATTTGGGAGCTCTAGATTTTTTATTCTCTTAGTAGAATGGTACAGTGAGGAAGGGGGGGGTGGGGAGAGCATTGAACCTGGAGTCAGAGAACTTTGTTTCAAACCCTATCTCTGGCATTTCCTACTCATGCCCTTGAGCTCTTAACCTCTCTGGGCCTTAGTTTCATCACCTGTAAAATGAGGAAGTTGGATTTCATGACCTCTAAGATTCTTCTAGGTCTCGATTTTTTATCTTAAGCTCTTATGGCCCCTCTACGTACAATCCCTTTGTCCCTACCCTAGGAAACTTGTGATGGAACTCTGCACATATATACTTTGCATACACCCAGCAAGCCTATACTGCTGCTTCTAAGCCTTTTCCAAGGCAAAATGGGATTGCTACCATTTTCCCAGTCTCTCCCCCACCCCAATCAGTGTGGATTCTGGATTTTTCTCAGCTCCATTTCTTCTCATCTTCCCACTGTCACTGACCCAAATCCCCTACCATAGAGAGGGGAGAGGAAGGGAGAGACTGGAGACCTAGGGGTGGGGGGTAGGGAATTACATCTTCAAGAGAACTCATAAAAATAATAATCAACCAAACACTACTACTAAGTCTCCCCTAGGAGGGCCACTGGCCTACAACCTCTAGCATAAAATCAAGACCATTGGAACTGGAAGGCAGCAGAGAGACCACATAGTCCAATGTCCTCATTTTAGAGATGAAAAAACAGAGAACTAGGATTAGAACCTGGATCTCCTGACTCCCAGTCCAACATGCCTTCCAATGTATAGCACACTCCCTACCAAGATCTGCTTACAAGTCCAGTATCAAGACATCGTTGATGAACTTTCTGACAACCAGAACTTTGAGAAACTAGATGCCTATCATGGGTTTGGGGTGGAGGTGAGGGTGGGAGTTGAGGGAGGATTTGGGGGGGAATAGAGTGGGACCAAGTGAACTCTTCTCCAGATAGGGAAGAAGGGGGTCAACTGACTCTGGTTACTATGATGACCTGTTTTCTCTGAACCCTGGAAGGGAGAGAGCATACTCCAAAGTCAGCTTCTGGTGAGTGAATAGGGG
Organism: Gymnobelideus leadbeateri; assembly: GCA_011680675.1. Taxonomy (NCBI): domain Eukaryota; kingdom Metazoa; phylum Chordata; class Mammalia; order Diprotodontia; family Petauridae; genus Gymnobelideus; species Gymnobelideus leadbeateri. Next base: position 68,230 of record WOXC01010953.1, read on the forward strand.
GGGTTTCCAAGGGTAAAGTGGGAGCCCATGGGCAAGAGAAGGACATACCTGCATGGAATCCAAGGTAGACTGTGGCAGTAAAAGAAAGAGCAGAGGAGAGGTTAGAACCCCTCTGGCCCACTGTTTGCTTATTAAAGCCCCATGGGGCAAGAAGAGGAAGAAGGAGAAGGGAGAGAGGGAAGGGGAGGGGAGTAGGGAAAGGAACCAGCGGACTGCAATTCCAGGCAGGGTAGCTCCCAGGACTGAAAGAGCAGAGCCTGAAAGGAAAGGAGATGCCCAGAGGTGAGGGTAGCACCTGTAAGTCAAGGTGGAAGAAATCTAGCCCCGAGGGGAGGCAGCTTCTGGCTGGGAGCCCTCCCCCAATGCAGCTTTGAAGCAACCAGAAGGAGGCAGCCCAGGTGAGACTGCAGGCAGAACTCTCTCCTCCTCCATCCATCTCCAGCTTCCCATTCGAGGTGACTGATTCATGGGCCTGAATAACCCTCTTTCTGCCCCCAAATACAACTCCCCACAAATATCAGATAGTATGGTTCTGTTTCTGGTCCCCTGCCTTAGGCCCCAGGGGACAGAAACATTCTTTCCTAGAATGGATGGTCTATCTGAGGTCAGTAGCCTACCAGGGAGTTTCCACAATCCTCCCTGCCCATACCCTACAGTCCCAACAATAGTCTCTGAGACTCCCATTACCTCCAAGAGCTGCACAGCCCCTTCATGTTCTCTCTTGGCCTGGGCCTGGGCCTGCGGGAAGGAGTGACAAGTTATAGAGGTACTGGGGAATAGGGAGCAATGGAAAAGGAATAGAGGAGGAGAATACAGGAGGGAACCAAGGGGAGAGGGTACAGTGGAAAAGAGAGAGGGATTCAGGAAGGGGGAGGGGAGGAAAAAGAGGGATCATCTAAAGGAAACTAGTATAACCCACATATAGAAGAGATGGGAGGGCCTGGAATCCAATAACCATGGCAAGATCCCAATTTTACCTATATTAGCCCCATCCCCAAGGGCAAGATTCTTCTTAGGGACCTAGGAATGGTGAAGAGGGAGATAATTGCCCTTTCCCCTTTCCTTGATGGGGGAAATACATCAAAACCCTATGGCCCAATCTAACACTGTTTCCTTCCCTCCCACCCCATTCTAGCTCTCTCCTTCCTTTTTCAGGTACTTAGACTCTCTCATTCCCTCACTCCTGGGTGGTGCTACTTAGCCTAGCCTCAGTCTCCATCACAGAGGCCCCTCTCCCTACCTGCTGCAGCCTCAGGACCTCTTCCTGCTTTTGCTGCAAACCTATCCGGGCCTGTTCATGCTCCAATTCCAGCTGCTGCCTCCTCTGGGCCACCTCTCGCATATGCTGGAACACAGAGAGCCCCCATGACTGGCTTCATCCACATTGGCCCCTAGTCCTAGGCTCTGTTTTGTTTGTTGTTTTTCAGTTTAACTGAAGCAAGATAGATTTTTGTTCCCATACCTTATTCTAAACCTGTGTAAATCTGTTTCCCAGTGTGTTTCTTAACAGCATTTCATTGGATTCTGCTTTCTAATCCAGTCTGCCATCTTCTTCCATTTTATGGGTTAGTTTATCCCATTCACATTCACAGTTCTACTCATTCACTATGCTATTTACCTCCATCCTGTTCTCTTATATTCTCTTCTCTCTTACCACCACCACCCCCACCTTGACAGAGAAGAGGGTGGCAAGAGAAAAATGAGCTCTATTCTTCATGTAATCTGCTTCCGTGTTTGTGCCCCACCTCTTCTCTTCCCCTCATCCATTCACAGCTTCCTACTGTCTTTTTTTTTTACTTTTAAAACCTTCAAAAGTTTTTTTTTATTATGACTAATCTTTCCTTAAATAAGTCTCCCTCTTATTCCCCCCTCTCTTGTCTCTCTGTGCTCTGTTTCTCTGAGTTGACTCCATTCTACATCAAACCTCGTGTGTGTGTGTGTGTGTGTGTGTGTGTGTGTGTGTGTGTGTGTGTTCTATCCTCCTTTAACCAGTTCAGATAAAAATGTGGTACTGCTTCCTCCTACTCAGCCATCTTTGCCAGTACTCAATCCCCCTCAGTTCTACCCTGTGCTTTCTTCCTCCTACAAAAAGTCCACCAGCCTCCTCTCAAATCCCCTGCACATTAATACTCCTCCTATTCCCGAGTTCACCTCTTCCTGCTGTCTTCATCCTCTGTACTTCTGTTCCCCCTCTTCTCCTGCTCCCCTATCATGTTCCCCAACTTACCTTCAGCACCTGCTCTAGGCTCTCCAGCTTGCTCTGGAGTCCCTGGCTCCTCCGAAGGGCTGAGTCCCTCTCTTCTGTCACCCCCTGGAGCTGGCCTCTCAGCTCTGCATTCTCAGATTCCACCTGTGGGGAAGGGGAGACAGAAAGAGTTTAAGCCCTCGGGAATCCAAGGATGGGGGAAATTGGCAGCTGTTGTCTACATAGGGCTCTTTATCTCCTAGGCTGATCAGAAGAGAGGTGATAACTTCTATAATCACCCAACAGCCCAGCTTCATTCTCCACCCAAGGCCCAGTAGCCTAGCCTGGGGGAAGACATGGAGAGGGAAGGGAAAGAAGCCCAGGTTTCCCCAGCTCCCCCTAGGGAGGGCTGGTACCTCCTCCTTCCCCGAGGCTCTGCCGCTGAGCCTAGAGTTCTCCTCCACCAGCCGGGCATTCTCACTCTGTGCCTTCCGAAGCTGGAGTTCCTAGTAGGAATGGAGACATTCTGGGGACCACAGGAGAGAGAGCCAGGCCAACCTGCTACATCTTCTAGCCACCCCACCCCAAACACATTTACACCAAGTCTGCCTACTCTCATTAGCTCTTTGGATCCTACCCTCTCAGAGCAGGGTCCCTTGTTGGCTTGTCTATCTCTGTTCCCAGTCAGTTCCTCTCTGTCCTATTCCACCCACCCCTCTGGCAGACTGAAAAGAAGGGAACTGAAGGCCAAAGAAGCCAGACTTCTGATTCCAAATCCAAGGGCCCAAGATGGTTTAGGGGCAGTCCTAACCCAGAAGCAAAGGGGTAGATGAGACGAACTCTTTGGATCCCACTAGGAAACACTTGTCCCTAGGTACTGGCTGGGACACACTGCCCCTCCTTGTTGGCCTGCTCACCAACTCCTCACATCGTCTCTGTTTCTTCCTCACTTCATGCTCAAGGGTCTCCCATTTCTTCCGCTTCTTGCCAAGTTCTAATTCCTGTGGAAATCAGAAATGGGCTTCCATCTGGAAGGATGGGCTCTACTGTCAGCAGCACCTGGAAACCTCCCACCCTGAGAGTCCCAGACAACACCCACCTTCTTCTCTGCTCACCACTACCTTGGCCATCTCTGCTTTGGCTGACTATTCTGAAACATAGAAGTCCTGATCCCACCCTGACCCACTCTCTGCATTGGCTTATCTCTATGGATAATGGGGACAAAGCAGAGGTTAGTATCCCCATGAGGGTAGCCTAGGACTGGTCCCTACCTCCTACTACTCTGAGCTGGGAAAGTATAAAGAAGCACTCCACTTGAGATGAGGCCTGAGAGCTCAGATTTCTTTTTTCTTATTAGCAGACTACTTACTAGTATGCTCAGGAAAAACATTTTGTTGTTATTTAGACCTGCAGATTTATCCCCCCATTAAGAATACCCTCTACTAATACCATCTACTGATTTAGACCAACACCTGCTCGGCCTCTTACAGAGAATGGCCTGAGTCACTAAGATATTAAATAATATGCCCAGAGTCACAGAGTCAGCATGAGTCAGAGAGGAGACCTGAACCCAGCTCTTCCTGGTTTTAAGGCTGCCCCTCAGTCCAATACTCCTATGCTGCCTTTCTCTAAAAGGGAGCCATATCAAAACTATGATAATGACTCCAAGTGGCATGTATGGCTATTGGACTATCCCAGACAAATCGTAGGACCACAAATCAAGGCTTAAAAGGGACATTTAATTCAAACTCTCTTATTTTACTGAGGAATATCCATAAAAGCAGTGGGCAAGCAGGCCCCTGAGGGCAACAGTTGGATTTTATTGGAAAGTCTATTTATTGTTTCTCCTACCTTGAAACGAGCAGCCTTTACCTAATTAACCCCAGGCCTATTTTACCCTTTATTTCCTATGAAGACACAATGTACAAGCTGATGACTTCAGAACCAAGCTTTTCTTAGAATTAAAGCAATTTTAAAGGAAACTAGGACCAGGGAGGGGGAAAAAACAACCTCTTTGAGATCATTCCATTCCCAGACCATGAATTTGGCAAATTAGAATCCACAGCAGAGCAGTTGTTCAATCCTGTCCCACGTCCTTTTCCAAACAAATGCAAATTTTTCTAGAAGATACCCACAGGCTCTGTGATGATCTTTTGTACAGCTAATGAGTATGTAGGGAAGTAACACATTGTCCAGGCCAGATAGACTGTACCTGAAAGAGATGGCCTCTGCCAAGAACTCTTGTATTCATTTCTACTACAGTTAAAGGTCAATGACATACATCTATGTTTTCTGTAGTCTAAAACGTGCACATATGTTGAACAGAATCGCTTTCCTCTGTCTTACTGATGTTTCTTGTTTTGAGAAGGATGTTTTACTGGGTTTCTTTCCTGCTCTGTCTTCGTTGCTGTTTCTTGTTTTGGGGGTAGACAAGTTCATGTGTGATTTTTGTTTCCTCTCTCTCTCTCTCTCTCCTCTCTCTCTCTCTCTCCCTCCTCTTTTTCTCTCTCCTCTCTCTCTCTCTCTCTCTCTCTCCCCCCTCTCTCTGTCTGTCTGTCTGTCTGTCTCTCTCCCCCTCCCCTCAGAAAAGAGCTCAGAAAATATTTTCCCTGTCTTCTTCCCTTCCTCCTACCCCTCAATACAGTCTTTTATTTTCTCACTTTATCTAAGGCTTAGAAACTCTCTTGCTGCTTTCTTCCCCCTAATCAAGATCTCCAAAACATCTCAACAAGAATGAGTTAGAGGAGCCCTTGGATATATATCTTTCTTGCTGTTTCCTCTGTTCTGCTGAGAGACATTATGGTATAGTGCTTAAAGAGACAATCTCAATGCCAGGAAGATATGGGTTCCAGTCCAGCTACTATGGACACATCCTTGCATGACCCCCTTTCTATGACCTGTATTGGTGGAAGAAATTTCCTCCAACAAGTTTCCTCTACCAAGAAAATAACAGATCCAGTCCCTATCCTTCATCTTCCCCAAGGTACTTTGACAGCCAGCTAGAGTATACACATCTGTCCCAATATTCTCTCTGTGTGTGTGATGTGTGTTCTCCTGTTCATCTGCCCATGTCTCCATCTCCTTTCAATCTGAGGTCTGCTTCATTTATTATTAGATGCTATTGAAGTGAAGAAGATCTAAGTCTCATTTTGGAGAACAATGACTTCAATATTTGCTGCCTAAAATTTTCCCTATGTGATCAATGTGTATTTTTATTCCCTCTGCCTAATAAATTTACAGAAGCCTCAAAGCTCTGATCCTTTGTTCAAGTACCACCTCTGACACATACAAGCTGCATGACCTTAATGAATCACTTAACCTCCCAGGGCCCTCCCGGGGCAACTCTCTCAGTCACTATATCGGAGGCTAGTTGCTGATCTGCTTTAGTAGAGGGAGTTTCCTCACCTGGAGTTCCTTATAGGCAGGGAAATCACAAGACCAGTCTCGATAAATAAACACACTCCTGTTTTCAAAGAAAACCTGTGTGAGTTGTGTGTAAGCTATGAAGACTCTTGCCAACATTGAAAGATCCTAAGGTCATTAGACTCTCAGAAAATAAATAAAATAGGGTTCTTAACCTAGGATCAGTGGGTAGATCAGTGGGTAGGAGGTTCATTGCATCTTTATTTTCACTAACTTGTAATTGATATTTATCATTTCCTTCAAATAGGAGCGTAGACAACAAAACATGGTTCTTGGGGCCCATAGGTTTCACCAGATGGCCATAGGGGTCCATGACACAGAAAAGATTAAGAATTCCTGGGACAAATGAAACTTATATGTCCATGAAGAGGAGTTTCCATCATGATCTCTAGACCTACTTGAGCCAGCCCGGCTACTTCAGTTATCCCTTCCACATCGCAAATTTCCCCATAGCAGTTTCAATATATAGTGGGTTTGTATAAGAAATTAAATGGGAATTTGTGGGGGGTGGGGGGGCGGGGGTTTTGCAGAAGCCACAGATGACATACAAAGGCCAGCAGACAACAGAAAAAAATGTAAAAATTCAGAAATGCAGAAAATATATGCATAGTATTGTATATCAATATCTTTTAATACCATTTAATACCAATACAAATTCAGAATTTTTCTTTGGTATGAAGGGAGGAACAAAAGAATTTATGTGGATTTTCTAGATTGAGGGGGTCCGCACCTGTAATCTCCACGATATGGAAGGGATAACTATATACCATTGTACTTACCAATTCTACAATTGTAGACAGCCCATTTAGAATTCTGGTTTTAGTAATTAATTGTGGACTTTTATAGCAATTTAAGCTTTGCCAAGCATTTCCCTCACAACAACCCTGTGAAAAAGGTGGTAGAAATGTCATCACCTTAATGAGAAATCAGTCTGGAAAGATAGGGGCCAGAGTGTGATGAATTCTAATGTCAAAATCAGGAGTGATTTTGCTTCATTACCCTAAAGGCAGAAAGGAGCCAGTGGAGTTCCTTGAGAAGGGGAGTAACATCAGAACTGAGTTTGAGGAATATTGTTTTAGAATCTCATTATCCTTGTTTTGCAGGGTATTGAGGTATTGAGGAAACTGAGGTATTTAGAAGCTGTGTAATTTGCCTGTGCTCACACAACTACTGGGAGTCTGAGGCAGCATTCAAACTCGGGTCTTCTAACTCTAAGGACATCACCTATTCCAATATGCCAAGCTGCCTCTCTCAAACAGCATCATAGGATGTTTGGAGTTAGAAAGAACTTTAATCTACCCATCTCTTTTTTTTTTTGAGGGGGGAAGGCAATTGGGGTTAAGTGACTTGCCCAAGGTCACACAGCTAATGAGGGTCAAGTCTCTGAGACTTCATTTGAACCCAGGTCCTCCTGAATCCAGGACCAATGCTCTATTCACTGCACCACCTAGCTGCCCCTACCCATATCTTTTATAGATATGGAAAATGAGGCCTAGCAGAGTTGAATAACTTCCCCAAGGTCACACAGGTAAGGAATCAGCATAGCCCAGCTCAAATCTATAACAGAATTTGATCTTAGGTCCTCTGATGCCAACTTAGCATTGAATTAAGCTATTTCTTTTTTGGGTGGAAGAGGGAGGGGCAGGATTGGAGAGAAATAGGGTCTACACCTGGTAAGGAACTCCTAGTGTGGAAGCTCCCTTCCTGACACTGATTGATAAATCATAACTTTGAACAAATAAACTACATATTGCCTCCTACCAAAATAATAAATAAATGAACTTGAACTCTCCCTGATGTTTCCCTTACTATCTAAAATTACCATACCTCAGATTAACTGGGATAATGACTTTCTTTGCCCACCTCTGCCACCAGGAATAGTGAATGACCTAAGCCTGGGCCTGGAGAATGGCCTTCAATGCTGATTCCATTTCTGCCTGAGGCCTTAGGTAGAGCAAGGAGATGGCAAAGGCAGGAACAAAATAGGGCTCAGAGAAGGCTGGCCACACAAGACTCTACAAAGGATGAGAGCTGAATCTGTCTTGCTAAAATTCTGATAGGAAAAAGACATAGTTGTCCCCTTTGGGCCCTGCTTCAGATGTTGCCATAGCCAAGAAAAAGTATGAGAGGTCAGAACAAGGCTCTAGAAGCCATGAGGGTCCCCATATCATTATGTCATCTCTTGGATAAATAGATAAGCTCTCATGGACCCTGAGATGTTAAGTGATTTTCAAAAATTGTGGAGTCAGTATGTCAGGAGCAGGACATAGCACCCAGGATCAGAATTCTGGTTCTCTCTGTCCACTATTACAGGTACCTCTCTAAATTCCCAACCCCAAAGTGAAGGAGAAGCAAGGCAATACAAAGCCAGAATTCTGTTCCCAATGCCTCAAAAAATCAGTACAACTAGACCTGACACAAGTCACCCCCAAAGTTCACAAGGGTCCCACAAAGCTCACCAGGTGCTTCACCCTCTGCTGGCTTTCTGGCTCTGCTAATGAGACCCCCTCCAGTAGGATATCCACGTCATCCTGGGGTCTAGCCAAGGGCACTGCCTGGAAATGGCCAGAAGAATTTGACCCTTCCTGCAGAACAGGCTGGTGCTTTAACCAGTCTGCCCTGCCCATGTCCAGCCTGAACCTGGAACGGTCTGACCAGACCTCACAGGCAACATGAGGTCACCATTTGGGGTTGGAAAAAGGGAAGAAAGCCTGCATCCTCTCCTAGGTTTCATCCATTACTGACTGTGTGACCTCCAATGAGACACTTGCCTCTCCTGGACCTCATATTCCCCATCTCTCCCAAATAAGATGCCCTACTCTGTCTCCCAGGGCAAATGGGAGGCATAAGTGCTTTGAGATCCTAACAAGTACTTTGGGTCCTGAGAGACCATTCTTGCTATCCAGGTCACTGTTTCCCATTTTAGCGATTTCTCCTTGTCCCCGCCCCCTAACCTGTATTAAATAATGTTCTGTCCTCTCCTGAGTGCCCTTCAGCAGACAGCAGAGAAGCTGGAGGATATTTGCCTGCCATTTCAAGGCTTTGGGACCCTTCTAGAGCTGAGGCAGATTCAGCACAGAAAAGGATCGATTAATAACAATAGCTCGCATTTGTGGAAGACTTTAAGGTTTGCAAAGTGCTTTACATCTATTCCCTCATCTGGTCCTCACAGTAACTCTGAAAGGTAGGTGCCATTATTATCCCCATTTTACAGATGAATAAATTGAGGCAGACAGAAATTAAGTGACTTGCCCCGGGTCACACAGCTAGTAAGTGTCTGAATCAGGATTCGAGTTCAGGTCTTTCTGACTCCAGGTCCCACACTCTATACTCCAGTTCTTGCCTCCCCCCACCACCAGTACCACTTCTTTCTGCACCCCCCCCTCCCTTCCTGAGTCAGATCTCCCCTCACTCAGGACCACTTCTCTACATCCCCAGGAAACAGGTCTAGCCCTAATCAAACACCCAGGGAGTGAAAAACTGGGGGGAAACCACAGATACTCCAATCTGAGCCTCTCTTCCCCGAGCTTGGTCACCATGGGGTTAAAGATATACCAAGCCTAACTCAGTAAGAAGGGAGTGAGAGTAAACAGGGCTAGACTGTTTCTTCTGGGAGCCTGCCGCCTCTCCTCCCCTCAGCCCCCACCAGGTCACCAAAGCTTTTGTTCCTCACCACGTCCCTTTCTTGCCCCTCAGCTCCTGTGGGGTGTGAGGGCAGGGGAAACTCTCAAGTTTCTAAGAGGGTCAGATTCTGATGTGGGGCTCAGGCCCTCCTCTAGCTCCCTCAAGGTGTCTCTAACCTCTCCAGTTCATTCCCTGACCACATCCCTCCCCCTCAGTTCCTGCCCAGCCCTCTGCCCCACACAGCTGGACTTGCCCCACACGGTCCTGACTTGGCAGGAGAGCTGGCATCATTGTTCCTGGAAGATCGGCCCCTACCTGGAGCTGGGACTGAGGACAGGATGGGGCATGGGGCGAATGCCCCTCAGGGCACTAATGCCAAAGATGCCTGGGCAACTGTGGAATGCCAGGCCACTGGTGCTGGAGGAAGCGTCCCAGGGTCCCAGGCAGCGGGCTCAGCCCAGAGAGCGGCTGCCACGGCAACCAGAGGGATTTACTGGGCTATACCACTCAGCTGGGGGGGAGAGGGAGGAGGAAGGAGGACAGAGGCCTGGCTGGTACAATTCAGCTCAGCTGCTGGAAGGCTGGGGATGAATATGTATCAGCCTCAACCCTTGGCTGGATAAGAATCTAGGCTGGAGGAAGCCTGGGACTTCTCCCCTCCTAGCTTGGGGACAGAGCAGGGGAATTCACGAGAGCATTATCTGGGGGCAACTAGGAAGGGGATGAGAGAAAAAGAGGGATCTAGCTGGACCAGGGAACTGTGGGGAATCACAAGACTGGGCCACAGAGAGGCAGGGAAAATGAATGATGAAAACCAGAGTCCTTTGGCCTGGAGGGAGGGGAGCATTGCTGAGCTGGGCCACACTATTCTGACCTGCTTTGTAATCCTCCTCCATTTCCTTAAGGGGACCTCTGGGCCCTCAGCTGATCTCATCTCTTCACACCTCCAATGTGGGAGGCTAGAGGCACAGGATGGAGATGAAGGCTGGCAGCTTCCTAGGATTCTCCCCTTCCTCCACCTGAGGAGCTGGGGAGGGCCTTATTGACCACCCCCCCATCTGCCTGTTGCTCAGGGTTCTCACCTCCCCAGGGGCCCCAGGGGCAGGGGGCAGCACAGTAGTATCCAGGGGACTGGGGGACCCCATCAGGGGGACCTCCTGCATATTCCTCAGGGCGATCTGCCGCTGCAGCCTCAGGACCTCCTGCTGGGACTCCCGAAGAAGCCGGTCAAAGTCCCACACATTCAGCCACTGGGGGCCTTCCTGCCACAAGAATCCAGATCTCATCAGGAGAGCAAGCGGACCAGGCCTCAGGCTTTGCCCACCCCCCCCCCCCCCCTTCAAACCCTCATTTCCCCTGAGCTCTACTCCAGTTTCCAGACGTCACAGTCCAGGATTCCACATCCATAACCGGAGGCTATGACCTCCTTATTCAGGCATCTCTATTCATCTGACACTCCTCCCCCAGTCTCAAGAAAGCTCACAGCTGTGAATCCCACCCCACTTTTCACAGGTTGTGTAAGACAGGAAAGCTTGGCAGGGGGATACAGGATGCTACCCAGTGAAAGGATAGTTGTGTTCACAAATTCATCTCTACACATCCATCATCCGTGTGTGTGTGTGTGTGTGTGTGTGTGTGTGTGTGTGTACATACAGACATACAGACATACAGACATCTATATCCCAGTCACGTACATGTCCTTGCCTGCAATGTATAGCTAGCTGCATTGCTATATTCATATGTGGGCGTCTGCAAAGCACACACACGCATATATTTATATTCATTCATCCAACGGATCTGTGGTTTACCAGCCCCCCAGGAGTGAGGCTCACTTATCCCCCCAGAGCTCAGGGCCCTCCTTTTCTCCCCTCCCACTTGGGCTGTGGCTGGAAGAACCCACTCCCCAGTGTTCCCCATCTTCTGCCAACCTTTGAATCTCATTAGCATCTCATCAGCATTCTAATTAAAAGGTAGACCCTGAGTAGAGTTAAGGGAATAAGAGGAAACCTCTTGGAGGGGACAGGAAAGTAAAAGGGATAAAGGACCAACCAGGGAGTAAGGTCTGCTCTGTGCCCACCCCACCCATGCCCACCATACCTTGCCCTCAGAGCTTAGTCGTGCTTGAAGTTCCTGACATTGCCTCTGTAGGTGAGCAATCTGCTTGTCCTTGGCCAGGAGGGCACTAGCTGTCTCACTGAGTTCACGGGCTCGTTGACTGGCCAGGGCCTTCCTGGCCAGCTCCAGGCTGGCACCTGGACGGGGCATAGGAGCATTCACCTGCCCAGAGGCCAAGAGTTTTCTTGTTAAAACCTGGCTTCTCTCCCTTGCCCTAGTGCTTACCACTCCCCATCCCCAAATAGGGAAAGGGTAGAGGTAATATGAGAACCCAGAAGTTTTGGCTTAGGCAAAGCCCCCACTGGCTCCCCAGAACCAGAATGAATTCTCCTTGGATTGTGATATGTGAGCAATAGAAACTGCAAACACTCTTCCCAGAAGGATAGCACTCAGGTTCCAGGTTAAGGAGGAGAGGTTTCCCCACATACTCAACAGGCTTGAAAGAGTTAATGAAGCAATAACTAAGCCTGAGAACAGCTGGGAAGCTAGAACAGCTAAAATAGGACTGCCACACTGCTGGGTGCTCCCTCACACAAATACACACACATCCCCAGGAGTGCTCAGCAGGCCTTGGCATCAGAGTCAACCCCAATGATAATCTTGGCACCCTACTGCCAAGCTTTGTACAGGGGATGACCCCTTCGGCCATCACCCAGATCCCCCAGTCTCCCAATTCTTGTGTTTTCTTGTCAGTCTTCCAATCAAGACCACTCCTATTACCGATTTCCCAGCCATCTACTGTCTCACCCCCCCATCCCATAGTCCCTTCAGTCCTCCAGCCCCCCAGGCCACAGCTCTCAGCTGTCTCACCCCCCATCCCATAATCCCTCAGTCCTCCAGTCCCCCATCCCATAGTCCCTCAGTCCTCCAGACCCCCAGGCCACAGCTCTCAGCTGTGTCACCCCCCATCCCATAGTCCCTCAGTCCTCCAGTCCCCCATCCCATAGTCCCTCAGTCCTCCAGTCCCCCAGGCCACAGCTCTCAGCTGTGTCACCCCCATCCCATAGTCCCTCAGTCCTCCAGTCCCCCATCCCATAGTCCCTCAGTCCTCCAGTCCCCCAGGCCACAGCTCTCAGCTGTGTCCTCCTCCCAGCCTCTAGTCCTCACCATGAGCAGGTTGGCTTCCTGGAGCTTGTGGGCCCTCTCTTCTAGCCGTTTGGCAATGACTGCCAGTTCTGCATTCTTCCTCTTCAACCTCCTCACCTTCTCCTCTGTCTCAGGGAAGCTGCTTTTTCTCTGGGAGTAGACCCAAGATTTAGTAGAATGGAGAGGTCTCATAGCATCCTGCCCTGCCAACCAACCCCTCCACTACTCCCCTGGTTTCCTACCTCCAACCTCCAGGCTCTGTGGAACTTGGTATTTGAAAGGGGAAAGACACCTCTCTCTCCAAAGGGACTTTGCAAGGGATGGGGGACACCTGGTGCCTCTTCCTGATTTCCCACTCCCCTTGCCACCCACTCCCACCTCCAAGCCTTTTCCTTCTTCCCCAGTGCTGCCCCATGCTCAGGTTCCTCCAACCTCTCACCAGCTGTTGGTTCTCCTCCTTCAGGATGGCACATCGACGTTGCATTTCCCCTAGAGCCCTCAGCAGCTCCATGTTAGGCCTCACACTAGAACCTGAATCCAACCAGGTCTGACATAGGGAGAGGAGAAGGCATGCAGGCCTCAGAGAGAGCCCCCCTTCTCAGCAGTCAGTCCAAACACCACCACCACCTTTGACTTGTGGAGCAGAGTTCTTAACCTGGGGTCTATGGATAGATCTCAGGGCGGGGGGAAGGGGTTTGTGAACTAGGATGGGGAAAAAGGCATCTTATTTTCATTGATCTCCAACTGAAATTTAGCATTTCCTTCAATTATTTCAAAACATCATTCTGAGAAGGGCCCACAGGCTTTACCAGGCTGCCAAAGGGGTCCATGACACAAAAATGATCAAGAACTCCTATCAGGGAGTCTAAAGAGAACAAAAGACAGGAGGTGGGGGAGAGGCCCTTTTCCCCAAGAACCTTGACCTCTAAAGAAAGTTCAAAAGGGGAACAAATGGGAAAAGAAGGTTTGTCTTAGTATACTCTACCCCACTGACTCACCACTGGTGCCCTTTGACCCCAGACCTTTCCTGCTACCATTGTCCCACGCTCACTCCCACTCTCCTGGGAAAGCCCAGCTTCAAGGCAAAAACTGGGAGACTGGGGTGGGCATGAGTACTCTGGCCCCTGTCTTTTCATGGCTCTCTCAATTCTCCCTCTCTCCACACTGCTAGGATTTTCTACCAACTCTAGCCCTTTCCCCCAACCTCCTGGCTGTTCCCCAGAAGTGATGCCCCCAGTCCCAGACTCCATGGCCTTCTCTGCCTCCTGTTAGATTTGCCCCATCCCCTACTACCTCCCTATACTCCACCCCCCCCCCCCAATACCTATTCCCTCTAAGCTTCCCTCCCACTTTCTTCTCCTTCCAAGAATTAAGCCCCCTAAGGAGGAGGCAGCAAGCCTAAGGGATGTGAAGATTGCAAAGAAAGAGAGAAGAGGCAGACAGGGCCAGTCAGGGAAAGGGTCAGACCCATCAAGACAAGGAGACAGGCAGAGATGGGCAGATAGCATCACCTAGTCAGGCACAGAGCTAGACTGACAGAGACCTAGAGAGATGGGGCCTAAGGCAGAGAAGGAATGACAGGTGCAGAACCAGGCTCCCAGACAGGGAGGGAGAAGGAGACGCAGTGGGGCTGCAGCTCTGGCTAGTGCCATGTGCTGAAACTGAAATGGCATCAGCTAGGAGCCCCAAACCCTCCCCCTCTCCACTCCCTACAAGCCCCTCTAATCTGAGCCCCCCCAAACAGCCTTCTTACCTGGAGGGAATCCTCTGGCTCCCAGCACTGTAGCCTCCTCCTGATGGATCCAGGGCTCTCTGGGAGCTGGGTAGCACTCAGGAGGCTGCTTGCTTTGGGCGACACAGCCTCTTCCCCTCCAGATGGAGTGTCCTCCATCTGTCCAGGACTCTCAGCCTCCCCTGGCTCTAGGTTCTCCCCAGGGTCCAGCTCTTCAGCCTCCAAAGCCACCAGGGCATCACCCCACATTGGAGCTGTGCTCCCTGGCACACCCCCTGGGTTCGGGGTCCAGCCAGGCCAGGTGGGCAATGCCTGTGGCTCCATTGCTCCTTGCTCCCCTTTCTCCCTTGATGGGGGGGGCCTCAGATCCTCTGTGGCACTGCAGGACCCCAGGGCCAAAGACCAGGGGCATCACCCCCCCAAATGAGGGCACAGCGTCTGGTCATATTGGGCCAGGACCACTTCTCCTCTGGTCAGTCTCCTGGCTCCAGCACACTCCGTCCAAGGTCGGCAGCGAGAGATCTTTCCTGCCTACAAAGACAAGCCGAGCTGCTGGAAATGAAGCTGGGGTTTGCGTGTGAATGTGCGCCAGTCTCCGTGTGTAAGCAAGAGAGGGTGTCCCTGTGGGGGCAATGTGAGGAGGCCAGAAACAGTTTAACTGGATGAAAGCATGGGTCTCCGTGTGTGGATCAGTGGCAGGAGATGTTGGGGGAGTGGATGTGGGAGGGGGTGTCTGTGTGTGTGGTATGTGTGTATCTGTGTCTTGTTGGTGTGGATTAGTAGGTGGTGTCGCTATAATTAATTGTATTTGCATGTGTGTCAATGTCTCTGTATGACAGTGCCCCTACATGCTCATGTGTCCCCTTCCATGTATGTAGTTCAGCATCTTTCAGTCTAGCCGGCCATCCATCTGAATAGGCTTCAATCCCTTCTCCACAGCACAGACAAGGCTCTGTTTTGGGCTGGGGGCGGGGGTGACGCTGGTTGCCTGCCCGGCCCCCTTCTCTCTCCCTGTCTGTCTCTGCTCTGTTCTATGGCTCTTCTGGGTCCTAAGGAGGCCTGGGACGATGCGCCGCCTGCCTCATAGTCTCTCCCTTAGAAGTCAATGGTTCAGCTCTAAGAAATCCTGAGTTCCCCAATAGCTCCCTGTGCCTCAAAGTCCTTGGTATGGAAGAGGGTCCAAGCATTGGGCTGTGCATGGAGATAGGGGGATAAAGAATGCTCCCCTCCCCCCGTCCTCCCCTCCTCACCAGCCAGCCAATGGAAAGCCAGCTGCTGGTTTCCATGGTGATGGCGCTGCAATGGTAGGTAGGATAGATAGGCAGAGTCAGGGGCTAGGGGACTGGGCAGTCCGTTCCTCCTGGGATCTGCTGCTAGGACACATACAACACACATGCACACTGCTGCTTCCAGAGCACACTGAGGGAAAGGGTTGGGATGGGATGAGGTGGGATGGGATGGGATGGGATGGGATGGGATGGGATGGGATGGGATGGGATGGGATGGGATGGGATGGGATGGGGTGGGATGGGGTGGGATGGGGTGGGGTGGGATGGGAAAGAAATTGGAATGCAACCACATACCTATCTCTTCCTTCCTCCCTGGTAGCAGAGAGGTCTGAGAGACAGCAGTGAGAGGAATAGAAAGACGGAAAGAGATAGAGAAGGCAAGAGAGAATGAGGGAGGAGGGAAAGAGGGAAGGAGAGAGACAGAGAGAGAGACTAAAAAGTGGAAAGGCAGACGGAGACTAAGAGAGAAATGGAAATAGAAATCGACAGAACAAGGGAGGATCCTTCACAGTTCCGTCTCTAGATCCTACGTTTCTTGGAGAAAGCCCACATTCTCTCCACTTCTGGCCTCTTTAACCTCCAGCTTCCCGAAGTCTCCCCTCCTATCTGCTCTCCATCCTCACTGTGGGTCAGGGATCTGAGAATACGTTTCTACCCCTATGCTGAATGAGCTCATCATTTGTAGTGGTCTGGCAGGAGAGGACACACATGTGAACTGGATTGAGGGGTTCGCATCAGCATGGGAGTTCCTTGGGATATTGAATAGCATCTACTATAATGGGGGCAGCACTACTCCATAGGCATCCACCCTCTCCTCCCTTTCCATGCGCCCTCATGTGGCATTCTGGGGAACAGACGATAGCTGGCTGATGTGGGCTTTCCCAAAATGGGGATTCTGACAAATTAATGTTGGTGTCACTAGGAAAAGTGGGAGGCGACGGTGTTTGTGTATGTATAAGTCAGTGTGTGCATTAATGGGCCACTGCATAAGCATGTCAACGTATGTGTATGTATCCATGTGTGTCAAAGTATATATGTGTGTGAATGTGCACACACGTGTGTCTACGTTTCTGCAGAAACATGGCATGGTGTAGAATGGGAGTCAAGAGGCCCTTGGGTTCCCCGGGGGACACTTTCTCCCTCTAGACCTTAGTTTCCTTATTTGTAAAATGAGCAAAATGAGTTTGGACTAATATCCTCTAAGGTCTCTCAACCCCAAAGTTTCATTTCTGTATGTGAGCCTCATATGTTTTATTGTTTCCTCTGGGGCTTTACAGTGAGAGCTGGGGGGGAGCACCCCCTAGTGGGTGTGAATGCTTTTCACTTGCTAATGTGGCCCTAGGCCGGCAGGTATTGGGTAAGGGTTGGGGGGGGGGGTGTCATAGCCCTTCTGGGTCCTAGGCCTTGCCCTTTTCCCAATCTCCTGCTATCCTACTGTGCTGACCTTTTCACTTGTTCCCAGCCAATATAGACTCTGTCCTTGCAAGGGGCTGGCTAAACCTCAGGGTCTGCTTGCCCCCCACCCTATCCTAACCCAATGATCAGCACTCTCTTTAGAGGCAGTAGTGAGGAAGTGAAGTGCTGCTGGGCCCCCACGGTGATAGCCACCCCCCATCTCTGCCCTTCCTCCAGGACCCAACCCCAACACACTCAACCCTGAAATGCCCACCATGTGCGTTCTTCTGATTCTCATGGCTGCTCCCCCTTCCCCAAACCCCCTTTCCCCAACCACTTGTCACTGTCCCACCAGTAAAATAATTCTCAGACAACAAGGGAAGGACAAAATCAGTTCTTTATTAGTTGGAGGTCACAGACACAATCATTGATTCCTTCCCCACCCCCATCATCTCTTCTTCCTCCTTGACTCCTGAGGCTTCTGATTCCATTGGGCCTCAGGTCCACGAGAATTACATTTCCACGTTTCTCTGGGAATCTTCCCCAAATTTCAGGTAGGACCCACCTTCCCAGTATTCCCTTATCCCTCTCCCCCAAGGATGCTGTTGAAGGGACCACAAGGTACTACCAGGGGCAGAAGGAAAGGTGATAAAGGACTCCTAAAATGTGTGGGCTCTTCTCTGCCAATCAGAGTTATCCACTTGGCAGCAAAGGCCCGGGATGAGTTTCTTACTCAGCCCTTAGTTGATATTGCCATGGGGCACGAGGCTGGAGCACAGAATGGTCCAGGATAGTGTTGGTCAGTGGGGAAGCTATTTACCTGATCCTTGGTGCCACAAGGCTGGGAATCCAGAAGAGGGGGAGTGAGGGTGACTGATGGCAGGTCTCCGAAGCCCACAGTACACTCATCCATAAAGTAGGAAACACTACACCCTACATTGCTGTTAGTAGTGCTTTCTACTTTATGGGTGACTGCACTGTCTGTCTGTCTGTGTCTGTCCAGATGGCAGGTCTGCCCACTTCCTCCTTCGGCCACCTGCTTTGAGAGAGATCCCACCCCCACCTCTACCCCAACTCTTACCTTTGTCCCACCTCCAAAAAGGCCTTGCTATTTCTAGTCCCCTCTTCCTAGCTCCAGACTTCTGGGACAACCCTTGAAGTACAAGTAGGGCAGTGAAGGGACCCGCCCTGGGCCTCATGGGCGGTGACTCAGCATGGCGCTCATCCTCCCCTCCTCTCAACATCCCCCCCTCACTTCCTCTTTGGGTATATCTCCTGTCCTCCAAAGCAACCCCCACCCCTACCACCCGCTGCCATTTTCTGGCAGAAACAGGTGTAAACAGTGTTTCCCTTGACAATTTACCCCAATCTCATGAAATCCCCACCTATTTCAGCGGTCCTTACTGATTTACCCCTTTCACCAAGAGCATTTCTCTTCTATCTATCTTCCCTTAAACAGTAAGAAGGACACAATCTCCTCAAGTCCTCCCCCAACCAGACCTCTCTGCCTGGCTCTGTCCTCCCATTCCTACTTATCCTTAGCTCTGGTTCAGCTTTCACTCACAAGGAGGCCCTTAGTCCCTTATTCCCAGTGGCTTCCTGATTGGCCCTCCCACCAGTGGTGAATCCTGGGCACCCTGGATGTGGCCATCTTGGGTGGAGGTAGTAATAGAGAGGTCTGCCCCAGGGGCGGCCATGTGCCTCTCTGCTGTCCCCAGTTCCCATCACAAAGCCTGTTTCTGGCACCCATCCTCTGGGTCTCACAGGTTATCTCTGCCACTTCTTCCATCTCTGAGGCAGAGAGGAACTTTTCTACCCTCAGATCAAGCAGTGAAGAAGGAAAAGGCTCTGGACACAAGGACCAACCCCTCCTCTGTTCTCCATCTTCCCCAAGAGGTGCAGCCCCAAGGGTCCTACTGTGACACCTGGGTTCCAGGCCCCCTCCCCTCCTCAGCCTGACAGCTCAACACTGCCAGCCTTTCCTCACTCACTCTACTTGCCAGCCTGTCTTTCCCTGTCTTTCCACCCTAACTCCTTGTGCCTTGGGGCACTACCCTACACCATCCCTCCTCCCCCACTCTCACTCCCCACACCTTTCCTTCTCTCCTCAAGGCCTGTCCCAGGCCAAGGTTTTTTCTCTGACCTCCCTCTTCTCCCTATGTTTGTGAGATGGGGAGAAGGGAGAGAAAGGGGCATGCGTTGACACTTACCTGATGGTACTACCATGATGGAGTGAAGAGTCGCTGTGCTCCAGGAGCTGAAATGGGGTCCTCTGCTAAGCGGGCACAGCTTATAACCCCACGGACCACGTGGGGCTGACCACAGAGTGATCAACCACCCTACAGGGTTGCTGGCTCCACCCCCCCACCCCCCCCGTCACTCCACTCCCACCCCAACCAGGCAGGCGGTCCCAGTAGATTAGAGAACTCCTCCCCCCACCCTAGTCTCTGGGTTGGCAAGACAGACTGACAGGAAACCAGTAGCAATGCTGGGTCCTAGCGAGAACAAGGGAAAGGCGGGAGGGTAGCATCAAAAGATCCTAGACCACAGGACCCTGCTCCTTCACCTCATGGTACCTGGCAGGCACCCAGGGACTATTTTTTCACTCTATTGCTAGGTGATATATAGGCCAGGCTATTCCTCATCTGGGATTGGGAGGAAAGCTTCCAGAGGGCACATGGACTCGTGGTGGAGTGAATCCCAGAGTGGAATCCCAATGTGAGGAAATGCCTCTCTTCCCCAGGTTCCTCCAGCCCAAAGACCAGAGAGATGTCTCAGCTCTCTGGTCCAGAGGTGATACCTAGAGCCAAGGTGATTGACTGAGTGGCCAGAAGCCCAAGTCTAAGCTTGCTGGACAACTCCAGTCAAAATATTCCACTCTCTAGGTTTCAGTTTCCCCCAGCAATTGCACTGGAGCATAAGGTGGAGTGGGAGAAGGAAGATGATCCCACTGTGGGGGCACAGGGGAAAAAGGAGCCAGATGAGTCCTGGAGTAGGGCCAGGAACCCAACTCAGGGCCCTTCTCCAACCACGCGGGGATGGATAACAGGGCAAGGAGAAACTAACTGGGCCTGAGCAGGAAGGCCTTTGGGACAGTTTGAGGTACAGATCAGGGCCCTCAATTCTGTATTCCCTGTGGGACCCCTTTGACCATCTCTGGAACCAAAGGAATCCTAGCCTAGGAACATCTCCTAGTCAATGCCCCCAGAAGCCCTTCCAATGTACATCTTTTCCCCTTTGAGAGGAATCAGCCAAGTTGGTGCTCAAGGAGGGTGGGGTTGGCAGAGATACCTGAGGCAGGTGTGGGGTGGAGGACTGGGTCTGAAAGGTGTGCTGTTTTCTCTCTGGACAGTACAGAGTGGAATTTGTCCCCTCCCTCCCTGCAGCTCCCAGTCTTGACTGGTCCCCTTAAGGGGTCTATGGTGGCAGGTGGAAAGGGGCAAATATAATAAAAATGAAGTGCTTAGGGGAGAAGGTGGGCAAGAGGGAAGATGAACTGAGTAACTGAACTGAGAAGCTGTCCCCCTACACACTCCCCATGCCCAGGAAAGGAGAGAGGAAGAGACTCCTGGGTGAGCTCAGGGGAGCAGCAGGTGGGGGAGGGGCAGGGCTCAGCGGATGTGGGCACCAGGCTGGAGGGCCCGCCCACCTGCCCACCCCACACCCTTCCCTCATGGTGGGGGGGCAGGGAAGAGGACAAGAGGCAGGAAGCAGCCCCAGTGCAGGGCCCCCCCACCCCTGAGGGTGAGGGGAGAGAGAGAGCACGAAGTGGAGGAAGGAGATAGAAATCTTAGCTGAGCTGGGGATCCAGCAGCCATGCTACCTGGGACCCCAACTCTATCTATCCCATTTCCCCAGTATCTCAAAACAATTAAGTTTAAAACTGTGGCCACTGTGGAATTGGGAGGAACCAATCCTGGGGAGATCTTCAACAAGAGAGGGTGAGAGTAAGAATCCAGAGAGAGGGAGGAGCCTCTAGAAAGATCAAGTGCCTCTTTGTACAAGGGTCCATGGGGCCACCCTTTGGGTCCCCGACTCCACACAGCCTCTCCACCTCAGCTCTCAACTTCATAGTCCCCATCACCCCTTCCTCAGGGGTTTCTCATTCACACATACAGATGAGAGGACTGACCAACTTGATGCCCCTACCCCATGGTCACTACATCTCTGGCATCACCCTCTCCCAGAACCCTAAGGGGGAAAAAAAGGGACAGAACAGGAAAAAGACTTGAGATTTGGGTGGAGCACAGAATCATAGATTTAGACCTGGAAGTGACCTTGGAGGTCACTGAGGCCAACCTCCTCATTTTACAGATGAGGAAACTGAGGCCCCAAAGAGGTTAAATTATTTTCCCCAGGATCATAGAGCTTTAGTAAGTATATGAGGCAGCATCTGAACCTAGATGTCTCTGACTCCAAGTTCAGAGTTCTAACTACTATTCCATCTAGCCACTTATAACAGGACAGAGGTCAGCTCAGACCTTGCAAGACAGGGGAAAGGATGGTGGTGAAGGAGTAGAGAGAATTGTAAGGCTAGTAGGTTATATGGGATAGAATGCAGAAATGGGGCACTGCTCCTTTAAGAGACCCCCTCATTCCCTACCCCAGACCCTGGGTGGAGGGGAAGTGGCTGCAAGGAGTGATAAGGGGGATAAGAATATCATGTTTGCACAGTAACCTGGGTTTCAGGACTCCCACCCCTCAGACACTTTCTCTGAAGTGTCCTTTTCCTTCAGGGAATCACCCCAGATCCCCTCAGTAAAACTTTTTGTCCCTCCCCAAAGAGTGGTTCCCCTCACCACAAGTACTGCCCTGGACAGGGTCCCTAGAAAGGCTGAAGAAGAGAGGAAGACCTCTGGGAGTCCCATAGGAAAGCAGAGCTGGGAGGTATTTTAGGAATAATCTAATCCAATCCCTTCATTTTACTGAGGGAAACAGCTAAGGCCCAGCAAAGGTCAGAGACTTGTCTAAGGTCATGCCACCAGTAAGCAAGAGAGTCAAAATTCAAACCCAACTCTAGAGACAACAGGCTTGTTGACCTGGTGTGTTGGAGCCAGTTCTAACTGGCTCTGGAGAGTTGGTTGTTAAATTTTCAGTGTGATCATTTACTCTTTGGAAATTGCCAAACAGTACAAATTAAGGCTTGATTTATTTTCGTTATTGTTTATTGTTGAGACTTAAAGAAAGTGAGGGGGGAAATGCTAATAACATAGATTAAACTTTAAAGTGTTTCCTGTGCACCCATTTCCCACCCCACCCCACAGCCTCTTGTTAAACGTTTACCAGAACATCACTGCTTATTGACTTGACTTCTAGAGACTACCAACTCAGCATTCTTTCCACTGTGGCAGAATATCTCTTTTTTGTTTCTACTTAATTGCTCTTCCTCTACAGAGATATGTGAAGAAAACCTTGGAGACCTCCAGAGTAACCTAGCCCAATAGGCTGCAGCAGGTTCCACAAAGTTAAAAAAGACTTCAAGTACAAGTCCTTAGGTCTGATGGCCAAGGTTATCACCAGAAGAATGGCCACTGAGTGAAGAATTTTTTTCGGTCACAACCCACAAAGTGAGTTGTCCAAGGAAGTAAGACCCTGATGAATGAAATCACAGTTCTTTAATGTATTGAAATCTATGTAAAAGGGATGGCTAGGTGGCACAGTGAATAGAGCACTGGCCCTAGAGTCAGGAGGACCTGAGTTCAAATCCAGCCTCAGACACTTAATACAAAAACTAGCCGTGTGACCTTGGGCAAGTCACTTAACCCCAATTGCCCTAACTTCCCTCCTCCAAAAAGCAAAAAAAAAAAATCTTTGTGAAAATTTTTACAGGAATCCTGGATTCTAATCCTGGCTGTGACACCAATTAGCTTGTTTGATCCAGAACACATCCCTACGTCTCCCTAAGCCTAAATCCCCTCTAACATTCACTAATGCTCAGGGGTCACCCCTACTCTCCACCTCTACTTCCCATCTTCCACAGCCTCCCCAGGGTGGACAGAGGCATTGGGTGTACCCGTTCCCTCACAGTTCTTCCTACTCTACCTCAGCACCTTGGGCATATCACCTGCCTATTTTCAGAGGAGGACCCCAAGCTGAGACCTGCCTCCCCTGCAGAACCTCCCTATACCCTACCTTGACTTTGTTAGGGATTTCATCGTGTTGCCACCATGGGTGAGACCAAGAGAAGGGGGGAAAATGAAACTGGTCAATAAGGGGCCCGCTGCAATCTGGGTTTGTGGGGATTGGAAATAGTGTTTTATTTTTTCCAATTACATGTAAAGATTTCGGCATTCATTTTTCTATAAAATTTTGAGTTACAAATTTTTTCTCCCAGCCATCCTCCCTCCCCAAGATGGCAAGCAATATAATATAGGTTATATATGTGCAATCATGGAAACATATTTGCACATTAATCATGTTGTGAAAGAAGAAACAGAACAAAAGGAAAAAGTCACAAAAAGCAAACAAAAAAGTGAAAACAGTCTCCTTCGCTCTGCATTCAGACTCCATAGTTCTTTCTCAGGAAGTGGGTAGCATTTTCCATCATGAGGCTTTTGGAATTGTCTTGGATCCTTGAATTGCTGAGAAGAGCTAAGTCTGTCATAACTGAAGATCACGCACTGTGACTGTTACTGTGTACAATGTTCTCCTGGTTCTGCTCACTTCACTCAGCATCAGTTCATGTAAGTCCGGCACAGCCTGGGTTCTAAGCTTCCTCAGAGGACCCTTTCCCATCTATCCCCACTTAGGGCCCTTAGCCTATTTTAAGCACCTGCTACATGCCAGGCACTGGGCTAAGCTTTGGGAAGGAAGCCTGAGCTCAGATCTTAGCTCTGCTACTTAGAATCTGTGTTTCCTTAGGCAAGACATTCTCTCTCTGGGCCTCAATTTACTTATCTGTATAACGAAGGGGTTGGATCACAAAACTTCTAATGTCCCTTCCGGCTCTCACCATCTAAGATCTATGAATGTGCAATGCTGGATGGAGGGAAAATGGGTGAAGAAGGACTTCAGTTGGGCATACAACCAAGTTAATGAGGAATCCAAGTGAGGACAGAATGCCTCACACAAAATAGGCACTTAATATAAGTTTCTTTGTATGAATGAATGAATAAATGAGTGAAGAAGACAGAGGGGAACATATCTCTTGTCCACAGATCCAGGTCAGCCCAGCTCCACTGCTGGGATTTGCAAGGCCTCAAATACAGCTTAAGGAACCCCCTAAACCTAGAATGTTATAGCCAGAGCTAGCTCACAGGCAAACCTAGAGATACAATCTCACACTTACACACAGAGATATACAGTCAAGCCTATAGTCATACAAAGACACATAAAATCACATAATTAAATACCACCGTGATCAGAATACCAATTTCACTTTTCTCCAGAATTTGGTTTGTAGAAAATCTAGGTAGGCCTATAATTGCACTTGTGGACTTATTCATTTTTATGACCCCTCCTTTCCATCTTGGTCATATACAGATAAATGAAATGAATAGAACCTTTTATTTGAATGTTAAATTTTTAAAAAAATTTTACCACAAAGATATTGTTTAAATAAGGTGAATTTGCATGGTAATTTCCAGTGTATACTTAAAATTTGGGAAATAGAAGAAACTGGTTTCAAGTCAACAAAATGACACTGATTTCTCTTCAGGTACTTTTTGACCTCTCCAATACAAATCTACATTTAGGAGCCTTATTTTTCTATGCATCATATAGTTTTATTAATAGTGAACACAATAGCTCTCAGCTGTCTGAAGGTGCAACGTTGCCCCACATATGATGTTCCCATTTGATGGACACCTGGCCAGGTGCCATCAGAACAAACTTGGTATAAATCTGACCTCTGAGCCTGGGTCTAAGTGCTGCCTCTGACACATATGGGTTTTGTGACCCTAACAAGTTACCTTAAACTTTCAGGGCCTTAGGCAACTCTCTAAGATCGTGAGTCACAAGGAAGGTGCTAAACTGCATTGATAAAGGGAGAGTCTTCCTCCAGGATATTTCTACATCAGTGAAATCACAATTCCAATTCCTATCATTCTTTAAGATAATTATTCAAATCTATAGCATTAAAATTCAATATTTCCCTATATCCTCCTCCAAAGTCTTTCTCGGACTGAATCACAGGTGAGCTTGTGTTCTTAAAGCCTAGGCCAGGGGAGCCCAGGCTCTGCCAGCTCCTTCCTATCTGGGAAGACTCCAAGGATCCTACACTGAGGTTATTGAAAGGAACCTTAGAGGCCAAGTGATAGAACCCTTTCATTTTACAGATTAGAAAAACAAAACAAACAAAACTAAGGCTCAGATGGGCTAGATGACTTCCCAGGAGCACATAGCTATTAAGCAGCAGACACAGAAGTGCAACTCAGCTCCTCTGACTCTAGGTCCAGCATTCTATCTCCTAGCACATACAGTAGTTCTAGGCTTCTAATCAAAGTTTCTGGACAAGTATGTCCGTCACCTGAGGCATTATCTAGTTGATGTTACCTAGCCTCAGGTGAGAAGCCTCTCTCCCCAAAAATGGCCACCACCAGGTTTTTTGAGACACTGGAACTCATAAAGAGACCTGGAAGCACTGGGAGCTAGACTGGATGAAAGTGTTCACATTGATGAAATCATGAGGTTCTGACTATGTCACCCCCACTATTCAGGAAATTCTAGTGGCTCCCCATCACTTCCAGGATCCAGTAGAAAATCCTCTGGCTTTTAAAGTCTTTCACAACTCAACCTCCTTCCTACCTGTGACTCTGAGAAGCTATAGTATGTTCAGGGTCACACCCCAGTAAACTGTCTCTGCAGATAGGCTAAACCAGGCTGAGGGTAACTGACAGGTCTTCAATCCATCAGTGAATTAGTTGGGGTGGAATGCGGGGGGGACCCCAAGACTCAGCTCAAATCTCACCCTTTACCCTTCTAACCCCCTAATTCTGGGTCTTACCCCTACCCCCTTATGCCCACACAGTGTCTCCCATCTGAGATTACCTTCTATTTGCTTTGTGTATATCTGTATGTACTATTTTCTTTTGCATATTTTTGCCTCCATTAAAATGTAAGCTCCTTGGGGGCAAGAGCAATTTTTTTTTTACCTTTCTTTTTATTCCCCCGTGCTTAACACAGTGCCTGGTGCATAGGAGGCTCTTAATAAATGCTTGTTGATTGACCGCCTAAGAATATGATATGATATAATATAATACTCTTAATAAATGATTGTTGATTAAGTATAATACAATACATTATATTGTATATTATATATGTGTGTAAACATATATACTTACAGATAGAGTGCACACACATATACATATATATACATATATGTGTGTGTATGTATGTGTATATATATATATATATATATATATATATATATATATATATATATATATATAAAATCCCCCTTCCAAAGGAATCTAATTTTAGGAGTTTAGTCTTATTCAAGAGTGAATTATTTTCAGACCAGTAGGGGCTATACACATCCACAATTGTATAATACATGCAGAAGTACACACACACACAAGTGATAGTCACGTACTGGTATGTAGTCACAAATGAGTGGAACCCACAGGGTCATACTTCAGGGACAAGTTGTGGTAAAGGAACAGAGAGGGTTGAAGTGAAGGGATGGGGCTGATCTGTCTGCCCCTCCACAATAGAAACAACCTCAAATCTCCCAAAATTAAACCATTCCCTGTCCCAGGCTTCTGCAATAATAATCATAATCAATGTGGGTCATTTTTCAACCATGTCTGGCCCTTCATGACCCCATTTGGGGTTTACTTGGCAAAGATACTGGAGTGGTTTGCCATTTCCTTCTCCAGTTCATTTTACAGATTCAGAAACTGAGGCAAACAGAGTTAAGTGACCTGCCCAGGGTCACACAGCTAGGAAGTATCTGAGGCTTAGGAAGATGAGTATTCCTTACTCTAGGACCAGCACTCTATCTGCTGTGCCACCTAGCTGCCCCCAATCATAATCAATAGCTAACATTTATATAATGCTAACTATGTGCCAAGTACTTTACAATTATTATCTCATTTGTTCCTTACAAAAACCCTGTAAGGTATTATTATCTCCATTATATAAGTGAGTAAACAGAGGCAAACAGAAGTTAAGTGACTTTCCCAAGGTCACACGGCTAGTAATTTCTGAGGTCACATTTGAACTCAAGTCTTCTTAACTCCAGGCCTGGCATTCTCTCTCTCTGCTTCTGTGTCACTAGCTGTCCAAGTATTCCCATCCTTAGCCTAACCTTAGTGATCACTCCTACCCTACCTTTCCATAACTCTAGATATCCAGTAACAGCCCTTAGTAATGTTATTTATGCCTTATGGCACTTCCTTCTGTGAGAGGGTGGTTGGGATGCCTTAGTAGAGAATGGAGAATAGTATCGACAGCAGCTGCTTCACAGTGTTATGAGAAACTAATGACAGAATGTAAGTCAGGTTTAATAGGTATGGGCCAAACACCTGTTAGAGACGTACTTAGCAAACCTGAGCACAGTGTGTAAATGTCAGTTACAGTGATACACCAACACATTTCCTGAGGCTGCTGAACAGGGCAGCACTGGGGACCTTGGCATCAGAGCTGGGCTTTCCACTGAAGGGTTTCTCCGACTTTTCTGCACAGCCTTAACCTCCCAGCCCTTTCCCTCTCTCCCCCTCCTCAACCTACTGAAGCATCAGTGGGTCTAAGCCCTACTTGGCCCTGCACATCCCCTTTTGGGGATCAACCTAGAG
This sequence comes from Gymnobelideus leadbeateri, assembly GCA_011680675.1. Lineage (NCBI taxonomy): Eukaryota > Metazoa > Chordata > Mammalia > Diprotodontia > Petauridae > Gymnobelideus > Gymnobelideus leadbeateri. The sequence goes on from WOXC01010953.1 coordinate 95,815, forward strand.
GCCTGGGGATTACAGATCCACAGAACAGCTAAAGTGGGAGGTGGTTTAGACAACATCTAATCTAGGCCTCTTGGTTTCCCTGACTTCCTTCAAGTACCTGCTAAAATCCCACCTTCTACAGGAAACCTTTCCCATTCCCCCTTAATTCTAGGACCTTCCCTTTGTTGATTATTCCCAATTTATTCCGCACATAATATTCTTGAACATAGTTGCTTGTATGTTTAGAGCCAGAAGGAAACTTAGAGGCCATCTAGTAGAACCCCTTCATTTTGCAGATAAGGAACTGAGTATTGAAGACATTAATTGACTTCCCCCAAAGTCTCCACCATCAGACTGTGCTCTCCTTCAGAACAGGGACTCTTTTACCTTTCTTTGCATCTCTAACACTTAGCACATAGTATAAGCACTTAGTAACGGCTTATTGACTGAACCACTGGCTGTTACGGAAGAAGAAATGAAACACATAGAGAAGTGACTGACCCAAGGTCATACAGTTAGGAAACATAGCTTAAATTAAAAATCTGCATCTTCAGACTGATGCTCAGGCCAGTGCCCTTCTCCCTATCACCCCTATCTCATACCACACAAGATGAGAGAATGGGGACCCTATTAAAAGAGGCCTAAAAAGCTCTGAGGTTCAAAAATATATAATCAACATATAATCCCACCCACCACCACTTCCCACCAGCAAGACAGAAGAAGAGAGAAATGGCCTAGCTAGCACCTGGATAATAATAGCTATTAGTTAGCATAATATTAGCTATTATAATATATAGTGCTTTGAGGTTTTCTAAGTACTTTATATCTATTATCACATTTGACCCTCACAAGAGCCCTGAAAGGTAGATACTTAAAGTGTTATTATTCCCATTTTGTATCTGAGAAAACTGAAAGGTTAAGTAATTTGCCCATAGTCAGATGTTGGAGGCTGGGTCTGAACTCCACTCTGCATGACTGGAGGTCTAGTAGGCTACCTGCTATGTGGATTTGTCCCATCTGTAGCACAATCCTGTTCTCTTCCCCCAGAGACAGTGGTTTCTAGTTTGGAGATAGGCACGCCTCTCGTCTCTTTGTGGGGCCCTTGGAAAAATTCAGCTTTTACAATATGAGTATTTCTTACTTTTGGAGATGGTGGGATAGGGGTAGGGTCTGAGGCCCCTTTGGGTGTCTTCCCCTTCTCTCCCCTCCTGCCTCCCTAAGTGTGTGGGGTTTTCCCTGCTATTGGAGTACAGGCAGAGGAAGGAGGAAGGAAGAAAGAAGGGTCAAGGGTCCCAGTGGTGGGGCAATAGGGCAGAGGGAGGCAGCTGAAAATGACACAATGATGCAATACCAGCTTTCCCTGCTGGCCCAGCATAACCATCTGTTGTCCGAGGGAGCGGGAAAGTCACAGGGTAACTAGAAGACAGTGACACAGGATCCCCTACCTCATCACCCCTCTCTCCTGCTTAGGATCCATACTGACTCCTGGTTCACACTACCCCATGCCCCAACTCAACTCAGGATTCTTTGCTATCCACTAATAGCAAAGGATTGTGTACAGAGCCCTGGTCTAGGTGCTATAAGTGAAACACAAAGAAAGAAGCCCACTGAGGCTCAGCTGAAAGTGGACCAGTGGCTGGGTTAGAGTCCACTGGCATAAGGTAGAATTCTGGGAGAAGGGGACACTTCTAGGTTTGGAAGGAGAGGAGAGACTTAACCATGGGAAGGAGGTACCCAAGGGTACAAGATGGGAGAAGAAAGGTGATTCGGGTGTAATGTGGGGCAAGCAGGTTAACTTGGTTGGAGGGAGGGGGTGAGAAATGATGATCCTCTGTGTCAGAGAATTAGGCACAAAGGGGAAAACTGAGACCAAGAGTGATATTACTGGGAAGTGCAGGGCCTAGAGAGAGATGGCTGGCTCGATAACCTGTCTCTGAGCAAAGAGCCTGAAAAAGAAGCCACAAAGCTAACCGCTCACAAACAGGAAGGGGGGTGGGGAGGATGAGCCTCATGAGAGAAAAGGGTGCTTGAGTCCCTTCTAAATCAACAATTTGGAAGGGAGATAGAAGCAAGTCTGGAGAAATAGAGCCAAGAGCCCAACTCCAGGTGTCAGGGGGCCCCAGGAAGAGGAGTGAGATGTGGAGGCGAGGGAGAGAGACTCCTCAAGAACCCAAGGCAAGTCGCAGCCAGCATCTAAAGACAAGTGGGATCCTGGGCTCTGCATCCCCAGTTCCTAGGCAGGAAAGAGGCAACCCACTCCCCCAGGGCCCTCAACTCAGACAGGGAGAAAAATTCCTGCTGTTGTTAGATGTCTCCCGATCAGGAGATCCCATATCTCTATCCTGATCCAACCAGGTTGGCAGAGTGTTTAACTCCTCTCTTTTCATTTGTCCCTCTGCTGTGGAGTCTCTCTGATTTGTGAAATTGCCCTGGCACTGTTCTGCTAGGATGCTGATTAAGACCCTAAAAGGTCAGAAACAGAAAGAATCATAAGAATGTCCAGTTGAGCCTCCTAATTTTATAGTGGTATCAGGTGAGGCCAAGAAATGGGAAGAGACTTGCCCAAGGTCATGCAGCTAGCTGGGGATAGAGCCAGGAATAGAATACAAGTTTCTTGAGTTCAATTCTGGTCTCAGTTGCACCATCCCAAGGGACAGACTGGGCCTAAATACTCAGAGATCAGTACTTTGGATCCTACCAGCCATCCCTTGAGATCTGACTGACATCATTGCCTAGGACTCTATACCCCAGGGGTGTGAAAAGTAGGAATTATCTCAGAAGGCTGTCGGGGGTCCAAGGGTCTCCAGTGGCATTTGCCCAAGAACCAGATGATGGGGAGAGGGGAGAGAAAGAGCTCGAGGTCTGCCTGGGTGGCCCTTGTGTATACCTGTGGAAAGTGGGCCATCTTTCATGGGAGCTGGGTCCTGCTGCCACTTCGAGTGTGTAAGCATGGAGAGCTCTTGTGTCCTTGTTGTTATACATTCTCTCTCTCCCAGTATTCCCACTCAGAGCCCAATTCCCCCTAAAAGAGCAACATGTTGGCTCTGCTACAAGGAGGAGAAAGAGGCAAAGGCATGGGCCCCTGAACCTGCCTAACCCTCTGCCCTCTTTCATATCATCACTGAGTCATGCATTTAAAACTAATCTTGTCCAGTCTCTTCATTTTATAGAGGAGGAAACTGAGGCCCTGAAAAGTGAAGTGACTTATTCAAGTTTACCAAGGTAACAAGCCAGGGAACTAGGATTTGAATTCAGGTCCTCTGATGCCAAAGTCACCATTCTTTCCACTATAGCACAATGATTGAGTTGATTTTGGGTAGGGTCTACACAGGAAAGTATTGGAAAGAGGCAGATACTGGGAAAATAGCAGGGACAGCCCTCCCATTTCCATTTTGCTGAATCGTTGTCTATCAATGAATACTTTAAAAAAAGAAAACTGGCTTTGTTGATTTTTTTCATTACACAGATGTCATTTCCTAATAAAACTATTTTTCCCCGCAATTGTGGTTTTTGCCATTTCAGTGGCATCAGACTCTTCATGATCCTGTGGACCTCTATCCATGGGATTTCTTAGCAAAGATACTGAAGCAGCTTGCCATTTCTTTCTCCAGTGGCAAACAGAGGTTCAATGACTGCCTGAGGTCACACAGCTAGGAAGTTTCAGAGCCTGGATTTGAACTCAGGTCTTTCTGACTCCAAGACCAGCACTTTATTCACTGTTCCACCTAGCTGCCTCCCCCACAATAGAACTCTCCCTAATAACAAAAAAGTACATTTAAGGAAAATAAACTGACCCATTGGTGATGTCAAACAGCATTCTATACTAGTAGGGCACCACATTCCTAGCAAGACGAGGGCAGTATGTTTCACCTAGTCCTCTCCAACCAAAATTGAACATTATATTCATCTATCAGTGCACCAGTCTGAGTCACGAGAAAAGGAAACAAATCAAGGGAGAGAACTTTCTGACACCATTGAAGTGTCCACTCTTTCCCCATCCCACCCATCCTCTGACAGTTAGGATTTATACATAACTTTAAGGTTTGCAAAATGCTTTATACGTATTATCTTATTTGATCATCTGTGACTTTTTTCCACAACCCCTTACTCAGGAATAGGGTATTTGGGGGACATCAAAGGGTAGAGGCAAAGAAGCAGAGGGCCCAGGACTGCTGGGCTCGATTGCTATCTAATGTGTGACCCTGGCCCTGGGTCTGCTCCTTTCTGAGCCTTGGTTTTAGACTCCACAAAATGGGGCCACTAATTTGGGTCTTATTTTCTTTCCCCAGAGCTAAAGAGATAAATACCCAACAAAGAAGGAAGTATTATCCAAGTTACCGAATACATTTAATAAATAACACTTAAGTGTTATTTCATAGAGTGTGGGGAAATTACTGGTGGCCATCTCCCAAAGACAGCTGAAACTGGAGAGGGAGGGACAGAGAGTAAACAGAAGTGGGGGGTTGGGGGAAGGTTGGATGGAATGGTGTCTGAAGGAGTTTGCAGAACTGCTCCTAGAACAGACACCCCACTCCCCACCCCCTCCTACAAACATACCTTCCTCATTTTAAATATATATGTATTTATTGAGTTGAGGGGAGACAACAAGAATGCAGATGGAAGGGAGGGTGGTAGGGGTCTCTGGCTGTCGCCTCCCCAGCTAGAATGGGACAGGAGGCTCAACAGCCCACAGCAGCAGCTCAACCCAGGAGTTGAAGGCTGTTAGAAAGTGAGTCAATTAGAAAGTGCTTGAAACAGCATCCCAGCCCCCCGAAACAAACCTCAAAAAGATGAAGTGAGAAAGACTGGTTGGGGAGGGTGGGGAGGGCCCTGGCCCAGAGCCTGACCCAGCCAAATAAGGGCAAAATGGTCCTGGTGCTCCAATCCCCAGCCACCTGCCTCATTCGTCACAGGGGGGCCCGGCCGAGAGAGGTGAAGTGTAGAGAGGCAGAGAGGGAGGGGCCATGGGACAGGTCAGGGGTATGAGGGTGGGGGAGAGGAGGCATGTGTGTGTGAGAGAAGATGTATTCACATGTGAAAACATGCTTGCAAAGCTGTCCTGCCTGGGTGGATGAAACCACTCTGATCACAGTTGCCTAAAAATGCCAGCTAGTATGTGCATGCATGCTTGGGACTAGGGGGCTTCTCGGCCGGAATCCTCAGAAGCTCAATTCCACATTATCTGAAATGAAATCAAACCAGCTCTGGTGAAGGTCACTTGGGCAGGTTAAGTCCCTGGACCTCAGTGTCCCTATCTATAAAATGGGTAGGTTTGACCAGATGGCCTCCCAGGCATCTTCCTACTATAGATCAATCAATCAAGTGTTTATTAAGTGCCTACTATGTGCTAGGGTTCTGTACCATGGGTTGATCTATGGTCCTACATCCCAGGTCTCAGTTTCTTCCCCTGTAAAATGAAGGATTTGAACAAGATGATCTCTTTAGGTCATTTTCAAGTTTAAATCCAATGAAATCTATACAACCCGGAGTAATCCCATGTCCAGAAAGCAAAGTTGAGATATGGGGGATGATTTTGATAAACATTGTTGGGGAGAGATAATGGCTAGGCTGCTTTATGAGGCCATTATGAGCCCAGAACCCCTGAAAAGACCATTTCATCCATCCCTCTGCTACCTTCACATAAGCTTCTGCCTCTAGTTTATCTGGAGGGGGTAATTAGTTGAGGTGAGATTCAAAGAAAGGATCCCTGGGTAGATTTCAGGGGTCCATGAACTTGAGGGAGAAAAAAAATTTTTTTTCACTAACTTCTAACAGAATTTTAGCATTTCCTTCAATTATTTAATGATTCTGAGAAGAGAGCTTTAGGTTTTACCATACTGCTCAAGAGAGGGATGGATACATGACCGAAAAAAAAAAAAAAAGATTAAGATTCCCTGATCTAAGGGGTGGAATGCAGGTGGATAGGTCACTTTTCTTTCCAATTCTCTCTAGAGAAGGAGACGCCTAGTTTCCAGCTGCCTCTACTCTTCAGCATCTACAGCCTCAATGCCTGTCTCTGTGATCCGTTTCCTCCAGGAGTAAGAGACCAGATTGTCCACTTTCCTTAGAACAGTTCACTTACAAATATGATTTACCAGTGATTTCGGCCTGATCTCCCTCAGCCCTAAAAAATCCCGACTCCTTCCCTCATCTTCCTGTCTCCCTACAGAAAAATAACAACCGGGAAGACAGTACGGCACTCCCTCCCCTGAGGCTCCACCCCCATCTCCCCACCCCTCCCTGGGGGTACAGAGCTGAGGAAGTGAGATCAGGGCTTCTGTGAAGAGAAAGAATAATTTTGGTTTGCCCCACCCCCACCTCTCCTAGGCCTTGGAGATTGGGGGAGGAAGGGACAGTTGAAGAGGGGGCTATCTAGGGGGTACTTCTCCATCTCCCTCAAGGCCTGGCTCCCCAGAGAAGTTATAGCATAGAAGAAAAGAAAGAAAGGCTCTGGACATCCACCTTTCACTCTCCCTTCCTTTCTCCTTCTTTCTGAGTTCCACTTGGGGAACTCAGGGCCCATCTTGCTCTCACCCCACCTGACCAAAGTGTTAAGTTTGCATTTCTCTCTCTGCCCCCTCCCCAATCCCCTGAGAGATGAGGTGACAGTTATACCCCTCCCCCATTTCCTGTATATGCTTCCCCCAATTCTCACTTCCTTCCAGGTATTTCCCATGAGGCAGGGTGGGGAGATGCCAGGTGCCAAGTTTGGAGGAATGAACTGGGGGGGGGGTCCCGGGAAGAGGCTGGGCACACTTGGGCAGGTGGGAAAGGGTCCTTTACCACCTTTACCTTTACCAGGTCATCCATCCTCAGCAGGTGCACCTCATTTCAAGCTGCTCTCTGGGGCTGTTACATTTTACAGGAGACTGTTAGAGGGTCAAGGGAGGCAGGCAGGGATCAATTCTCAAAGTGGGTTCCACCTACTCCCTCTGCTTCCTACTGGCCTGTCCCTGGGAATGCTCTTCTGGCTCCAAAATTCATGTTTTCTGCAAAACGTGACACTGTGTATTCTAGAACATAGTTCCTAAACTTGAAGTTAGTGAACGAAACCTCTGAACTTCCCAGAAAAGTTTTCACAAAGCCCACACGCATTACTTCTGAGGTTATCAACCAGAGTTTTAGAGACTCCAATTTAATCCTTAAGCCTGGTTATCTGGTTTCACCACCTTATCACAGATTAGAAGCAACAAAGTGGAAGAAGGAAGGGAGTGGGGAAGCTGTTAGAGGGAGACACGGTAACAGCCAAAGAGAAAGATGACAGTTGACATGAATGGAGACAAAAAATGAAAAAACAGACACATTGCTATTTTACTCCACTAGACAGATAATAAGGATTACAGCTAGAAAGGACATCAGAGATCATCTAAGCTAGACTCTTAATTATGGCATTGAATCATCCAGGAAAAATGTAAGCTAAATTATCAGAGGCAACTTGGTACAGTGGAAAGATTACTGGCTTTGGAGGAAATGGTTCAAATCTTATCTTTGACATTTACTACCTAGGCAACATTGAGCAAGTCACTTAACCTCTGTGGGCCTGAGTTTCCTCATCATTAAAATGAAGGAGTTGGAGTCTATGACCTCTCAGGTCAATCAGTCAGTCAACAAGATTTTATTAAGAGCTCAATACATGCCAGGCACTGTGCTAAGCCCTGAATCTATTATACTATGTTCAAAAACCATTGTTTGCAGAGGGAGGGAAGTATGTGATCAACCTTAGAAAGATTTCTATTGGAAAAGTTAGAAAAAAAATTCTCAGTATTTGAATGGGTACCTGTCATTTGGAATACTTATTCAAGTGGAATACCTCATTCTCTGTTGATACCTGATAAAGGAGTTGCAGATATCTCCATCTGAATCATGATCTTTGCTCTCAAGGAGCTTTCAATCTTGTTATGAGGGGGACATAGAGAGAGAAAGAGACAGGGAGGGAGGGAGGAAGAAGAGGAGGGAGAGGGGGGAGCAAGGAGGAAAGGGGGAGAGTGGGGAAGGGGAAAGAGAAATAGAAACACAGAGAGAGAGGGAGAGAGGAGGAAAAGGAAGGAGGGAGAGACAGAGACACACAGAGAGAGAGAGAGAGAGAGAGAGAGAGAGAGAGAGAGAGAAGAGGGAGAGAGAGAAATCAAAATCTATGTGGCCAGTAAGGCAGCTTCATTATATATACTACATACTTCACAGGGTGTTCCAAAAGTCTTAGTGGAGTTTTAAACTTTGATATCTATTAAGCTTAAGCTATTAAAACTGCACTAAGGCTTTGGAACTGTGTGTGTGTGTGTGTGTGTGTGTGTGTGTGTGTGTGTGTGTGTGTGTGTGTGTTCCACAGTGAGAGACCATAGAGCAAATCATTTCAATTGAGACAGGTCTAAAGCCTTCATCAAGGTGGGAAGCTGGGGAGGGAAAGGAAGAATTAAGAAGAGAGAAGGAAACAGCTCCTTAGGGAAAGGCTGCAGCAACAGCAGGACCAGAGAGCAGCTTTTTGGAGGAGGGCCTCACAGCAGTTCCAGAGGAGAATAACATGACAGAGCAATCAGGGAGCCAGGGAAGGCCAGAGAAAATCAGTATTCTCCTTTAAATGGGGACTTTAAATGTAGTTTGCAAAAAGGTCCTGGTTTTGTTCACTGTCTTCTGCCAATTTTAAAATAGACACAGAGAAGCAAAGTTGGTAGGTATTCACATAGCGGAGAGTGAAGGGAGGGATGGCCAGTGTGCCCTGATCAAGCTCATGGTTTACGCTTTATATCCATATTATTAACAGTATTAATACTAAGAGCTCACATTTATATAGTGTTTTCAGGTTGAGAGAAGGCTTTCTTCAAAACAATTCTATGAGGTAGGCACTATGTTACTACCTTCATTTGACCAATGAGAAAACTAAACTTCAAAAAGGCAAAATAATTTGCCTAGGGTCCCCCAGGTAGTACAAGTCAAAACCTAGACTTAACCAGGAATTTTAAACCTTTTTTTGTGTGGTATGGACCCCTTTGGCCATCTGGTGAAGACTATGGACTCCTCAGAGTTATATTTTTAAATGTATGAAATAAAATAATAATACTTAACTAGTGCTTTAAGACTTGCAAAACAATTTACAAATATTATCTCATTTAATCTTCAAAACAACTCTGGGAGGTAGGTGCTATTATTGTCCCCATTTTTATAGATGAAGCAACTGAGGTTAATGAAATTAAATGACTTGACCAGGGTCACACCCCTAATAAGTTTCTAAGGCTGGATTTGAATTCACATCTTCTTGACTCCAAGACTAGCACTCTATTCACAATACTACTTCAATTATATTGAAAGTCATCGAAGATGGCGGAGTAGAAACAGCTTGTCCAAGCCACTCTGCCCCCAGATTCCCCCCAAACTATGTAAAAGGGGACTCTAAACAATTCCTCTATCTGGCCTTAAAGCCATAGTGTGGAACAAGCCCAAAAGTCAAGTAATTAAGTGGCAACATGCCAAGGCAAAGGAAACAGAAAAATGCAACCCTAGACTCCTATTTTGGGGGCATAGAGCAGGAAAAGGACTGTGAGGTCAGAAGTCCTGCTCAAAAAGCCCCAGGGGAAAACATGAGTGGGTTGCAGGCCATAGAGGACCTTAAGAAGGACTTTAAAAATCAAATAGAGGAGTGGAGGAAAAATTGGAAAGAGAAATGGGAAGGATGCAGGAAAGTATGAAATGAGGGTCAACAGCCTGACTGAGGAAAACAACACCTTAAAAAATAGACTAACTCAAATGGCAAAGGAGGCCCAAAAGGGCAATGAGGAGAAGAATGCCTTAAAAAGTCGAATTTGCCAGATGGAAAAAGAATCTCAAAAGTTCACCGAGGAGATTCATTCCTTCAGAGTTAGACTGGAGCAAATGGAAGCTAATGACTTTATGAGAAATCAAGATGCTGTTAAGCAGATCCAAACAAATGAAAGATTAGAAGGCAATGTGAAAGTCATCAAAATATTTTTAAAATAATAAGTTCATACTGATGAACTCTGAGATTGAGGCATATTTTTTTCACTATTTTTCTTGCTTTTTTTTCAAACATGGTTAATGTGGAAATGTCTTTTATATGACTTCACGTGATATAACTATTATTATATTGCTTGCCTTCTCCATGGGTAGGAGAGGGACTGGAGGAAGGGAAAGAATATGGAACTCAAAAAAAATTCTTTAATGAATGTTAAAAAGAAAAAGTTCGTAGATCCCAGATTAAAAACCCCTTTCTTAAGGTTGGGCTAGAGAGTTTAGAGCAAGTGTGGAGAACCTACAACCTGGAGGCCATATGTGGCCTTCTAGGTCCTCAGGTATGGCCTTTTGACTGAATCCAAGTTTTATAGAACATATCCTTGTATTTTTTTCTCTCTCTTTTTTTTATTTTTTAGTTTAGTTCATTCATTTCCACATGATTTTGAGTGATAAATTTTCTCCCCATTTTCCCCCTACCCACCACCCCAAAATAGTGATCCCACTGAATATCCCCTCCCCCAATCTGCTCTCTCCCATATCTTCCCCCATCCTCCCTCTGACTTTCTAGTAGAGCATGATGGAACTGTATGCCCCAGTGCCTGTATATCTTTATTTTCCAGTTACATGTAAAATAATAGTAATAATAGTGTGTGTATGTATGTATGTATATTATATATAATATATTTAAACATTTGATTTTAAAACTTTGAATTCCAGATTCTTTTCTTTCATGCCTTGTCACTCACCTTTACTGGGAAGATAAGCAATTCAATATAGGTTGTAAATGTGTAGCTAAGCAAAACATTTCCGTAGTGGATAAATTGTGAAAGACTGACTATATTTCCCTCTATCCTCTCCCACCCCCTACTTGTTCTATTCTCTACTTTGATCCTGTCCCTTTTCAAAAGTGGGTGCTTCCAATTTCCCTCCCCCCCTCAAGCCTGCCCTCCCTTCCATCATGCTCCCTCTCATCCCCTTCCCCCCTACTCTCCTGTAGGGTGAGATACCCTATTTAGTGTGTATGTCATTCCCTCCCTAAGCCAAATTCAATGAGAGTAAGGTTGACTCATTCCCTTTTGCCTTCCTGTTCTTCCCCTCCATTGTAACAGTTTTCTCTTGCCTCTTTTATATGAAATAATTTACCCTATTCTGTCTCTCCCTATCTCCTCTCATTATATTCCTCTCTCACCTCTCAACTTCACCTTTTAAGTATCATCCCTCCCTATTAAATTGATCCTGTGCCCTCTGTCTATGTATACCTGTTCATATATATACACACATTCACATATGTATTCATATGCCCACATACCCTCCTATATAGACATATATATGTATACATATACATGTATATGTATACATACATACATATACACACACACACACACACACACACACATATATATATATACACACACACACATTTCTATTCCTTTCAACTATTCTAATACTGAGAATAATTCCATAAGTTACAATGATCATTTTTCCAGGTAGGAATGTAAATAGTTTAGTTTTGATAAGTTCCTTATGATTTCTTTTCCCTGTTTACCTTCTCATGCTTCTCTTGCTTCTTGTATCTGAATGTCAAATTTTCTATTCAACTCTGGTATTTTCATCAAGAATCCTTGAAAGTCGTCTATTTCATTGAATGACCATATTTTCCCCAAAACATGACACTCAGTTTTGCTGGGTAGGTGATTCTTGGTTTTAATCCCAGCTCCTTTGACCTCTGGAATATCCTATTCCAAGCCCTTCAATCCCTCAGTGTAGAAGCTGCCAGATCCTGTGTTATCCTGATTGTGTTTACACAGTATTCAAATTGTTTTTCCTGGCTGCTTGTAATATTCTCTCCTTGATCTGGGAATTTCGGAACCTGGCTATAATATTCCTAGGAGTTTTCTTTTTGGGATCTTTTTCAGGAGGTGATTGGTGGATTCTTTCAACCTCTATTTTGCCCTCTGGTTCTAAATATCAGGGCAATTTTCCTTGAGAATTTCTTGAAGGGTGATTTCTAGGTTCTTTCTTTGATCATGGCTTTCAGGTAGTCCAATAATTTTTAAATTACCTCTCCTGGATCTATTTTCCAGGTCAGTGGTTTTTCCAGTGATATATTTCACATTGCCTTCTATTTTTTCATTTGTTTGGATCTGTTTAATAGTATCTTGATTTCTCATAAAGTCACTAGCTTCTATTTGCTCCAATCTAATTCTGAAGGAATGATTCTCTTCAGTGAGCTTTTGAAATTCTTTTTCCATCTGGCAAATTTGGCTTTTTAAGGCATTCTTCTCCTCATTGGCATTTTAAACCTCTTTTGCCATATGAGTTAGTCTGTTTTTTAAGGTGTTATTTTCCTCAGTCAGGCTGTTGACTCTCATTTCATAATTTTCTTGCTTTGTTCTCATTTCTCTTCCCAATTTTTTCCTCTACTTCTCTTATTTGGTTTTCAAAATCCTTCTTAAGCTCCTCTATAGCCTGTAAGCAGCTCATATTTTTCCTGGAAGCTTTTGGTGCAGGAATTCTGACTTTACTCTCTTCCTCCTGTTCCATGCTTTGATCCTTTTGTCCCCAAAATAGGAGTCTAATGTCAGATAGCTCTCCTTGCTTTGCTTGACCTTGTTGCCACTCAATTACTTGACTTTTGAGTTTTTTGTCACAATAGAACTCTGCTACCAGAGAAGAGAGCTTTGTCCCAAACGCTGGGGTTTTCTCAGCTGCTGGAGGTATTAGTTGGGTGCCCTCTCTGAAGCCTCTACATGTTCTGGCAAGCTGGTCACACACCCCAGGACCTCCACCCTAGACCACAATCCAGATCCAAGCAGGTTAAAGCTAGAGTGATTACCCCTCAGACTGGTCACTTGGTCCCTCTACAATCTATAGGCCAGGAGTTGAAGCAGCCAATGGTGGCTGCAAGGCCACCACGCCTCAGCCTCTTCTCCCTACAGGGGGCAAAGGCCTGATTACACTCAAACTCCTGGATCCCAAAATCCACACTGCACTGATCTCTCACTTTGTCCTTAGCATCTATAGGTTGATAATTCTGAAGACTGCCACAGCTGCTAGTGATCTGAAGTCCCTCCAGCCTCTGCTGGTTGTGGCCACCCTAAGGCTAAAATCTCCTGCTGGTGTGGGGCTGGGCTTGGCCTCCAGAGCACTGCACTGGCCCCTTCCTGCTGGCCTGCTGGGCTGTCCTCAGTAGGAGGCTAGCTTCTCTCTGTCATTTTGCTGGTTCTGTAGCTCCAAAGTTTGTTTAGAGTCATTTTTTTACATGAATTGGAGGAGGTAGAACCAGGAGGCATGCAGAAGTCCTGTTTCTACTCCACCATCTGGACCAACACATCCTTTTATTAACAGGATTTGTTCTGTGGAGTTTGGATTCAGTCAAAGGGCCACACTTGACCATCTATAGGGATAATGTGGCCTCCAGGCTACAGGTTCCTCACCCCTGGTCTAGAGGAGTCTAGGCCATGCTGCCTCCAATTCGAAGTGTGAATATCTTTTTCATTTCCTGACAAACTTTGAAGTTGAATTTTTCACACTTCAATAGTATTGGAGTGGCTCCTGGGCAAGGCAAACAGCACCAGCTTCAGCATCAGAGGACCTTGGTTCAAACCCTGCCTCTGTGACCTTAAGCAAATTGCTTAACCTCCCTAGATCTCAGTTTCCTTATCTGTAAAATGAGGTAGTTGAACTAGGTGAAATTTCTTCCAGCTTTTGATCAAATGACCTTAAGAACTGTGTTTTACTTAATGAATATAAGACTTTAGCCCAATCCATGGGCCAGTTTCTTGTTCTTAGGTATCACTTGTGCTTTCTTACACAGTGTGGTTGCAGCTGGGGAGACTATGTAAGAGAGAAAATCAGAGTGCCATGTAAGAGGAAGAACAATAGCCATCCAGTCAGAGGATCTGAGTTCAAATCCTAGTTCTGCTTTCTACAGCCCATGTGACTTTAAGCAAGTCCCTTAACAGGGGAGGAGCAAGTGGAATCATATCGAGAAGAAGACAGCCTAGAAATTGCCTCCTCACCTGTATAAGTGAGTCAGGTGGGCCTTGCAAGCTCTAAGCTCTAAAACCCTGTTCTTATAGGAACAGAGCAGCTATGGACACTGAGAACCATGGGTCTAGAAATGTTCTGGCTTTCTTCACCTCTGTCAAGGATGGGGGCTCTTCCCATTATTTCTGGTGCCCCCAAAGGCCAACATGTCCTAACCCTTTGCTCACTCATGAACTGCAAATCTCTCCTCTGGGATGGCAACATGTGACTAACCACAGGCCCAGATTCTATGCCTTGGTTGCAGTCTGGGGTCTCCCTTGAGTGGACCCAGGGCTGAATGGAGGGAGAAGGGACAAATGACTGTGGGTAGTGGGTTGTCTCTTTTACTCGAACATGGCTTTCCCCCTCCCCACAAAGCTCTAGGAGGCAACCCTCAAAGCAATAGCTAAAACTGTACTGGGAATGGGAATGAGTTGGAAAGGAGGGCTGCTGGGAAACGATGGGGCTAGGTAAGAGGAAGAGAGAAGACCTTAGTGTAAAGGAAAGAGATCATCGGCTGTAGAGTCAGAGGCCCTGGGTTTGAATACCACATGGGCTACTTAACTCTGTGATCATGGGAAAGTTGTTTAACCTCCTGTGCCTCAGTTTCCCTTATCTATAAAATGAAAAGGATAGAGAGGTTGCTTTAAATTCAGTATCCCTCAGATCCAAGAGTCCCATGGTTCAGGCAGGCAGAAAATGAGGAAAAGGTAGTAATGAGATTAAGCTAGGGGCTATAGCAAAATGAGTTCCAGGATGGAATTTTGGCTTCCACCTTCACAGTGGAAAAATGACGGTGAAAGCGAGGCAGGAAGTTGCAGCCTGGTAGTTGAAGATAGTTCAGAAACTTGGGACTGAAGTCTTCTCCATTTTAATCTCCCAATTCAACTTCTGTGACCCAGGGGTAGGGGATGGATGGGGGCTCAGTGGCCTAGTCCCCTTTTACCCAGACCTCAGAGTTGCTGTGCAGCGCCAGGCCCCCATCAGGGAGGGTGGGAGAGGAAGTGGTTTGTCTTTCTGGGTGCAAAGAGAGTCCCTCCAACTTGGCCAGAGTGAGGACCAGGGAACAAAAACAAAAGAAGGTCCTACAGCCAAGAGCCCCCCACCCCCACCTCCCCACCCTTGACAGGGTCTACTTTGAGGAAGACAAAAGGCAAAGGAGGGCAGCCACACACTGGCCCTGTAGGGAACAGAGCTCTTTTCCCCTCCCCCCAGGGCGCTCAAAGCCTGTGGCTTTCACTTCCTGCAGGGCTGACAGTTAGGGCCCCGACGTGCACCAGGCTGAAGCAACCCAGAGTGTGGTTATTTTGGGGAGGTCTCCGTGCTCAGCTATGAGCCATTCTTCTTGCCTCTCCCGCCACCTTCCACCCCATCTCCCCCCTCAACTATTTCCATTTTCTAGGTCACACACACACACACACACACACACACACACACACACACAGTTGTAGCTGGGGCTTTCCAAGGGGTTTTTGAGAAAGCCAATGAAAGCTGCTCACATCATGATCCCCTATGACATTCAGCACCTGCCTCATCCCTTCCCACCCTCTATGCCCATTTAGCTAGCATTGGCCTAGAGCAAGTTCATCTGGGAGAATCTAAATTTTATATCTTCCTAGCTATCTCCTAGCAGAGCTCAACACACAATAAGCTCTTCCTAAATGTTTTTTAATTGATCTCATCTCCCTGGGAAGAAGTTTCCTTCCTTCATAATTTCTACTTCCCTTCATACATCCTTGGCTTTAAAAAAAAAATTCCTAACTACATGTAAAAGTTTTTTAATATGCATTTAAAAAAATTTCAAGTTGCAAATTCTCTTGCCCTCTTGTCTCTCCCCAACCCACTGGGAAGGTAAGCAATATATTGATTATACATGTGAAGTCATGCAAAATATTTCCATATTAGCCATGTTGCAAAAGATAACATAACCCAACAAAAGTAAAGTTTAAAAAGTATGCTTCAATCTGTACTGAGTTCATCAATTCTCTCTCTGGAGGTGGGTCCTTTGAAATTGTCTTGAATCATCAACCTTGACTTTGTGTGTTTTGAAAGCAGGAACTATCCTTCCTTGTATCCCCAGAGTCAGGCATAGTGCTTGACAAGGAATAGATAACTTAAGGCTTGATTAATTGAAGAGTAATTGTGGTCTAAACTTCTGTCTCCTGGCAAGTGGTTATAGACTCTGGGAAGCTAGTGGGGTGTTTGCTTCACAAACTCAAGGAGTTGGGGAGAGATTCAGTCATTTTTCATTTGTGTCTGACTTTCTGTGACCCCGTTTTAGGGTTTTCTTGGCAAAGATACTAGAGTGGTTTGCCATTTTCTGCTCTGGCTCATTTTACAGATGAGGAAACTGAGGCAAACAGGATTAAGTGACTTGCCCAGGATCACACAACTCGTGAGTGTCTTAAGGCCAGATTCGTACTCAGCAACAGTCTTTCTGACTCAAGGCCTGGGATTCTGTCCACTGTGACACCTGAGCTACCCCTTAGGGAGAGGAATAGAATTATTAAATTCAGTAGGCCAGTACACAAGATCATTTGTCTTGCATGTCAAATGTTGCTATTTTGATATTTAACTCCAGTAAAAAAATGCTGCTTAACTCAGTTTAATAAACAATGGCACCTTCTATAGGCTGAAGGTAAAATGTAGAACATATAAAACTCACTTTTAAAACTGTTAAAATTTTATTGATATCTTCTTGTACATTACCTCCATTTCCCAATATATCAGTGTCTTATGATCAGAGATCAAGAGATGGAAAGGACTATCTATACCTCAGCAGCCTAGTCCAATATATGAGGAAACTGAGACCTAAGGATTATTGACACTCAAAGTCACACAGGTAGTTAGCATCAGCACTGCCACCTCCCCCCAAAGAGCCATCCCAAAAAGGGGGGAAAAATCCAGTTTAACAGATTAAAAAATCCAGTCTAACAGATTAAAAAAATAGTCTGACGTTATATGGAGGGCTCCACCCATAGTCCCTCACTTCTAGAAATCTATTACTTCTTTCCATGGCATTTATTTGTGTTGTTTTTTCATTTATGTTGCTATAGCCAATGCATAGTTTTCTCATCTTCCCATGCTTCCCCATGTTCATAAGGTTTGTGCCCCAATTTGTTAAACCATTTCATAATTAATAGACATGTTTCCAATTCTTTGCTACTACTAAAAGGTGCTAGCAAAATTTTGGAGTATACGTAGGGCCTTTCTTTTTATCACTGGTCTCAGGATGCCTAGCAGTTGGATCTGTGGGTGAAAGGGGATGGATATTTCAGTTACTTTCTTGGCATAATTCTAAATTGCTTTCCAGAAATCATACCAACTCACAGTTCCCCTAGCAGTATATATGTGCCTTGTATAACTTATTTTCAAAACATATGCTGTGATTAACAAAAATTCATTTATTATTGAATTTATAGTAGCTTCTTGTCACGTTTTCTTTTGCCTTTAAAAAGAGGTCCTCACCCCAAAAGTCTGAGAAACACTATACTAGAGCAGACCCTAATATTCTCAGAGACTGAGGGAGTGCCATCGACTTTGGGTCTTCTTACTAAACTGTATGGAACAGGAGCCATCAGAGAAGCCCTTCCCCAATGAGGATGCTGATATAACTGGTCTTTCTTCCACATCAGGCTCTGAAACCTCAAAGGGTGTTAGCTGTACAGGAACAAACTGACTCATTAGCAACCCCAAGTGGCCAACAAGGCACAAACCTCTCCAGCCCTTACTAGATGAGGCCTTTGGAAGTTAGTTTCACCAGGCTTTTGGACTATAAGACTAACTCACTTGAACAGCAGTTGACATCAGCTGAAGCACTCTTGAGGTACAGGGGAATAAGACAACATCATGAGGTTGGGGTCAGCCTGCAGAGACCTAAATGAGCAGGAGCCAACAATCCTAAGAACCAACCACGAGGAAGCTACAAGACCAGCAAGTAGCCATGCCTGGTTTAAAGCTGCAAGGAAATCTTTTCTAAGTATTAGGAGTGGGGTGGAGGGCGAAAAGAAGTACTATATAAAAGTATGCATAGCTATAAAATGATGAGAGGAAATGAATGTAAGGCGTATCATTCTTCTAAATAGGAAGAGCTATACTGTGACAATCATTATCTAGCCTCTGGTTTATTTGCTCATAGGCAGGAATAGCTTCCTGGGAAAGTCAGATGGGCCTGGATTAAGTTGGTTAATATGGGAACCCTTTAAATTGATGGATGGGCAGGGAAACTAGGTAATAATAGTCTAAGTTTAGCCTTAACACACAAAGTTATTCAGGGGGTCTTGGGGAGAAGTCCTAGCTCTACACTAGTTATTACAGTAGTTGTAGTCTATAAATCATCTGATTTAAATTTTTTCCTGTTAACTAGTAAAAGTTGCCTTGAGGGAAGTGAGAAAAGAGGGGGTTTGGTCAGACCACAGGGCAAGGTCTGGTAAGAACTGGGAATAATTAAATCCATTGTGGATGATCCCTAAAAACTTTTCTGAGTTGCCAACTGGAATTACTGAGACCAAGAATAGCAGACAGAAATGGAAAGCTATTCCAACTGGATTCAGGGTATCATTTAGACCAATTCCCAGTCCCTAAATGGCTATGCCCTTGATAGGAAAGGGAGAAGGAAAAGGAAAGGATAATTTTAGAGTTAAAAGGGACATCGAGGTAATCCCCCTCATTTTACAGATGAACTGAGGCCTAGAAGTATTAAATGGCTTGTCCAGGGTCACACAAGTAGTAACAGAGCTAGGGTATGAATCTGGCCCTCTGGGGAGGGTAGACAAAAAGAAAAAGAGAAGATAGTCAGTAGCCCCTTCTTCCTATATGCTTCAGGTATCATGATACCTGACACTTGTATCATAGGTTTTCACTGCTGTTCTAGACCTATCAATTCCAATACCATTGGAATTCTTAGGGTCAGGTCAAAAAGATGGCCACAAATAGGTCAGTAGGAAAAGCAGGGGCTGTAAGCGCTTCTATTGAGGCAAAACCCCAAATACATTGGCATATGAAGATTCAAATGGTCTGAAACCATTTAGAGGGCTCTGACAACTCTGAAAAGATGCTAACAAAGTTAAGAATGTGGCCTCTGACCACAGGTGATTTAGAGGAGTTCTGAACAAAAGAACTTGAGAACAGGTACTTCCAAATGAAACAGTTCACATTTATTATGATCCTGACTCACACACAACCCAAGTCTAGTGCTCATGATGGGCTAGACAGCACCTAGCCTCAACATTTTCATAATCTTATGAATCCAACCCTCTTTCAACAATCCAGATCCAATGTCCCTGCAGTCAGTCATTATTGCTTGACATCCCTCAAAGGCTGGAGAATGGAGGGTGGGTAGGAAAATGAGTAGTGTTCTATCAGTTCTCCAGGCAAAAAAACTCAGCAATGATAGAGGTCAAGAGCAGAGCGGGGCTGGATGCCCTCATGGTTCATTAAGTTTTTATTGCTGTGTCTCTGGATTTGTAGACCACGCCTCGGCTCTTCAGTTCCCGAACAATTCCTGCAACAAGAGAAAAAAAGCTCTGTGAGAAAGAAATAGAAAGACATAGAACTAGAAACCAAGAACATTTCAGCTATTATGTGGAGAATGAATGATAGAGAGAGGACCAGGCTCTAGGTCAGAGGTGGGGAGCCTGCAACCTCAAGGCCACGTGTGGACCTCTAGGTCCTCAAGAGCGGCCCTTTGACTGACTCCAAACTTCACAGAACAAATCCCCTCAACAAAAGGATTTGTTCTGGAAAACCTGGACTCAGTCAAAAGGCCACACCCATGGGCCTAAAATGACACGTGTGGCCTCAAGGCTGCAGGTTCCCCAGCCCTGGTAGGGTAAACTCCTCTGAGGTCATACTGAGTAAGAAAGGACTTTGTCTTATTCATTTAGCTTGCTACATGTACAAATCCAGGGGGCTGCCTGATGAACACTAACTAGATGACAACAAAGAGGGACAGTATACCTTGAGGCAGGCGGCCAGTGACAGACACTGCATAAACTCCAGGCTTGAAGGTACCTAAAAGAGTTGAAAGGACATAGTTTTTGTTTAGTGTTTATTCTGGGCTGAAGGAAAAGATGGGTCCTATACTTTCCCCCAACAATTTCCTGCCAGAACCCAGGAGCAAGAACAACAATGGAACTGTCAGCCCTTCTCTGGAAACAGGGTTGAAGGGAAGAGGATCTGTTATACACATTTCCGAAAGGAGACACTTACTGACTCGCTGCCATTTAGAGACCCAGCTGTCCTCTGGACTCATCATCGCAATGATCCTGGAAATGAGAAGAAGGGTTTCCTGAGTTTCTCTTTCCTAGATAGTAGGAAGACATGGGAAAACCCTTGAGGGTCTCTATATCCACTTTTATCCTTACACAACTCCTAGGCTGGTCACTACAAACTGCCCTAGTCACTATCTCATGGATACCAGAAACACTATATAATTTCCTAATCCCAAGATCTCTTAGGGAAGGAGTTCTTAACCTTTTTTTGTGTCATGGAACCCTCTGGCAGTCCGGTGAACCTACAGACTGAGCCCACTCCCCCTGCACCTGCATTGGTCAGTTTCTTAGAATAATGTTTTTAAATTAATAAAATAATATACAATGGATTATAAATACAGTTATCAAAATATTTTTTTTAAGTTTACAAACCCCAGGTTAAAAAACTTTTGCCCTAGCCTAGGGAATGGGTGATTCTTAGAGATGGGTGGCCAGTGTAGGAGTAGAGTACCACTGTCTATTGACTAATGTGACCGCTAAACCCAGAGCTTCTGAGAAAGGAGTGCCTTGCCTGACCATAGAACCCCCTCCAAAAAAGTTTTTCTTAATGACTCCCTTATTTTTATCAACAGAATCATTCAAGCTGGAAACCTTAAGTCCTTTCTCTCAAAAACTCCTGCTTGCTGTCACTTCCCACACACACCCACCAAATTCTCAAAATATCTCCAGAAATCTCCAGTGCTACTACCGTGGGTATGGGGCTTATGATCTATCACATACCCAAGCACTCCCAATAGCATCCAAATTGCAATCTTCCCATTTCTAGTCTCTACACTCTTCTTTTTATTCATCCTGTACACACCTGCCACAATAGTCTTCCCAAAGCACGCAACTAATGGACTCCATTCTACTGCTTAAAAACTTCCAATGTCTCTCAATGGCCTACAAGACACAGTCTACAAGCTGGCACCAGACTACCTTTGTAGCCTTACCTCATCTTATTCCAGTCTTATCTCTTTTACAAATACCCTACAATCCAGTCAACTAAGACAATCTAGCATTCCTAAAATATGCCTTTATTCATCTTGCCTCTGGATGTCTGGAATACATACATGTTTTCCATCTCCTCCACCCAATCTATTTTCTCCCTTCCAATTTCTGCCTGTTGACATCCTTCAAAGGCCTAGCTTAGTCTATATAACCTTTCCTCATGACTCCAGCTAGATGTAATATTTGCTTCTTTAGGAAGGAACTTATGGGTGTACCCCACAGGATCTAACAGTATCTTGCTCACATTAGGGAATACTGTGTAAGTAAAAGAGAACCGGAAAAAGACCTGCCACTAGATGTGTGATCCAAATTTCCCTGGGCCTGAGACACTTTATCTACAAAACAAGACTAGATTGCTTCTATTAGATGTTCAATACATTTCTTTTTCTTTCTTTCTTTTTTTTTGGGGGGGGGGGGCGGTAAAGTTGTTTAATGAGGACTACCTAGACTAGGGGTTCTTAATTTGGGATATACAGCCTCCCTGGGGTACCTGGGTAGATTTCATAGAGTCTATGAACTTAAAGGAGAAAAAAAAATTTACATCTTTATTTTCACTATTCTCCAACTGGATCTTAGCATTTTTTTCAATTATTTAAAAACGTTATTTTGAGAAAGGCCCCCCAAACTTCAGCAGACTGCAAGAAGGGTTCATGATGCAAAAAAAGTTAAGAACTGGTCTAGATCAAAAGAAAGATGGTAAAAAGAGTCAGGATAAAGAGTTAAGGAAACTGCTTAGATGAAATAACCCTAGGAAAAGAAAAAAGAATGACAAAGGAGAAGAGAATAAAGTATCATTCACAAATACTGAAGGGAAGATAGTGGACTTGCCAGCTACCATGGCTATTTTCTCCTGTTTCTCTTTATCCTTTAATACAGAAGAGGTAGTTTCATCCTGGAGAAACAATCAGGTCCTGAATTAGTCAGAGCCCTGCCCAGTTTAGATGAAAACCAAATTTAAATTAAAATGCTCCTTCTGGAAAGCTAGTCCTCTGTTCTTTGACTCCAGCCTTAAAGGCTTACTTTCTTACCATTTTTTAATGTTAATGACACCAGCTGCATACAAGGTAAAATTATTACAATGTTCCATTTTTTTCTTTGACCAAAGGGAGAACACTCCATAAAAGGAGCATCTTCACCAAAAATGAGAAAACAACCCTTCCTGTGTTACACCTTAGATTTCCCTTTAAGACTCCTCTCCTTCTTTAATATAGGCTGTCCTTGTATCCTAGTAATTTTACTTGCCTTGGTGGTTAGAGCAAGTGTTGGAGAAGGTGGAGAAACTACATTTGAGAGAATGGTACAACTAAAGAAAAGAGCAAAAACTACTTACCCATCAAAAGAAGAGCTTGTACAATCATATACCATTTCTCGGTTGCCTTTCATCTGTAGGTATGAGTCACAATTATCACAGCCATCATACTCAAACTGATCTATTGTCTAAAGAAACATGAGAGAGAGGTACAGTTTAGTAGGTCCTGCTAAAAAGGTAGAT
The DNA here is from genome assembly GCA_011680675.1 of Gymnobelideus leadbeateri. Taxonomy (NCBI): domain Eukaryota; kingdom Metazoa; phylum Chordata; class Mammalia; order Diprotodontia; family Petauridae; genus Gymnobelideus; species Gymnobelideus leadbeateri. The sequence continues at coordinate 118,540 of WOXC01010953.1, forward strand.
ATTTGCCCACCACTATGTCCAGGGAATGTAGGCCCTGGGTTCAATTCTCCAAATTCTTCCCACCCTCAGCTTTAACCTTTTAGTACCTGTTCCTTCATTTCCCAGGCCCAACTTAAATGGTATTCAGGCCCTATCTTTGCTTAATTTGTATCATTCCCTTCCTCCACCCCTCCACCTGTATCCTTCTTTATCATACCCCTCCTTTCCCCTAGCTTCTCATCAGCTCTAAGCACTGTAATCCAATATTCATGCCTCCACCCACCCCAAATCTATTTCTCACCTCCCAGTCCCCATACTGCTATTCACTCTTAACTTAATCCATCCCATACTCCAACAAAACTAAAGCATTCTGTCTATCCCAAAGTGTCACTAGCCCCTCTTCCTGAGTCTGAAATCTCCATCTTAACCTACAGAATTCACACCCTATCTTCTGAAGTACAACTCAACTGATATCTCCTCATGAAACTTTTTGACTCTAATCTTCAGAATTTAGGTTGCTGTTTGTCTGCACCCTTCTAAAGCACTTATGCTTCGAAATATGGTTTTGGTCTGTGTTTTTGTCTCCTGCACTAGGCTGTAAATTTCACAAAAGCAGGAACTATGATTTTATCAAAGCTTTGCATCTATCCCAGAATAGTAGTCTGCACCTAATGAATTACTGTTTAACTGAAGTAACTCCTTGATTAAATTTAATCCAAAAAATATTTATTCATCATCTACTGTGTTCAAGTAATTTTACTAGACACTGGGGATACAAAGATAAAACGCAGAACAAAGAATTTACATTCCACCTTCAAAGAATTCACATTCCTTTAGGACATAGGTTCACAAATGTGGCCTTGGAGGTCCCTGAGACTGGCTGTGCGCAAAGGCTGGGAGAGATGAATTCTTTGTCCAAGGAAGGGCAGGTTGTAGTGCTGTTTGGCTGTAGTGCAGTGTGCATGAGGGAAAGGCATGTGTAATCAGTTTGGGGAGTGAAAAAGAATGAGGTGAGACTATGTAGGGTTTGAAATGCCAAACAAAAAAGTCTGTATCTGACTTAAGCGCAGCAGGAGTAAAGCTTCTGGAGCAGGGGGGCGAAGTGATGAACTCAGTGATCTTTCCCACAAGTTCTCCCCTCTTCCTAATTTTCCTATTATGATAAAAGGCACTATCACCCCGCATCCAATCAGGTGGCAAGTCCAGTTCTTTCCTGCCTTTGTAACATTTCCCCCAACACCGCTGCTCCGGACGTTTTCACTGGCTGTCCCCTTTCTTCTCTCTTAACACCTGGCTTCCTTCGGGTCCCAGTTAAAATCTCACAGGACGCCTTTCCCGATCACCCTTAATGCTGACGCTTCCCTCGGATCCCCAGTTTACCTCGTACGGATACCAGCACATTAGTATACTGGTGTAACACTGACAGAGGCCCCTGAGAGCAGGGCCTGGGGGCTTGTGGCCTTTTCCTCGCCGGACGCTTAGCTCGGTGCCTGGCACACAGTAGGCGATAAACAAACGCATGCTGACGGATTTCGCTGCGAAAGGCTTTTCAGGTCGGGGTGAGGAGCTTGTGCTTTCTCCTTCCCTCGGTTCCTTCTCTCCCTTCCGCCCCATCCCCTCTATTGACATTCCCCAAACTCTAAGCCGGTACCTTGACCAAAGAACAGAGAAGACACGCTCGCAGATGTCGCAAATCCTTGGGAACCGTCTCCAACGCCATCGCTGCCACCGGGAGCCAAAGAAAACTTCACCAACCGCCACGGAAAACAGCCCTCACCCTAGCTTTTCACAAACTGTGACGGAAGTATTGGTCTGGCCCACTCAGAAGGACGACAACATCCGGCGGGGGCGTGCCCCCAGACAGGAACTTCTGCTCCTTCCTTCCGCCTCCCCCTCAGATTGCCGCGAGATGGTCTCTCCCGCCGAGAGGGCGGGGCCAGATTGACACCTGGCTCGAGGCCTGCTCCCATCCTGCCTGGGTCGGGCGCACGGGGGCGAGTTGGGCTGTTGAGGCGGTAGTCTGAAAGAAATCTCGTGGGGCCCGAGCGCGCGGGAGACGCTGCAATTTCGTCTTCCTCAGGAAATAGAACCCGCCCGCTGCGCGCGGTGCGTCCGACAGGCCCCTCCCCTCTCCTGGTCTTTGGATCGCGGGGGAGGCCTAGACGGGCTCTGGCCTCCTAACCGCGCCCCGCACGAGATTATCTCGTGTGGATGAATTCAGAATTTAAAGCTCTGTGGGGACGTGGGTGAACAAAAACCGACGCCCTGCCTTGTGCAGCGGGAGCCCAGAGTGACAGTTGCGCCACCTGCTGGCAGGGCTGTCGGGAGGAGCCCAGACTCCGGTGATTCAGGAAGCGGCCCGCCCCCGAGCACCCTGGCCGGCACTGAGGCCCTCCTCGCACTAGGGGAGCCTTCCTCGCCCCCGGGGCAGGCCCCGTCCTTTCTGGTCTATCTTAGACCTTCCTCTGACTGACTCCGGGATGCAGGCTCGCAGGGCCCCCACGAATCCTAGCGCTGCCTGACCTCCCTTTGCCCTGCCCAAGGTGTGTGTGTGAATACAGGCCATCAGTGCTCGTGGACGCCTCCCGCCCGCCTCCTGTGAAATAGCCAATACACGAAGTCAGAATGGACTCATGTGCGGCTTCACAGCCCCTGACATCATCATTCAAGACCCTATCCTTAAGACCAGACTAAGTTAGACCATTTTAAGGTTTTTGTCTTTTTATAAATTTGAAAAGACCTTATAATCCCATTATCTCACTTGTCTTAAACCCCCTTGAAGCCTCCCCAACCCACCTATCCATGTTACAATTCAGAAAGATTTTGTGCTCAAAGGTAGATTGTGATGGAGCCATCCAAATCCCGCCTAATGTCTTCTGTGCCTCCTGTCCTCCACTGTCTCACCCTTTCCTAGCCCCAGTGATGGCTGGTGACGTTACAAAACAAAAACACAAACCAGACCTGTTATGTGGATAAATATATTAGTAAATAAATACGTTTCTCAACATAGTGCCTGATTCAAGCATCTTTCTGTGTCTGGTTCAGATATAAATAACCATGTGGGTTCTGAGATGCTGCTTCTCCCCTCCAGTTTTAAGAAGCCCTGGAGCTTCCATGGAGAGTTATTCTTGTTTCTCCCACATTCCCATTCCAAAAAGGGCTAGTGCCCAAGAGGAGTGGTATAAGGCTGAAGCTGCCCCAGCTTCCGGCAACTCTTATCTTAAATAGATCCCTCTAGCCCCTGCCCATTGAGAGCCAATAGCCTTAACTTTCTGTTCCATCCCCATTCTCCCTGGCACACATTCCCTATTACAAGGGTGTCTGTATGATTCGCATTGCAAAGCTGAAACTCCAAGCCCTTTAGCCTCATGGATTTTATGATCCCGTCTTCCTCCTTCCTATATTCTCTCCAGTTTTGGTCTTAGGACCCACATGCCTCAAGTCTCTTCCCTGCCCTGGTACTCTTCCTTTCCTACTTTCTCACTTGTCCATTCAGTGAGAGTGAATTGCCTCTCTATTCCCTATACCAGTGCCTTATGCCACTTGCAGAGATGGGGGAAGGGCAGAGAAATTCTGATGAGAACTACTGTGACCTAGCTTTAGAAGTATGGTCATGCATTTAGAACTGGAAGGAACCTAGGGGTCATAGAGCACAAATCCTACTTCCTGCCACTGACTTTACGGATAACAAAACTGGCCCAGTGTGGTTAAATGACTTGCCTAGGGTCACATAAACACTGAAGTGTTGGTCACTTCAGCAACAGTGGGACATTCTGAAGGCCAGGTTGGGCAGCTACACTTGGGCGCTTTTTCAGGACCCAAACCACCATATGAGCCCACCCCAAGGACTGAGTGACTGATTTAGGAGACAGGTACCCTTGGCTTTACATATGTTAGGTCCTTTCCAGGGCTTATCTGTAACTCAGTGAATCACACAACTATATAGTGTTCTCTAGGGGTCTGAATGAATGTGGGAAATGAAACCATCTGGTCTCTGGTGGGCTGTGGATAGAGAAATAGCCCCGAAGTTACCCCTTAACATGACTGTCTTCAGGTTTAATCTGAAAGACAGCCAGGCTCATAAAAGCAGCAGCTGGGAAGCCGTGCTAGGCACTGCAAATCTCAGCTAGAACCAATATGTAGAAGTTATCATTCCAGAGCCAAGGGCAGGAAACAAAACCAGGGATATGGGAGAGCACTGTCAACACCATCATCCCTTTCTCCTCCACTGGCACTTTTGAGTACAACCAAAGAAAGGGTGTTCACTGAGCTCCTTTCTTCTCTAGAGGGGGAGGGAGGCAGGGATTCTGAACTGGGCTAGGTGCCAAGTCATCCAGGGCACATTGTTGTTGGGAGGCCTTGAGCTGGAGTCTGTCCCATCTCACACTGCCTGTTCACACAGCTCTTCAATCTCCTCCTCTGGACCTGCATTCAGAGAAAAGGGAAGGGCATAAGTCTCTGAAAGAAAGTTTGACTTTGTCTTCCACCACCAGAAGACAGAAAGCAAGGCAAGGAGACACCAAGATAGAAACTGAGAGAAAAGGGGATGGGTAAAAGGGTGACCAGACTGAGAGCCAATAGAAATATGTTTTCTATTACACACACACACACACACACACACACACACACACACACACACGATATAAAAATATGTAATAAATCTCCGGTGGAACTCAAAAGAAAGGAACATTAATTTTCCTTTCCTTCTAAAAAGATATTCAGTACTGAAAGCAAAGAAAACAAGCACATGCCAGGGCCTAAAATAAATCAGCACAAGCATAACAAAAATCAAACAATATCTCTAAAAGAAGAGTAATATTTTTCTGTTTCCTAAACTTCCTTAGAACTTGTCTTCTTAGGACTCTGGGCCCAGATTGAGTGTGGGAGAGTCTTCTAAAGCTGTCAATAGCCCAGTTATCTGGGCTTGGGAGAAATAACTAGTAGGGGAAAGACAGCTCAGGAAGGGAGTGATTTGGGAAAAAAAATTTTTCCAAAGCTGAACTTGAAAATTAACCAACTGTTGCCATTTGATTACAGTTGGGAGGTATGAGGTCCCTTTTGGGACAAGCTGGATCTAGCTAATAAAGCTATCCAGAGGGGGTAGGTAGACCCACATTGTTTCCTTAATCTTGAGGGAAAGAAAGAAACCTAAGGAGACAAGAGTACTTACTATATAGGGTAGGGGTGACACTGTTCTCAATCAATTATTCAACGAGTATTTATTAAGTCCCTAATTTGTGCTAGGCACTGTGCTGGGGATACAGAAACAAAGAATGAAATGATTCCAATTTTAAAGGACCTTACTTTCTAGCAGGAAACAAATATATAAATGTGTGTGTGTGTGTATGTATATATATAATATACATATATATGTATATATAGGACAAAATAAAATACAAAAACAGTTTAATTCAAATTGTCCTTTAGGAGAAAGGGCACTAGCCATTGGGGGTATAAGGAAAGGTTTTATTCAGGTGAAAGTGGTGTTTGAAGGAAGAAAGGATTTTGAGGCAGAGTTGAGGAAAGGAGGCGAGCACTAGCATGAAAGCACAGAGATTGGAGATGGGATGTTCTGAATAAGAAACAGGGAAGGAGCCCATTTGGTTGGATCAGGGAGTGATGCATGAGAATAGAAAGATGGGTTGGAACCTGGTTGTGTTATCTCTCCTAAAATATGTATGTGTATGTTTACAAGTTATCTCCCCTAAAATAATGTTTTTGTTCAGTCATTTGCAGTTGTGTCTAACTCTTCATGGTTCCATTTGAGGATTCCTTGGCAGAGATACTGGAATATTACCATTTCTTTTTCCAACTTATTTTACAGATGAGGAAACTGAGACAAATAGGGTTAAATGACTTGCCTAGGGTCACACAGCTAAGTGTCTGAGGCTTGATTTGAACTCAGAAAGATGAGTTTTCCTAACTGCAGGCTCAGGACTCTATCCACTATTGCCACCTAGCTACCCCTCCTCTAAAATATACTTATGGACACTGTTACCTAGCCACTAGACCCAGATGGCTCTGGCAGAGAAAGTAAGGCTGGTTTCTTTGCACAGCCCTCCCTCCCTCAAATCAAATTCAATTGTAAATCACATTATCATCTCCCTGAAGTCATGGTCCTCTTTGAGAATGAAGGACAAACCACAACCACAATGTACATATTATCTCCTCTAATATATATGTACACGTTACCTCCCTTTATATGTGTACATTATCTCCCCTAAAACCACATAAGGTTCTTGGCAGCAAGGATCATTTTTGGTTTGGTTTTTGCTATTTCAATACTGAGCACCGTGCTGGACACACAGTAGGCATTTAATGTTTATTGACTGATTGACAGATTTCATCTTCAGTCCCATATCCTATTCTTCCCACTCTTCCTTCCCTTTCCTACCACTCTTTATCTCACCAGGAAACTTACCAGGCTGGGCTGTCAGCGCCTGACAATGTGGGTAAGGACATGTTCTGTCCTCCAGGATACCAGGACTCCATTCAGTTGGTCTCTCTTCAGGTGGACAAGGACTCAGTGGGTGACAGTGCGTGAGACACAGCCACACAGGCTGTGAGCCTGAATAACAGGGTCCTGTAGTGTCTGGTAGCAGCCTTGTATCCAGGCCCAGAGGTCCAGGGATTAATGGGTGGGCTTCTCGAGGCCAGGGGTATGTTAAGCTAGAATCATGATGGGGAAGGCTTTGGAAGCTAGGGATCACAGGAGCATCCTGGGGTGGGGTAGTTGAGGCAGGCTCTAGGAGCCCCCTCCGTTTCCTCTGTTGGTGTCGTGTCAAGACAGCAGATCTCTGTAATCCTAAAGGGCTAGGAAGATGAGCAGGGCTGGGACCAGAATTTTCTTCAGAGCCACAGTGTGACTCTGTGAGAGCCCGAGACCTTGGGTAAGAGAGCTGCCTAGACAGGGATGGGGAGATATATTTGGGGGCTTTTTGGACAAGAGGTGGTAGCTCTGACTGGGGTTCTGTCTGGGAAGCTGTGAGCCTGAGCTGGGGTAGTCCAGTTTCTGGGCTAGCTTTCCTGCCATGCCACTGGAAGCGCTTTTTGTAATGATGGTGCCGATGTTTATGGTAGTGGATATGGCTGGACATCTGGACATCCACTTTTGGCACCACTGAGTCCAGAGAGCGGGGCCGATAACCTATACTGGGCTGTACCTCCTCCCGGGTCTCACCTTCAGGGCTACAATATACCAAAGGGTCAAAGTCACTAAGGGAACTTCGGAAGGTAGAGCTGCTACCATGGATGCCCTGAAGGCTAATGTCTGTGCAATTGACCACTGAGTCACTGGAAGAACCATGGCAGGGCCCAGAACTGGAGTCACTGGCTGGTCCATCTGCCAGGTAGCCACTTCTCTCTGTATGATAGCTCTCCCCTGATCCACTGCTATCATGTGGCCTTGACCATTGTGGAGAGGCTGAGCAAGCTGATGGGTGCTGCATGGAACAGGCTCTGAGGCGGCCCAGCCTCCAGTTAGCAGCATGGGGACGCTGAGGAGCCGCTGGACGAGGCTGAGCGCATGCACGTCCAAGATGCAAAGTTCTGGGTGGACGATGATGCCAAGAACCATGCTCCATGGACGATAAAAAGGGGCCAGGTCGAGGAGGTTGGGCTAGTGGAGTCTGTGAAGAGCCCTGCATGTATGCTGCAGGGAGATGATAGTGGGCATGACCAGGATGCTGGCGAATGAGATGGAGTCTTCTGCCAGGTTCTTGGTATGGACGTGGGGATCCTGAGGACCGAGAAAACGGATCTCCCTCTAGAAAAAGAGAAGAATTTCAAGATTTGGCACTACTCATTTGATGGCTTAGGTAAACAAAGACCTCAACTGCCATCCCTCACTTCACACACACACATCCTCTGAAATTCTGTCTCTCTTTTCTTTTCCTCCAACTTGGATGGTCTCGCCCATGAGGACTCATCCAGTACATGTATCCCACCTCCTTTCATCTACTACTGGAACACTTTCCTCCTTGGTTCTATATCCTGTCAACCTTCTTCAAAAGACTTTTTACTCTAAGGAAGTCCTTGGCTCAAATCACCTACCTATGATGTTGAACATGCAGAGTGGGCAGGTCTGGTGCTGATGTAGCCAAGGGTCCACACAGGTACGGTGGAATTCATGGCGGCAAGAAATGACCCGTAGCTCCTAGAGGTAATGAGAAACCCCAAAGGATCAAGACCCAAAAGGATATAGAGCCAGAAAAATATAAAGAACCCAGGATCTCACCTTTCTACCCCAACTTCTTGCTGTTTCTTCCTCCTACCTCCAAGAAAAATAAGAAAATGGACAGAACCTGAGAACCCTGGGGCTTCCTCCCCAACTTCCACCATTTGGAGAGGGGAGGCAAGAACAGAAGAAACTAATGTAATCCCACCAATGCATCATATGAAGGGCTTTCCTACATAGGGTCCCCTGAAGCTCCAGTCCTTCTTTCCTGAGGTCAAGTTGGGGAACTAGGAGGCACTTCCTTACCTGTCCATCTGTAAACTCTTCTAGGCAGATTGCACAGATGGGTGTAGAGCTGCAGTTGCTCCCAGAGTCAGACCACTGAGATTGGATTTGTCTGCAATTGGTCCTGTACCTTCGAGTGGCCAACTGGCTGATGGCCCAAGCTGTTCGTTGTTGCAAGGGTTCCTAGGGAAAGAAGTGTGGGCTGATGGAATGATATTAGCTGCCCCCCTCAGCCCCACGACCCTAGCCCTTATCTGGTACCCTTAGCCCCGAGGACCTAAGGCTTTTTTCCTCCAAGAGTCCCCAAAATGAAGCCTAAACTATAATTAATTCACCACTACATTTTACTTGGCAGTTATTCCTTTTTAAGTCCCTCTTCCTCTGTTCTTCTCTACCACACAGGTTCATACTGTTCATATAGAAAATCCTCACATCTCCAAAGAGGATCAATGAGAAAAGTTAGAATAGTGGGTGAGGGCTTGCATGATAAGCAGCAGACACAGTTGAAACTGAACTGAACATACTATCCATTCTGCCTTTGTTGCTCCCCACCACCACCAAAAAGGTGAGCCCACCAATCTCACCGGCCTGTGGCGGGGGCGGCATCGGATCTGTAGCACAGAAGCAAGGATGACCACAAAGATGATGCCCACCACAGTGAGGAGGATCCACACATCATAATCTGGCTGTATAGGAGGCAGAAGGGAGAAGGGCAATAATACAAGTGTGACCCAGGTCAGAGACAGATGAAATCTGGGGGCCCAGAAGGTTATCACCACCCATTTTTTACCACTAGTTCTTCCAACTGATTGGTTTTAGATTAGGAAGAGGATGTTGGGTCTCCCTTCCCAGGGATACTTCCAAAGGGGTTATTTCCCTATTCATCTAACAGGAATGAGATGGAAACTACTGAATTTTGGAAAATAAGGAAAAGGATGCTTTGGGAAAGTCACAGTGAAGTCCAAATAGAATGGAGTCCTGGTTGAGTTGCACTGCAGCATGGCAAAAAAAGTTACTGGGGATCAAGAACCCTAGATTCTAGTCCTAACTCTGTTGTTAATTATATGACCTTGAGCAAGTCACTTAATCTCTGTGTTTCAACTGCTTCTAATTATAAAATCCTGGAGCTGGAAGAGACTTTACAAACACAGTCATCTCAGTTTATAGTGTAGAAAATGAAGGCTGAGAAGTGAACTGACTTGGCTAAGGTCACACACCAGCAGCAGAGTGAAGCCGAAAACCAGGGCTCCTGACTCCTGGGCTACTTTGCTATCTTTCTTTCAGTGATCAACACAAAAGGTAAAACCAGGGATAATATTCAAGGAGTCTCCAGAACAGCCCTGCTCCCTCCATATACACATACCCCTGCTGCTCTTCAAAGGACATCATGATAAATAGCATCCTGAGAGAGAAGGAGTCCATCAGTTCCTGTCCCATTCCCAGAGATAAAAGGTAGAAGATAGTGGAAGCAGAGAACGCTCACCCAAGCTGGGGGCTCCTTTATCTCAATTCGCACATGGGCCTTTTGGTTCTTGTACACAAACTCCATCAACTTCTCCGCATCCTTGTCCCAAATTAACACTACTGGCCACCTCAATCCCAGGGGCTGCTGTAGCTGAATGAGATAAAGCACGGTAAATCACCATCTAGAGCCCCCTCTTCCCACTTCCCTCAACTTTAAGAGCCCTGCTGCCCTAGGGCCTTGCTGACACCTGATCCCTAGTTCTCCTTCCCCAGACCCTAGAGAGATCATAGATCTGATACCTGCTCAGCAGCTGCACGATCCTCAGTGATATCAAAGAGGACAGCACTTGCTCCTCTCTCACCTGCCATCCGGGCCTGAAAGAGACACAAGAAATAAAGTCAGAGTCTCAAACAAAGATACTTATCTATATCTGGGCTCCAGGTATTTTCTCCAGCTGTTCCCCAATGCCTGGCATGCCCTCCCTTCTTCCTTTCTGTTAACTTCCCTGTTGTTAGTGTTGTTCAGTCCTTTTCAGTCATGTCTGACTCTTTGTGACCCTATTTGGAGTTTTCTTGGCAAAAAAACTAGAGTAGTTTGCCACATCCTTCTCCAGCTCATTTTACAGATGAGGAAACTGAAGCAAACAGGGTTAAGTGACTTGCCCACAGATAGTCAGTGTTTGAGGTCAGAATTGAATTCCTGACTATAGGCCCAGCATTCTATCTACTATGCTACCTAGCTGCCCATTAACTTCCCTGGCTTCCTTTAAGTTCCAACTAAAATCCCACTTTTTACAGAAGTCTTCCCTCTATTTTTTCCTATTTATCCTGTAAATGGACTGCTTTGTAAAAATTGTTTGCATATTGTCTCCCCAAATTAGATTATGAGTTCCTTGAGGGCAAGGGCTATCTTTTGCCTCTTTCTGTATCCTCAGCACTTAGCACAGTGTCTGGCACATAATTTGCTGACTGATTATATCCTAGTCACATTATTTCACACATTCCTGCTTATGAATAGGGTACTTTTTATGATACACCACATGTACACATAGATAAAAGATTCCCTGTATCCTAGGCTCCATAGCAACACTGCCCCCTCCTTATATGCATGTTTACTCTGCTCCTCAAAGGAGAAGAGAAAGGTACTCTCAGTACAGGTCCCTTAAGTAGGAGTACTACATCTGTCTGTTCCTTTTTCCTTCTTAGAGGTGAGGGTAGGAAAAGGGGAGAGACCACAGAGATCTTGGCTCTGGAGAGGCCAGCCTTTCCTTAATAGCAGAGCCCAGGGCCTAATTCTTTAAGTGGTGCTTTGAGAACCTAGGACAACATTGCTCTCCTTCCTGTTCCCATGGCCCTACAACAGTCTACCTTAAAAGTTTCTCCTTTTCCACATATTCACCTGTCTCCCTTACACATACACTGGTTGGCTTTGGAACCTTGCCAGGACTGCTAGCTCTTTCCTTGGCTTCAGTTCAAGATAACTTAAAGGAGTCTACATTCTTAGCTCTGTCCACTAACTCTTGTTGGATGGTACCATCAAGAGATAGGGGGAAAGGCAATTGAGAGGATATTTTTACCCAAAAACAGATAGAAGATAATGGTGAATGGAAACTCATTTTCCCTGAGCAGATACACAGACATAAAAAACGCACACGTGGAAGAGAAAGATAATAAAACTAGACCAGGTTGTATATGGGAGACATTTTTTTTTGTTGGTGGTGGAGGGGTAGTATCGCCAGGGTGAATGTAATCGCTTCCAACTCCTCCCACTTTAGTAAAAGGCTCTTTTAGCCACTAGCCAGCTTATATTCCAGTGCAAACTATTTTATCTCAATGATAACATCTTAGTTTCATGGATTCCCCAGATCAGTTGCCCCACTGTCTGGAGTTGCCTGCTATGGTCTGAGGTTTCCTTAGCAGCAGTGAAGGAGTTAACCTAAATGTATGAGGTGGTGGCAGGAAGAGGAGCAGAGTGTGGGGCTGGAATTTACTTACACTTTTTTTTTTCTTCCAGCTCTTTGATCTCTGTGTCCCAGGAAGAGCCTGTCAGGGCAGGTCTCTTGCCAGGCAGGCTCCACCAGGCTTCCCTCTCCCCTGAGGGGGGCCCCTTAGTGCCAGCAGCCTCTGGGCAAGGGAGCCTGGGGGGAAGGGGAAGGAGATACCAAGGCAATACCCTCTGTGACAAGAAAGAGTATAAGGGCAAGAGCAATCTTCTCAATCTCACCCATTCATTCCTCCCAATAACAGGGCTAGGTAGCCTTGTGGCCTGTCCCAGTTCTAAGACAAAAGCTCAGAAAGTCAATTGCCTGGAAAGTCACAGAATGTTATAGAATAAGAGTGTAAGAGGTTATGTAGTTCAGCCCCATGCCCCCAGGCACTTAGCTATCCTTGAAAAAAGGAAAGTCTATAGTTTTCAAAACCTTCCTAGGAAGGAGATTCCATAGTATTCTTGGCCACCTTCCTTTTTTCAGTTGTCTGTCACTACAGAACTAAACTTAGATCAGTCCAAGGGTCTAATCAGACCAAGGGATGGAAGAATGGGGTATCTGGAGTGGACCAAGGACCAGCAAGCAGCTAGGGAAAAATGGGAAATTCCATTAAGAACAGTATGACTCCAGGGCATATTAAAGGGGTTGGGGAGGGCACAAACTCAGCCTGCCCAGGTTTCTGTCTTCCTTTTGACTAACCAGGAATAAACAGGTTTGAGGAATCATCTTACAGGTCTAGGAAACAAGATTCCTGAGGCCTGCATTTCCTATTATATTTGTCTCCACCCTAGGAAACAGAAATAATGAACAAGGTCTGATCTAGGAAAGACAATGTGAGATTCCATCCAGATTGTATGGACTAGATAGTAGATGGAGGTACCAGGAGAGCACAGCACAAAGGGGAAGGCAGTCTTCTAAAGATTTCCTTACCATCCCCACCCTTCTCTTTGAAGGGTTGGGGTAAGGAACAGTGGAAAGTAATTATTGCAACGTTCAAACGTCCCAGCCCATTACAGCCCATAATTACAAAGTAGTAAAAAATGATCAAAGAGCCTAGGATATTTGCCAACAGGCAAAAACAAACAGGACTTTCAGGTAGTGGATTCTCCTGGCCCAGGTTTGAGGAAAAATGCCAGATTTGGTGACAGATGGCAGCAAGTGACTGGTATTTGTGGATGTACAAAGCCATCAATTTTCACATCCTCCAAGAAATCCAAGCAATCTCCTTGGTTTTTTCTGAAGGGAACTGGTGCCAGAATGAAGTCATTAAAAATCTCCTCAGAGAGGTAGGGGTATGAGAAAAGAAGGGCAAGGATGAATCCTCCAAGGAAGAATTATGGGAATGAGAGTTAAAAAATTAAAATGTAGGTTCATAGACAAGTCCTCGGGTTGAAGGATAATTGTTTTCAGACACTAACTTCAGAGATAGCTTCTCCAGGAAAAGCACAATAAATAGCCAGCCGAGGCAGCTAGGTGGCACAGCGAATAGAGCACCAGCCCTAGAGTCAGGAGGACCTGAATTCCAATCTGACCTCAGACACTTAACACAAAAACTAGCTGTTACCTTGAGCAAGTCACTTAATCCCAATTGCCCTACCTTCCCCCCTTAAAAAAATTAAATTAAAAAAAAGAAGTAGCAAGCCTCCCATGAGTGGCAAAGAAAATTGCTTAGCAACCCCCAGCAATACTAAGTGACCAGACCAAGGAGCAGCATGGAACCTGTTTCAAGGCTGCTGGCCAGTTACCTTGCTTCTTTGCAAATGCAAAAGTGGAAAACTCCTACATCCCTAAAGAAGCACATGGCCTTCACCTTACTTCTTCACACAGGAAAAGCAGACCCACTAGTTCCTAGCACTCTACCAAAATGATATTACTTCCCTTTTACCCTATGATTCTGCCCAACCTGCCCTGCTTATGTCACTTTGGGCACAAGGCACCATCTCTCTTGGCCTCAGTTATTCCTCTATAATTCCTTGAGCCTTCACAGACCATTGAACAGGAGGATATAACCTAAAAAACAGAATCCTAGATCCCACTGGCCACTCATCAGTCTGCTGGGCTAGGCTGGACTAGGGCAGGCTTGGGCAGGGCATGGAGTACACTTTGATTCTGAAAGGTTTACAAAACCCCATTGGGAATCAATCTTTTCTTCTGAATTACTATAGCACTTTATACTAAACACATAGTTCTTGTGTACTATTTGCCTTAATGATTTATATAATTTTATTATTTCACTTATTAGATTATAAGCTTCTGTAGGACAGGGACTATGTTTTATATGCCCTTTTGTATCGCTTGTGGTGCCTTGAATGTAGCAGGTGCTAAAAAATTTTTTCTAATTATAGTCTGAGATTTTTTTTCTCTTTTTGGAGGGGGGAGGGTAGGGCAATTGGTGTTAAGTGACTTGCCCAAGGTCACATGGCTAGTTTTTGTGTTAAGTGTTAAGCCAGATTTGAACTAGGGTCCTCCTGACTCCAGGGCTGGTGCTCTATTCACTGCACCACCCAGCCACCCTGTCTGAGATTTTTAAACAAGGGAAATGAAGATGATAAGAGGTGATAGTGCTTCCAGAAAGGTATGTATAAATCCTATGTATTATGTAAATATGAATTATGAAAACAACGATGATGACCATGATTATGGTTCTAAGCAAGGAGAGAGTGGGAACCTCCAATGTGAAATCATGCCTCACCTTTGGCAGATCTACAGAGGGAAACCATATGGAGATCTTCCAAGGGCAAAGGAAAACAGGCCAATGCATGGCTACCTCATTATTCCAACTATGGTACAAGTATAGCATAGATTCTTGGGAAGGAAAGCTTGTGGAAAGTGACTGATGGAATTAGTAGAAAATAATTATTTCAGGAGACCAGGGCAGAACCATATATCACATGATCCTCTCAAAACCAGAAAGCCTTCACAGCACATTGCTTATGTTATGGTTCTTGCCCTGTGAGTCATTACTTTACCTTGCTGGCCAATGACAGACAGGGACGGGGGGCTCTCCTTGGGCTCTCCAGCTTGACAATACTTATGAAACCAGGTTCCAGGTTGTCATCATCGCTGGCGTTGCACAGGTAAAGAGGATGGGACTGCAGGAACATAAAGACAAGCAATTTAGGGAAGCTTTGGCAGTCATCAGGAAGAAACATTAATTTCAAATCCTCTGATGTTGGCCCTAGCCATCAGAGTCTGAAGACTTGAAGGAACTTTGTTTATATCTACCATAGTAGTGATAAAAATATTTGTCATTCTGATGGTGACAGAATCTGGAATTTGAAAGGAAACAGATAGAAAAGGAGAAAGGTACCAAAATGAATAGGGAGCCAATGGCAAAGCAGTGCTGGCTGGATCAAGAATTCTATTTGTCCTTTAAGCCTTCTCTCTCTGGTTTTCAAATAAAGCAGGTATATAATGTCCCAATCATGTTGGAATCTGATTCTCCTTCCACTGGTCTTAGGGAACCCACTAGAACAGTTACCTCTCCTTTAGGTTCTCATCTGCCAAATGTTTTTGTGCTCTTTCTTAACTTCCTTAACATATGCTTTATATATCTATGAAGCAGTAATTAAGCCTAATAATAAACTGACCTGGTTCCAACATACCTGCCTGGAAGGATTCTAAACAATTGCCCATCCAGTGGAAATACTGGTATACCCAATGCATGGGTTACTTGTTCTTTAATTAGGTATCTTTTAGGTCTAAGAGATATCTAGAAGGTGCAGTGGATAAAATGCTTGCTGGGTTTGGAGTCATGGACCTAAGTTTAAAACTACCCTCAGATACTTACTAGCTGTGTGACTCTGGACAAGTTCCTTAACCTCAGTTTCCTCCAATGTAAAAAACAAAACAAAACTGTGAAACTGTAAAACAGCACCTATCTACCACAGTTGTTATAAGGATCAAATGAGATAATGTTGGTAAAGTGTTTTGGTTAGTGACTGGCACATAATAGGCACTTAATAAATGCCTGTTTCCTTCCTTGCTTCCTAAGAGGGACAAGTCCCAAAGAAACTCACCAAGTCCATTTGCCCTGGGCCCAGCAAAACTATTCCTAGGCTATAAGAAAATGGGTCCGGGGCCTGCTTCATGA
Source organism: Gymnobelideus leadbeateri (assembly GCA_011680675.1). Lineage (NCBI taxonomy): Eukaryota > Metazoa > Chordata > Mammalia > Diprotodontia > Petauridae > Gymnobelideus > Gymnobelideus leadbeateri. The sequence goes on from WOXC01010953.1 coordinate 134,525, forward strand.
AGTATGCTAATGGCACTGAGTAGTAACTAAGACAGGGAATCAACAGAGAAGATGGCTTTGTTGGTGGAGAAAAAAGATCCTTAAACATTTCCCTTACCCCAGTCCCATCACCAGGGCGACCTGAACACATAGTATGACCTAGAAATGTCTTATGTCCTAAATATCCACAATATGGAGATGGATCTTAGCAAGAAATGGAGGCATTGTACTAGGTAGATAGCCATCTATACTTTCTCTCCTACTCTCTAGAAAGGTATAAGAAGCAGAAAGATTCCTAGGCTCCGAGTACCTCTCAAATTTATGAAGATGATAATAAAGGCTAGCATTTGATGGTCCTTTTTATTTTTTCAAAGAGGTTTCCCATTTTTCTCTCACTGAATCTTCATAGTGTAAAAAACAGAATAAAAGGGACTTTTATCCTTGCCCTCAGCCTTTAGGGGCTAGAGAAAAGCTAGCATCTTTGCTCCTACTAGAAAACAAGTTGACTCAGGAAGACAGAAGGGAGGTCGATGGTAGTAATGACGTGATACTGTATCAGCAGAGAGATTCCCCAAGGAAAATCAACTCCTCTGTGAGGAACATGACTCAGTGGTAAAATAGATCAGTCAGGGCTCCTCACTCCCTGTGGCCTGGGAGCGTCAGCTGGGTTTGGGGTGTGAAGAGACGCTAGGGCAGAACCCCCTAAAGATTCTGTTACTGAGCTGATCCCCTGAGGGAAACAAGGAAGGTGGTACTAAACCTGGTAAAACACACCTGCCACAGCGTGTTCCAACAGAAAATGGCCACTGGGCATTTAAGGTTCAGGTTTAGATTCCAATGACTAGGAGTGAGGATAGAGTGTAAAGGGCATGTCCCCTAGCAAAAAGCTAGAGTATAAGGAGCAAATGCAAGACAGAAGAGATTAGAAATGGGACTGGGAACTTATAATATGATTAGGCCAAGCCACTGACTACAGCAGGGGATTTGGACTTTTACCTTCATCTCTGAACAATTCATACATTTATACTAGCAGAGTCTTCTAGATGAGTCAGTCCCTAGTTGGAACCTGAAATGTCTGGAGAATAAAATTAATTCTCTGTTCTTAACAGTTGGGGAAACCTACAGCATTAGAGGAAAAGTGTATCACAGGGTTTATTTAGCACAAGGGAATATGTGAGGGGTTCCTTCATTAGATATGCCTATTTTCAAGGCTTGCTAGGAACAAAGAGGGAATAGTCAGAGTTTGCTTCATCTCCTTGTAGGCTGAGGTAAGAATGCTGGGGTGAGAAAACGGTTCTTTTGAATACTGGCCTGATGGAAGAAGCTGAGAGCTGGCAGGCAGCACAACTGGGTGTGCATCTTAATTCTGTTGGTGACCTAATGAAATACACCTGGGGCTCCAAAAAGGAAGCTGCTTTACCACTTCAACACAGCCAAAGTACCTTAATATTATTACTTGATCTGTGTCTTTAAAGAATTACAATTCTTCTTCATTTCTTTTCTAAGTACAATTCTTTAGTCCAATTTTCTCAGAATGACACCAAGGAGACATTTTGCCCTTCCCCGTAGGACATTTGGAAACTTGGGGGATAAGTTTTATGAAAAATATTTGCAAATTTATATGTAAACAAAGTACCCACCTAAAGCTCAGATCTAGGACAAATGGGTTACAGACAGGTACATTTTGGCTGAACATAAAGAAAAAATGGGTAGAGTTGTTCAAAAGTAAAATGGTGTACCCAGGAGGTCATTTGCCTCTTTTCCTGTAAATGTTTCAGTAGAAGCTGGATAACCTCTGTGGAGGACAATGCTTCAGGAAGTGTTTGGACAAGAAAACTTCTAAGGTCTCTTCCAATTCTGAAATTCTATGATTCTATACTTAAGTACTGTTCTGGAGCCAGACCTTAAGCAAGGAAACTGGGGCTCCATAGCTTGTAAGGTCCTGATTGTAAGGTCCTTTAGAAGGGCAAGGAGAGGAAAAAGAAATACAAACCAATGTAGAAGGTCTTTGGATCACCCTCTTTGGAAGGTCTTTGAGCTCTTAATTAGACCAACCAACTATCTAAAAGATACCTTTAGAACCTTCAAATTCAATAGGGCCTGGCCTTTTCTTTCTGTTCCTTCAATCCCAATTCTAATCTTTTTTTTTCCTTTTTTTTTGGGGGGGGGCAATTGGGGTTAAGTGACTTGCCTGAGTTCACACAGCTAGCTTTTGTGTTAAGTCTGAGGCTGGATTTGAACTTAAGTCCTCCTGACTCCAAGGCCAGTGCTCTAGTCACTCAATTCTAATCTAATTCTAAGATATGGGGAATTTTGAAGCAAGGAAAAGGACTACAAAAAAGAAAACAAAACCAAGTGTATTTGTTCCTTGTGCCTCAAGGTCTCCAAATAATGATTTGTATCAAAATGATTCAAATAAATCAAAAAATTATTCCCATGCCAATGAATGGAAGCAAGTGAAGTGGATAGTAATACAAAAAAAATTAATCGGAATGTCATTTCTATGTAGTTTTAAATGCACATATTTTTTCTGCCCCAACAAATTATTTTCCCTATTATGTTTTGTATAGGCAAAAAAAAGTAATATTTTCTAAGGCTGTTTTCATTGTGAGGGGAGGGTAATGGTCTGGGCAGTATTATCACTGTGTCTGGTACTAGATGTAAGTGGCCATTCAACAGTATGTCCCAGATGATTCCCACTCTGGAAGATAATCAACTTCCAATAATCTATATGTGTGTTTTGCCAAGAATTTAAAATTTGACACAAATAATTCACAAGAGATAGAAATCTACCTGCTGATAATTTAGATTTGACTATAAAAACTACTCAAACAAGAATCACAGCATTGGTGGTGGAAGGCCCTTTGTAGCAAGAACAAAGTAGCTACTTGACCCTTAGCTACAGGGACATGAGGCAATGAAAAGGACTCCCAGAAAGGAAAAAAAAACCCAAGTATTTTTGCTTCCTTGTGCCCCAAGGTCTCTAAATAACGAAGATACAAACATAATTTCCACATTGGGCAATATGTCCTCCCAATGACACCAGAACAGAGCCAAGAAAAATGACAGGGGGAAGTGAAGTTGGCAGAATGGGCCCCAGTGATTAGGGCAGATTGGGGACCAAAAATACCTTTCCATTTTCAAAGACTAGAAGGAACTCTATGGGTTAAAGCTTCATCTGATAGGTCATTTAAAAGTCCAGAAAGCCTAGGAACCACCAATGTGCAGGGCTTGTCAAAACAGGCAAGTTAAAAGGGGCTCAACTGTGTGGCAATGGGATGGATCTGGCTCACATACAGCTCCCACAGCCTGTGTAACTACTCAAATACTGTATTTTCCCTTTGTTCTATGCTTTTTTTTTTTTTTTGTTCTGCTAAGTCTCAGGTCTGTTCTCTTGATTTGTTAGCTTGCTCCTTTGACTCATTTTCTGTCCTCTTCTCCTTAGTGGCTCATGTACCTGCCTCCATAAAACCTTTTCCTATAAAACCTTAAATCAACCGCTCAGTTTTCTTCCTTCCTTCCATACCCAACATTATCATTGTAAGTATACAGTGAATGCATATAATCCACAAGACCCTACCCAGGACATCTAATTAGGCATGGTCACTTCCCAACTGGGCTCACCCCTCTTAAACCCCACTAAACAAGTTCTTCCAGTTAGCCTGCCAATTTCTTCTTATCATGTGATCTTGGTACCTCCTCACAAAGGGTACTACTGGGCTCAGCTAAGCCCCAACCCTAATGCTGATCTTACAGTTCCCTCTCCAGACATGCTCTTAGAAGGGATAGTCCAACGTCTTGTCCTTCTCTCCCTCATTCCTTGCAATAATCTCAAAGTTCTCTGACATTGACATTTGTGTAGGCCTTGGGTAGGTAACTTTACTGCCTACTACGGTTATTCTGCCATGATCACAAACACTGGCGTTTTATCAAAGGCACTCTTCTATTTTTCTCTTCTCAGATTTTGTATTGTCACCACTTTAAACTTTCATTACCTAAACTTAGAGATGCTTGCCTTCTCTTATCTAGCAAGATACACCAAAACCATAAAGTGTAAGTTCTACAGCAGGACAGAAGGGAAACAAACTCTCTCCCAATAAAAAACAGTTCTGAGCAACAAATAGGAAAACTGATCAAGGTCTAGGCATATCACTTTGCCTTTTGCTTAAAAAAAAGGCCAATACTGGGTCTACCTGGTCTACCATCTGGAAGTCACTGAAAAGTCTATACTGCAGTCAGTAAGCTGCTGTAGCCTACACTTGTTACATTAACATTTATATTAATAAACTCTGGGAGTTAATCCTAGCATTGCACCTGACCCTAAATAGGTTGCTATTTTCATTTTTCCAATTTATAAAATGTAGTAGAGGGAATATAACCTCAAGCCACCTAACAGATAAGACAGAAGAAAAATTGGGGCTATCAGGATTTCTGTACAATTTGATAAATCCAGATACTTGCTAGGCAGTCAGGTGGGATGTGGCAATAAAATTATATGCCAGAGCCCAATAAGGAGTAGGGTAACAAAATAGTAGATGGGATACAATGGGCATATTTCAAGGCCTTGCATACAGCAGGCACTCAACAAATATTGTTGAATAAACCACTGAAGCTCACTTACCACATCATCTTGGGGAAGACAATGGGACAGAGCTAAGTGAACTGGGCTCAGTAATCCTAAAACAAGTTATTATAGAATCATAAAAAAAATCTACAGAGCTAGGAGGGGCCCTAGAGATCATCTAGGCCAACATCCTATTTTTACAGATCAGGAAACTGAAATCCTAAGAGGTGAAAATACCCATAGTCAAACTACCAGCTAAATGGCACAGACTAGAACTGGGGTTCTTAACAGGAGATCTGTGAAAAAATACTTTGTAAATGTAATTCAATGGAATTGGTTCCCTTTGTGATCCTATATTATTTTATTTTATGCATTTTAAAACATTATCCTCAGAAAGGGTTCATAGGTTTCACTGGACTGCTGCCAGAGAAGTCTATGACCCAAAAAGGTTAAGAATCTCTCCATCATGATTTCTAGATTCTAGATTCAGTATTTTTTCCAACCATTGTTGAGGGGAAGTAAATGAGGAAGGCAGATGTGTGCAAGGTATTCATTAATTTGTCCTGTCCCAGTTTATCCCCAGTATTTCTTATAAGCCTATCTTGGTCCTAAGCAAACTTGAATTCACCTTCCTCTAGGGCTCACTCATGCCTTACTGCCTTTTCTATCTATAAGCCTGAGCTACCCACCCCACCCTTAATTTCTCTCCCCCTGTTCTCCTAGCCACAACAAAGGCAGCCTGACCCAGAAGCTGTGCTCAGAGATACTTTCCTGGTAAGTAGTCTGGAGTTAGAAAGATCAAGATGTATCTTGAAATCAGGGGGCACCCAAACTCTAGTCCTTTCAGTGCTAATGGGTTCTAGTCTGTAGTACAGTTAAGACTACAACCTGTACCCCTAGCTGCTACCACCAAGTCTCTTTCTCTCTAAGGCTTTGTTTGATATTTGTTTGTTTTCTTAGCCCATTATCCTTCATAGACAATGTGCCCAAGTTTTGCCACAAAACCATTTTCCCTCAATTTTTTTTGCTGCCCCATACTTCACCAGGCTCCTTTTTTGGGGTTGTCCAAAGGGATGACACAGGTTCTAAGAGAAAGCTAAACTCCCTCAGTCAAGGAGGAAATAAATAGGGAGAGGTAGGAAGAGCTACCAGTCTGGGTTTGTTTTGAAATCAGCTGAGAAACCAGGTAAGACAACTTTGAAACCAGATAAACTAAAAAGAATCTAGTCTACCTGGGACAGAATAAGTATCCAAATATGTTCCCAAACAGACATAGGTCAGCCAAGACTGTGTCCTATTTAGCTTAACTGATACTTGAGAACTGTTCAAAAGAACAATATTCAGAAGCAATTCTACCACATTTATGTTAGGTATCTTTGGAAGGATGGCTCTGAACTAAACTGCCAAGTTCTCAGGACCATGAAGATCTGGGAAGAGCCCCTAGAAATTTATACAAGAAACTTTCCACCAGCTAAGGTACTATATGGTGATCGAAGTCATGATGCCTAACCAGGTATAACTCTTCCAGGTAGATGAGTAATGAATCCATTTCTCTCCCTGAGCTCTATCTGAAAAGGAAGCTCATCTTGAGGCCTTTCATCTGGTTGGACATTGTTCCAAAGCACTAATCTTAAAGGTTGGGGCCCTGAAGTCACACCCAGGAACAGACAGGTGGCACTGCCAGCATTAAAACAAACTCTATACTTCTCAAAGAAGTCTTTGGGCTGGGTCCTCTTGAGGTACAAAGTTCAACCACTCTTACCACAAGGAGACAGTTAATTGGGCTTCTGCACTTAACCAGATATACTGTATTTGCAAATATCCCTGAAACACTTAAGTTTTATGGACTTGTCCTTCCATCATAGTTTCTCATAAAAAGAGTGGAGATTTTGAAATTTTTAGAGATAAAAATCTCTAGTATTACTTGTGGTTGTTCTTTAAAAATAAAATATTAAAATTATTTGGTACTGGTTAAAAAACAGAAAGGATCTCCCAAAGAGATAGAAGAAAAAAAGAAAAGAACCTGTATGTTAAAAAATATTTATGGCAGTTCTTTTTAGTGGTGGCAAAGAACTGTAAATGAGGGAATGCTCATCGGCTGGGGAATGGCTAAACAAGATGTGGTAGATGATTATAAAGGAATACTACTGAAAATGATGATATATAAGAAACGATAAATAGAACAGTTTCAGAAAAATCTGGGAAAATTTATATGAACTGGTTCAAAGTATAGTGAACAGAACCTTGAAAACACTGAACATAGTAGCAGCAATATTGTAATGATGATTAGCTGCAAAAGACTTGGCTACTCTAATCAATATAATGATTCAAGACAATTCCAAAGGACTCACAATGAAAAATACTAACCACAACCAGAGAGAGAACTGATGAACTCTGACTAAAGCATACTTTTTCACTTACTTGCTTTTTTCAATATGGCTAACATGAAAAAAATATGTTGTGTATGACTCACATGTATAACTGATATAAAATTGCTTGCCTTCTGGTGGAAAAATGGCTAGAGAGAGGGAAAGAATTAGGAACTCCAAAATTTTAAAAATTAATGTTAAGATAACATACTAAAAATATTCTACCTCCTCAAAACAAAATAAAAAGGTTGATCAGTGGAATGGATTAGGTACACAATATACAGAAGCAAAGAAACACAACTGCATTAGTGTTTGACAAATCCAAAGCACCAATTACTGGGTGACTCTACTGCTCTAGCTGACTAAAATTGCTAAGAAACCTAGAAAGTTGTCTGGCAGAAATTAGACATAGACCAAGATTTCACATTCTATAACAAGAAGAGCTCCAAATGGATATATGAATTAGACATAAAAGGTGACATCACAAGTAAATTAGAAAAGCCAGGAAGAAATTAACTTTCAGATCCATAGCTATGGGAAGAGTTCATGAACAAACAATGGAAAGGGAGAAAGGATCACAGAAAATAAAATAGACAATTCTGGTAATACAAAATTATAAAGTTTTTTCACAAGCAAAAACAAATTAGTTAAATTGTATAGGAAACAGCTAACTGGGTGTAGGGGTGGGGGTGGTTCTATAGCAAGCTTCTCTGATAAAGGTCTAATATCCAAGATGTATAAAGAACTGATTCAGGAGCCATTTCCCAATACGGTCAAAGGATATGAAAGGGCATTTTTCAAAAGGGAAGAAATTCAAACTATGGATAGTCATATAAAAATGTTACAAAGCATTAATACTTAGGAAAATAAAAATTAAAGACACCCTGAGGTTCTATCTCATACCCATCACATTGGCAAAGATGGACAAAAGGAAAATAGGTAAATAGAACTGTGAATTGGTCCAGTTATTCTGGAAAGCAATTTAGAACTGGCCCCAAATTACTAAACTGTGCATATTATTTGACTAAGAGATACAACTATTAGGACAATATCCCCAAAGAGATCAAAGAAAGAGGAAAAGGACCCATATGTACAAAAATATTTATAGTAGATTTTTTTGTAGTGGCAAAGAATTATAAAAGGAAGGGATGCCCATTAGTTGGGAAATGACTGAATAAACTATGGCTTATAAATGTAATGCAATACTATTTTGCTATAAAAAATGATGGAGTGGGGACGGAGCCAAGATGGCCAAGTAAAAGCAGAAACCTGTTTGAGTTCCCGCTCCAACCACCCCCAATACCTATAAAAAAAATGACTAAACAAATTTTAGAGCTACAGAACCCATAAAGTGACAGAGAAACAAATCTTCCAGTGAAGGCAGCCTGGCAGGCCAACAGGAAGGGTCTATTGAACCAGACTAGGAGCCTAGCATAGTCTCATGTGAGCCATGTGGGCCCAGACTGGGGCAGCTCTAACCAGCAGTCCAGACAGGCCAGAGCAGACTTCAAGAGAGTGAGTCACCAGCAGCTGTGGCAATTTCCAGACTTCTCAACCCATAAACATCAAAGAGAAAGTAAAAGGTCAGTGGGGAACCCTGTTGATCCAGGGTGAGAGAAGAGCTCAGTCCATCCCCTGTCCCCAGGGCAAGAGGTGGCAGCAGTGGCACAGCATTGCTGCCTCCAGGGCTCCTGGCAAGCAGATCATAAGGGGATCAAACTACCATTCAGAGGGTAATTGCTCTTGCTTTGACCTGCTTGGATCTGGGTTGCAGTCTTGGGTGGTGGTCCTGGGGTAAGGAATGCCAGTGTGCCAGAGCTTGTGTTGGATACAGAGAGTGCGTCCTTTTCATAGCTCTGAATACAGCTCTGACAACTGTGAAAACCCCAGCAATTTGGGACACAGCTCTCTCCACTCTGGAAACAGAATTCTACCATGGCAAAGAGCTCAAAAGTCAAGTAATTGGCTGGCAAGATCAGCAAACAAAGGAAGTGCAATCAGACTATAGAATCCTTTGCTGGGGACAAAGAGGACCAAAACATAAAACCAGAAAAAGACAACAAAATCAAAACTCCTCCATCAAAAGCTTCTATAAAAAATATGAATTGGTCGCAAGCCATAGAGGAGTTCAAGAAGGATTTTGAAAATCAAGCAAGAAAAGTGGAGGAAAAATTGGGAAGAAAAATTAGAATGATACAAGAAAATCATGAAAAGCAAGTCAATAGCCTTACTGAAGAAAATAATACCTTAAAAAATAAGACTAACTCAAATGGCAAAAGAGGCACAAGAAGTCAATGAGGAGAATGCCTTAAAAAGTCAAACTGCCCAGATGGAAAAGGAATTTCAAAAACTCACTGAAGAGAAAAATTCCTTCAAAATTAGATTGGAGCAAATGGAAGCTAATGACTTTAGGAGAAATCAAGATACTATCAAACAGATCCAAACAAATGAAAAAATAGAAGGCAATGTGAACTATCTCATGGGAAAAACCACTGACCTGGAAAATAGATCCAGGAGACATCATTTAAAAATTACTGGACTACCTGAAAGCCATGATCAAAAAAAGAACCTAGAAATCATCCTTCAAGAAATTCTCAAGGAAATTGCCCTGATATTCTAGAACCAGAGGGCAAAATAGAAATTGAAAGAATCCACCAATCACCTCCTGAAAAAGATCCCAAAAAGAAAACTCCTAGGAATATTATAGCCAGGTTCCAGAGTTCCCAGGTCAAGGAGAAAATATTACAAGCAGCCAGTAAGAAACAATTTCAATATTGTGGAAACACAATCAGGATAACATAAAACCTAGAAGCTTCTACATTAAGGGATCAGAGGACTTGGAATATGATATTCCAGAGGTCAAAGGAGCTGGGATTAAAACCAAGAATCACCTACTCAGCAAAACTAAGTATAATGCTTCAGGGAAAAATATGGTCATTCAATGAAGTAGAGGACTTTCAAGCACTCTTGATGAAAAAACCAGAGCTGAACAGAAAATTTGACATCCAGACACAAGAAGCAAGAGAAGCATGAGAAGGTGAACAGGAAAAAAAAATCATAGGGAACTTATTAAAGTTGAACTATTTATATTCCTACATGGAAAAACAATAATTGCAACTCATGAGACTTTTCTCAGAATGAGGATAGTTGAAGGGAATATATATGTATACATACATATGTATATATGTATAGAAGGGTATATGTGTATATAATTACATATGTGAGTATTTGTATATGTATGTACATGTATACATAGACAGAGGACACAGGATCAGTTGAATATGAAGGGATGCTATCTAAAAAATAAAATTAAGAGGTGAGAAAGGAATATATTGGGAGAAGGAGAAAGGGAGAGATAGAATGGGGTAAATTATCTTGTATAAAAGAGGCAAGAGAAAACTGTTACAATGAAGGGAAAGTGCAGGAAGGTGAAAGGGAATGAGTCAACCTTACTCTTACTGAATTTGGCTTAAGGAGGGAATAACACACTCTCAATTGGGTATCTTACCCTACAGGAAAGTTGTGGGGAAGGGGACAAGAGGGGAGATGATAGAAGGGAAGGCAGATTGGGGGAGAGGGCAGTTAGAAGCAAACACTTTTGAAAATGGACAGTGTCAAAGGAATAAGTCAGGGGCGGGATAGGATGGAGGGAAATACAGTTAATCTTTCTCAATATAACTACTATTGAAACGTTTTGTGTAACTACACATGTACAACCTGTATTGAATTGCTTGTCTTCCCAGTGGGGGTAGGTTGAGGAGGGAAGAAGGGAAAGAATCTGGAAATCAAAGTTTTAAAAACAAATGTTAAAAAAACAATTGTTTTTTACATGCAACTGGGAAGTAAGATATACAGGCACTGGGGTATAGAAATCCATCTTGCCCTACTAGAAATTTAGGAGGGGGATGGCGGAAGATATAAGAGAGAACATATTTGGGGAAGAGGTATTCAGTAGACTTGCTATCTTGTGGTGGGGGTAGGGGAAAGATGGGGAGAAAATTTGTAACTCAAAATCTTGTGGAAATGAATGTTGAAAATGAAAAATAAATAAATAAATTGGAAAAAAAAAACCAAATGATGGAGTGGACAGTTTCAAAGAAACCTGGGAAAACTAATATGAACCGAAGCAGTATGAAGAAAACTAAGAGAGCAACTTATACAATGACAATAACTCTGAAAGACTTTTAAACTCTGATGCAATGATAAACCATGATCACAGTTTTTCATTGTTAATATGCTGCAGTATATTCACACCCACCATGAATCTTTGCATTGGCCTCTGAGTGACTTGCAACTTAAATGATTTGGAGACTGGTGTTTCATGTTTTGTAGCCCATAACACTACCAGAAAAATACTGATGCTACAAATATGGGTCTTTGTTTTAAGGAAAAGTTTGAAAGTCATCAAAAGCATTGAAATATTTGAATGTACCTTTGACATGGAGTGGCTGGTCACCTTCAAATGTTAGAACTTTTTTTTAGCTTGTTGATTAAATCTATAATGGGTCAAAATACAGGAAAGATGATTTGATAAATGGCTAATCGTTCCCCATCCATGTTTTCCTGAGTTTAAATATACAAATATATTTCTAACTTCTCAAGTTTACACATGTGTATATATGAATATACTCATAATGTTAACTTTTCAAGTTTAAACATAAGTGTACCACACACCAGTTTGCGAGGTTATTAGTCATTTGTTACAATCACTTTTCCGGTGTTCTGACTCACTAGTGATTTAGTCAAACAAGCCAAAAGGCCACCTCAAGCCAAAGGTATGTTCAACTATTCCAAATATCTCCTTGCCTATTTTTTATGAACTATGAGTTCTTTGTTATTTCCTAACTGCTCAAACCCCTTTATTTTTCTTGCTCAGCACAGACTGTAAGAGATATGAAAAGATAAAGTTCTGATAATAGAGGAAGAATCTTCTTTGTTATCAAGCTGGCTCTGCGGAACAACAGTTCCTGTTTGTTTTTGTCAGGAGACTGGGGAGGTGCCTCCCCCAGACTGAGTGGGTGAGGGAAGTACTTAAGAGAGTTAGGGAGGGGAGCCAAATTCCTGGGTTGAGAAGCCACAGGTCAATGAAGATCAATGGCGGTGCTTCTGATTTGTACACTGTATCAAGGTACAAGGCAGCACTGCCCTTTGCCCCCACCCCTTATTTCTGTTCTGTTAATAGAGCCTATCTTCCTAAACTAAAACTATTATTTAGCATCGACAGCATTTTATATTGGCAAAGTGCTTTACAATCTATTATTAGCTATTAATTCCCCACTCATTTCCTCCCACCTCCTACCCCTCTTCCCCCATATCAACCCTAACCATCTCACAGATTAGGTACCTGGAATTTAGAGAGACTAAGCAATTGATTACCTAAGTGTTCTGAATTTCGGGTCTAGGATTTATCCTATTGAACTAAACTAATACTTTCAAGAGTCAAACAAGTGATAAGCAAAAAGTGGAAGACAAAAGCACTACATTATAGATAGATTCCTGGATATTTAAATCACACAAGGATCTGAGCTAGACTTATACAAATGTTATTTCTATTTCTGAAAATAAAATTAATTTGAGCTTCTTATAGTTAAAAAAATCTCTTAAATCTAATTACAATTTTTTTAAACAAACAATTCCTTCATTGAGGATAATGGACTAATCCGCATCAGAGCAGCTAAAGCAAAAACAACAAAAAAGTCATAAAATCATAAACTCATATGGTTAAGAAAAGCAAACTAGAACTATTACTTCAAATACATCCCAATTTCTCCTTAAAATTAACTCCTTTCTTTGATCCTATGAAACTACATTCTCCTTCTCCATCCAAGCTCTCTGATGTTTCCTTTTACTTTGCTCTTCCTTCTCTTTTCTTCTAAATGCAGTCTATTACCAAAATATCTATCCCTTTACCTGCTGGGTCTGCCTGTCCCTTGGCCATCAAGTACCATTCCATATTCATCAGCTGCCACTCCATTTTCTTAAACTCTAGTCTGGAATTTTTAACCACTTACTGGGCATTCCCAAGTAGATAATATTTCAGATTCAATGTGTCCAAATCTGAATTTATCTTTCTACTCAAATCAACTCTTTTCTGATTTCTCCATTTCCATTCATGGCACCACTATATATTCTCTCAGGCACAAGACTTCAGTTATTCTCTCTTTTCACATCCAAATCATTTGCCAATTCACGTTACTTCGACCTCTACAATTTTAAAAATAATTTTAAATTCTGTACAATGTCTCATCCATCTATTCTCTCTCTTATCTCAGTTCCACCATTATTTCAGGTCCACATTATTTCATTTTGTAATAGTTTTCTAAATATTCTCTCTGCCTTAAGTCTTTCCTTCCTCCAATCCTTCCTGAACACATTCCAAATATCTTGCTCATCATGTCAAGAACTGCTCAAAAACTATAGAATATTTCTTATTTCTTTTTTTTTAACAAATGCTTTATTAATTTCTGGTTTACATCATTCATTTCTGCCAGATTTTGAGTTACAATTTTTCCCCATTTTTCCCTCTACCCACCACCCCAGAATAGCAGTCCCACAAAATATCCCCTCATCCAATCTGCTCTCTCCCATATCTTCTCCCATACCCACTTCGACTTTACCATTAAAGCGAGGTGAGTCTCTGTGCCCCAATGCCTGCACATCTTATCTCCCAATTATATGTAAAATAGTATTAATAATAGTATTTATATATATTTGAAACATTTAATTTTAAAAACCTCGAATTTCCGATCCATTCCCTTCCTCCCTTGTCACCCATTCCCTCTGGGAAGATAAGCAATTCAGTATGTGTTGTACATGTATAGCTATGCAAAACATTACCATAGTAGATATATTGTAAAAGGCTGATTATAATTCCCTCCCACCCATCCCACCCTCCATCTGGTCCATTCCCTACTTTGATCCTGTCCCTCTTCCACAGTGGGTACTTCCAACCTCCCCTCCCTCCAGAATGCTCTCCCCTCCATCATCCCCGCCCTCATCCTCCTTCCCCCTACTCTCCAGCAGGGTGAGATATCCCATTTAGTATGTATGTCATTCTCTCCCTGAGACTGATTCAATGAGAATATGGTTTTGCCTTTTAGCCTTCCTGTTCTTCCCCTTGCTTCTTCTACATGAGATAGTTTACCCTACCCTCTCTCTCCCCACTTCTCTTGCCACTTTCCTCTCATGTCATAACTTCACCTCTTAAGTGTCATCCCTTCCCACCAAATTCAACTTGTGCCCTCTATCTATGTAAACCTGTAAACATATATATATACACATTCACATATGTATTCATATGCCCATATACCCTTCTTCCATTATTTTCATAGCGAGAAAGGTTTCATCAGTCACAGTTATTGTTTTTCCATGTAGGAATGTAAATAGGTCAACTTTGATAATAAGTTCCTTTGGATTTCTTTTCCCTGATTACCTTCTCAGGCATCTCTTGCTTCTTGTGTCTGGATGTCAATTTTTCTATTCAACTCTGATTTTTTCCTCAAGAATGCTTGAAAGTCCTCTATTCCACTGAATGACTATATTTCCCCCTGAAACAAAATACTCAGTTTTGCTGGGTAGGTGACCCTTGGCTTCAATCCCAGCTCTTTTGCCCTCTGGAATATCATATTCCATGCTCTTCAATCCCTCAGTGTAGAAGCTGCCAGGTCCTGTGCTGTTCTGATTGTGTTTCCACAATACTGAAATTGTTTCTTCCTGGATGCTTGGAGTATTTTCTCCTTGATCTGGGAATTCTGGAACCTGGCTATAATATTCCTGGGAGTTTTCTTTTTGGGATCTTTTTCAGGAGGTGATCTGTGGATTCTTTCAAGCTCTATTTTGCCCTCTGGTTCTAAAACATCAGGGGAATTTTCCTTGAGAATTTCTTTAAGGATGATTTCTCGGTTCTTTCTTTGATCATGGCTTTCAGGTAGTCCAATAATTTTTAAATGATCTCTCCTGGATCTATTTTCCAGGTCAGTGGTTTTTCCCATGAGATATTTCACATTGCCTTCTATTCTTTCGTTTGTCTGGATCTCTTTAACAGCATCTTGATTTCTCCTAAAGTCATTAGCTTCCATTTGCTCCAGTCTAACTCTGAAGGAATGAATCTCCTCAGTGAGTGTTTGAGATTTTCCATCTGGAAAATTTGGCTTTTTAAGGCATTCTTCTCCTCATTGCCCTTTTGGGCTTCCTTTGCCATTTGAGTTAGTCTATTTTTTAGGGTGTTATTTTCCTCAGTCAGGCTGTTGACTCTCATTTCAGTACTTTTCCTGCATCTTTCTCATTTCTCTTCACAATTTTTCCTCCACTTCTCTTATCTGCTTCTTAAGGTCCTCTATGGCCTGTAACTCGCTCATATTTTCCTTCGGGGCTTTTGGAGCAGGATTTCTGGCCTCACAGTCCTCCTCCTGTTCCCTGCTTCGATCCTCTTTGCCCCCAAAATAGGAGTCTAATATTGCATTTTTCTGTTTATTTTGTTTCCTTTGCCTAGGCATGTTGCCACTTAATTACTTGACTTTGGGGCTTGTTGCCACAGTACGACTCTGCCACCAGACAGGGGAGCTTCCATCCCGAACGTTTGGGTCTTCACAACTTCTGGTTCTGGCAAATTGGATACCCACCCCAGAGCTCCCCCCAGATCACAATCCAGATCCAAGCAGGTTAAAGCAAGAGCGATTAACCTCCAAGACTGATCGCTGGATCTCCCTACAGTTCGCAGGCCAGGAGCTGATGCTGCCACTGAAGCTGCAAAATGGCTAGCGTCTCCTCAGTGGTTTCTAGCCCCCAGGGGAGGAAGCCGACGCGTTCCCCAAATACTGGTCCCAAAGTCCATAGGGCACTAACCTCTTACTTTGTCCTAGGCACGTCTGTGTTGATAATTCTGGAATCGCCACAGCTACTGGGGTTCTGGGGTCCCTCCAGCCGGCTGCTGGCCCGGCCGCCAGCTGGGGCTAAAACCGCAGCTCACACGGGCCTGGGCTCGGCTCTCCCTGAGCTGGGCTGTTGGCTCCCAGAGCGCTGGGTTGGCCCTCCCTGCAGGGCTGCTGGGCTGTCCTCAGTGGGAGGTTAGTTTCTTTGTGCCATTCTGTGGATGCTGGGGCTCCAGAAGTTGTTCAGAGTCCCCTTTTACATGGTTTGGAAGTGGTGTGGGGCAGAACACCTTGGAAGTGCTGTTTCTACTCCGCCATCTTGAATATTTCTTATTTCTTACTGCATCCAAAGACCTTTATGATTATGGCTTTATCATCTGTTTCTCCTTTATGCTCCAGTCAAACAGGTCAATGGACTGTTCTCTAAACACAATCTAGGCTTTCCAGGTTCCAGGCTATTCCTTTCTCCTCTTATTTATCTCTGCCTATCATAGTCTTGTTTATCTCTTTTTTCTTTTAAATTTTATTTTCATAAGCATTTATTCTCTCCCTTCCACAGTCTACCCCCCACTTAACATTTTTTAAAATGAAAACTGTAATACTCATAACAAATATAGTCTAGCAAAACAAATTCCTATATTCACGTCCAGAAACATAGCTTTTATTACACATTTTAAGTCCGTCACCTTTCTGGCATCTCCTACTTATCCTTCAAGGATCAGCTCAAATGCCATAACCTCCATGAAATGTTCCCTGATTCCCCTGAACAGACAAGTCACGTGTTCTATCTGGTGCTATAGTTCTTCTAGGGGGAAAATCCTTCCATTAGATTGTAGGTTTCTTGTAGGCAGAAACTCTGTCATTCACTTTTGTTATCTCATATAGCACTTTCTTGTTCTGAAGCCAACTCTCTCCACCTGCCCACCCGATAAAAAGTTCTGAAATTCTGTGGGCTAAGTTGGTTGGGTCCTAAATAGAAGTGATTCTGCCCAGGTCAAAAATGGAGAATTCCCATGCTAATTAGTAGTGGGACTTGGCCCTGGAGGAAACCCTTGATATATTTCTAGCTTGAGCAAAATAAAGAAACCCAGTCTTAAAAAAAATAATCAAACAAAAAAAAACCCCATAATATAATAATATAATAAAGTAAGTGCTTATCAACACTGGTAGCTCTTCAGGAAGAGCTCCTTATGGTGATGAAACTACAGGTCTGGTTCATCACCACTACTACCACTCCAAAGAATACTTAACACAGTGAGCAATGAGTAGTCAATACAGAGTGAATAGTCGATTCACTGTTGTCGAACAAATGAAGGCAAATACCTTGGGCTTATGGTTTTCCAGAAGTCTATTTGATGGGATACTTAGCCTCCACTGAGCTCATTTCTGGAAAGAAACTTCAAGAATTTAAGTTTAAAAAATGAACCAATTCAAGTTCAGTCACTCAGGGCTGTATAGGTTCAGTCCTTGTATGAGATATCAGAGTTTAATAACTTGTTCAATTTGTATGATATGAATAAATATATGCTAAAATGCATTTGATTGGAGGAAAGGAAGAAATGTCTTGCTACTAGAATTATTCATGAGTTGGTCTCACAGAAGAAAGAAAGAAAATTCAAAGTTGGATCATACTTCTAGAATATCCAGTCCAAACCCTTCGTTTTATGATGAGGAAACTGTGGCCAAGAGAGGCCAAGTGACATGTCCAGGGTCACACAAGTATTGTCAGAAACAAGACTTAAACCCAGCTCCTCTGATTCCAGAGTCATTACTTTCTACTGTACCACACCATGTTCACACGATTTGGAATTCATAAGTTCTGAGCCAGGCCAAGCTAAGAGGCAACCATACTTTGGCTGACTTTCATCTAATAATGCATTTCCTTTTGGCTCAGCTGGTGAAAGGCTAATAATAAGCACATGACATCATCTGTTATAGAGTGGCTTGGACTCAAGGTAGTCTCATGGTGCCATATAATGTGGCACAAAGTTTCTGAATCACTTACTAGAGGTAGAAACACACCCCCAACTCCAATAAAAATCACCCTATCTGCTACTGCTGTTGACAGTTGAGTATGCTGTTGTATATATGTTTAGGCCTTGTCAACTTCCCTTTGCTCCTTTTTGATGCTTGTTACTGGAGGTGGGGGGTAGAGGGGAGAGTGTCTTTGTACAGATGCCTGTAATAGAGCCCTTAAGTTACAGAAGTACCAAAGTCATCAGGACAGTGTCTACCTTTAGAAGTTTTGCCTCAGTCATACAGAATCACAGATCTAGAGCTGGAAGGTACCTAGGAGGTCATCCTCCCTACAACACAGTTGCTAAAGTTGCTTCCTAGCATGCATTCTATCCTGCCTCCTCTAGCAGACTGTTCCCTCTGTCAACCCCACTCTTCCACTTATTTTCAATTTCTCTCTGTTGGCTCCCTTCTATCTGATCCCTCTGTCTTCTTTACTGGATCTTCTCCAAGATCATTCCCTCTAATCCCAGGTGTCCCTCAGGTTTCTTCTGTCCTGGGCCATCTTCTCTGCTCCCTCTATACCTATTTCACTTAGTGATCTCATCAGTTTCCATGGATTTAATTACCATCTCTAGGCTAATGATTCTTAAATCTTATCCTGCCCCAGCCTCTTTGCTGACCTCCAATCTCGCATTTCCAACTGCACATTGTTTTCTCTAATTAGACTGTTGGCTCCATTTTTGTATCTCAAGTGCTTACAACAGTACCTAGCACATAGTAGGTGCTTAATAAATATTTACTGAATTGAATTTGTATGTCACAAATATCACTCTTCCCTTGTATCTGGTAGCACGATATACAGAGAATCACTGATGTAGTATATAGATATGCTGGATAGAGACACTTAAGATTATTCCCAAGGGCTGATCAGTGTGTGCACCAAACAAGGTCAATTAGTCATCACTATCATCAATGATAATAAATAGCATTTTCTATAGCACCTAAGTAGTGTGCTAAGTGCTTTATAAATACTATCTCATTTAATCCTCACCCTTACAAGCAAAGTGCTCTTATTATTTTCCTTATTTTATAGGCAGGAAACTGTAAAATGACTTGTCAGAGGGCTAGAGTCTGAGGTTGTGTTTGAACTCAAGTTTTCCTGACTCCAAGCGCAGCATTCTATCCAGTGAGCCACCTCGCTGACTATATTTAGGCCTTGTCCACCAAGTTTTTATTGAGTATCTACTATGTTTCCAGATTGGGTTGTAGGAAATGTCAAGCTGTGCTGAAGGAAATTATAGTTTGTTGAAAAAACAGAACAGAGAAGAGACACAGAAAGATACAAAAAAGTCTATAATCAAATGCTACCTTGTACAGTAGAGGTATTTCTGTTACAGAAGTCCAAAGAAAGCAGAGAGAAATCAATTGGGTTCAAGTAGTTGACTATGGTTTTGTGGAGGTGAAACAACTTGAGCTGGGCCTTGAATTCAATTCAAACAAGCATTTATTATGTGGTATGTGCAAGGCACTGAACAAAGCTCTGAAAATATGAAGACAAAAATTTTAAAGTCCCAGCTCCTGAGGAGTTTATAATCTACTGGCATTTGACACAGATAAGGAAGAGATAAAAGAGGAGAACATGATGGGAAAAGGTACAGTGACAGGAATAATCATGTCATACACAGAGAGACAATAAAGAAATGGGCTTATTTTAAAAGAAGGGTTTATGTTGTGGGAATGAGAGAGATAAAATGAAAATGGAAGATATGGCCAGTTCCTGGAGGATTTTAAATCCTAAGATGAAAAATTAATCAGGTGGATGGCACAATATATAAACTATTGGATTATCTTAAAGTCAACACCAAAAAAAGAACCTAGATACCATATTTCAAGAGATCCTAAAAGAAAACTGCCCAGATTTCTCAGAACCTGAGGGGAAAATGAAAATAGTAATAATTCACTGACCAGCTCCTTAAAGAAAATTCAAAATAAAAATTCCCAGGAATATTATCACCAAACTCTAGGGGTTCTGAGAAAAAGGAAAAATGTTGCAAGGAGCCAGAAAAAACAAACAAACAAACAAACAAGTATTAAAGGGACATAATCAGGATCATATAAGATTTAGTAGCAATGAAATAAAAAAAGCGGCAAGCTTGCCTATATTCCAGAAGGCAAAAGATACCAATTTACAACCAAGAATAACTTACCCAGCAAAACTAAGTATATAATCCTTGAGGGGGACAATGGAATTTTAATGAAATAGAACATTTCCAAGCATTCCTGATGAAAAGAACAAAGCTGTGTAGAAATTTTGAAATACCAACACTGGAATCAAGGGAAATGTAAAAAGGTAAATATGAATGAAAAATCATAAGGGACTACACAAGGATGACCTGTTTATATTTTAATATGGGAGTATATATCTTTTCAGAACTGTATCATCATCAGGGTTCAGAGGAAGAGACAGAGAAGCCCTGAGAGTGTTTTGGTTTTTTATGTTTCAATCATCAAGAAAGGAAAAGGAGGAGCAAGGGAATATACTGGCAGGGAGAGAAAAGGTAGAGAAAATTCCTTAACATAATTTGGGTGCACCAACTAGAATAAAGACAAGTGAAAATGGGTGGGAGAACAATTTCATCTCAACTGTCAAAGAAGGGGAAAATACACATATGCCATATTTCATTCCACCATAACCGTCACAGATTTTATACCAAACTTTTTTGTAAAAAAGTGGGGTATGACCATTATGTGGCTTTTTAAAAAAAATTGTGCTGGTATTACTTGTCTTTTAGTTTCTGCCAGTCTCTTAACAATTTTTTACTCACTGAAAACTCTCTGCAGTTCTGTTTCTATTCTGTTCAGTGAACACAATCACTTTCAGTTTGAAACCCAAAGAACAGTTTTTATATTTACCCATAATCGATTAAGAAAGAATTGCTTTGCAAGTCAATGTGACTTACTCAAGGCAGCTTCATCTGCTGCCTGCTCCCCTTGTGCCTATGGCTCTTCATTGGGTTGAGTGACAATACCATTTATAGGTTCTAAACAAACCATGCAAGTTGGCTTTCGGAAACATATGGACAATGTGCGTGTGCTGAGAATT
Organism: Gymnobelideus leadbeateri; assembly: GCA_011680675.1. Lineage (NCBI taxonomy): Eukaryota > Metazoa > Chordata > Mammalia > Diprotodontia > Petauridae > Gymnobelideus > Gymnobelideus leadbeateri. The sequence goes on from WOXC01010953.1 coordinate 155,369, forward strand.
CAACTTGTGGGTTTCATAATGTCCAAGAGATAGTATATCCATATGAAGCTGGCGAATACATTATTTCTATGTACCTTTTAAGCAGCATGATGAACAGAATTATACCATGTGACAATTGCGCAATGAAAGATTATAAACCAATTTTTGGACTAAAAAAAAGCGTAACGATTATGTGGGTGCAGAATATATTATGCTCAACAGAAAAACACGAAGGAAAGCTGAGAAAGGACAAAGGGAAATAAGAGGGAAGGTAGATTAAAGGAGAAAACAGTCCTAAGAAAAACAAGCTCTAATCATAGGGGGCAGATTCTGAAAAGGAATTTAAGAGGAAATAAAAGATAAAAACTTGTGATGGGGCTCTGTGTGAAAGAAAGAAAAGAGGAAGGGATCAGAAGCAGACTGTATCAAACAAAGAATATGGGCTGAGCACCCTCACCGCCCTTTCATTTATAAAAATAAAAAAGGGGGGTGGCTAGGTGGCGCAGTGAGTAGAGCAGTGGCCCTGGAGTCAGGAGGACCTGAGTTCAAATGCCGCTTCAGACACTTAACACTTACTAGCTGTGTGACCTTGGGCAAGTCACTTAACCCCAATTGTCCTCCAAAAAGCAAAAAAAAAAAAAAAAAAAAGAAGTAAAAAAAGGGGGTAGGAAACTCTAATCAAAATAACCAACCATAATTCCAGAGGACTATGCTACCCACCTACTTGACAGAGAAGCAACGAACTAATGGTACAAATTTAAACACATATTCTTTTTTGGACAGGGTCGATTTTACTTGACTATACATAACTGTTACATGTGTGGGTGACAATCAATGATAAGAGGGCTTCAGTGGAAACAAAATGTGAAGCAAGTGATTTTCCAAAGGGAGAGTCAATGTTTCTCTTAAGGTAGCTTACTATAAGACCTTTTTCTTTTCAGTCCCTTTTCAGCTCTAAAATTCAATGACTCTATAAATAAGATTTGATAATCCATGCTTATAAATAGCCAGTTACCTAATTGCCATGGACAAGTAAAATGACAAAGCAATATCAATTAATTTACTTTGTGAACTGCATACTTTTGGCAGGCAATAAGAATTGGGAAATGTTTATGAGATTTCTTGATAGAGGTAGCTAATTGATGCTGAATAATTATACGAAATTTATAATAAGAGGAAGATTAAGCATCAGAACCTAGGTCTTCAAATTTTCATATTATACCTTTTAGCTTCATTAATCTAAACTGACTCCTAGACCAGGCTCAGATATGGTAAAGAAAGTTTGGTGAGGGAAAAAGTGTTAACCTCATATCTAAAACGGGAAAAGTAGAAGAGAAGATCCCACACCAAATTGTACCCCAACCCCCTAAACCTTAAATTGCAACAATAGGACAAAGAAAGTAAGAGGCACGAGCTTAACTAGTTAGCGGTCTAGGTCAGTTATTTGTACTGGATAGTCCACATTTTTCTGGACAAAATCATCTCATGGCCATCATATTACTTTAGTGGAAGGAAGGAACATTACTCTTCAGTCCCACATCTTGCTTCTTCCTCTCTCTTAATAGTTACAATTTTAAACACCAGTCTATTAACACCTGGAAAGGACTCTACCCATATCCCAATCCTTACCAACTGAATTCCTTCATAAGATCATAGACTTGGATTTGGAAGGGATCAGCAAGGTCATCTAGTCCAAGTCTTTCATTTTATAGGTGAAGAAATTGAAGTGAAGAGAGATTAAGTTACTTGTCAAGGGTGCCACAAGGTTATTAAGTAGCAAAACTAGAACAGGATCCCTTGATTCTGCATCAAGTATTCTTTACTCCTGTACCACACCGTCCCCCTGCAAGGCCCAATCCATGTGCCATATGAAGTCTTCAATGAACCCTCCCAGTAGAAGACATCTCTCACTTCTCATATGCCTCATGCCACTGCACTTAATTATATTCTAATTTATGTAGCAGCAATATGATAGAGTAGAAAAAAGTACCGGACTTTGGAGGGGAGGCCTTAGATAAAAATCTAGCCTTCACCACTTACTAGCTATGTGACTGTAGGTAAGTCACTTAATGTTTCTGAGTTTATTCACATGTAAAAATTAAATATCAGGGGTGGCTAGGTGGCACAGTGAATAGAGCACTGGCCCTGGAGTCGGGAGGACCTGAGTTCAAATCTGACCTCAGACACTTCACACACACACACACACACACACACACACACACACACACACACACACCCCTTCAAACCAACAGTGGGTATGAAAAAGATCTGGGGATTTTAGGTACAAGCTCAATAACAATCAACAGTGTCATACAGTGTACCAGGGAAAAAAAACAAATGTCATTCAAACTGCTTTCATAGAAACAATGTCCAAAATACTACTTGTTACTCTGCCCTGGTCAGATCACATACTGAGCATTAAATTCAATTCTAGACCCGACATTTTACAGAGGACATTTATATGCTGAAACATATTCAAAGGATGGTGAGGGTATCTAAACCATGTGATATCAGGGGCAACTGAAGGAAACGAGTATATTTAATTTGGAGGAAATTCTTGTGTGTTGTGAAGGGTGGGGGAAGACAGTGACTTGAAAGTATATAAAGAGCTACCAAAGAGAAAAAAAGTAAAGCTTGTCTGGTTTGAACCAAGAAGACAGAACCAGGTGGTGGCAGGAAGGGAAAGGAGGGGAAGAAGGAAGTTGAAGAGACAGTTTGGCTTGATCCAGAGGAAAAATTCTGCATAAAATTGAGGTTTTCAAAAAATACTTTTTAACAGGGTTATCATACTTTCTCAGGCTTCATCCTACTGACCTGTTCACAGCTTAAGTCACTGCTAACTGTTCTCTCCCTCCTATCTATTCTTGACTCCCTCAGCTTCCATGACACTGCTCTCTTCAGGTTCTCCTTCTATCTGTATAATTTCTCAATTAGTGATGCATAGTTCCCCTCTGGTCCCATCCTAGATATCAGAGTACAAAACTGCCCAGGACTGTTATTATCTATCTATCTTTGCAAGGCTTAGACAAAATGCAATTCAACAAGCATGCACTGAGTACCTCTCATGATCACAGTGGCAACTCTGTGAAAAAAATTCATTTACATTTATGCATATGACAACTTTACAATTACAGTAAAGCATTTTTATAACAATCCTGTGACCCAGTGTTATTATTCTATTTCCTGCTTTATTACAAAAGAGGAAGGCTTAGTGACTCAGCCAAGGTCACAAAGCTAAAAGAAATGGGACTTGAACCCACATTTTATGACATTTTATGACGTTGATGCTTTGCCAACAACCATTATTATGGAGTCTCCCTCACTCCTCACAAACAGCTACAAAGGATAATGGAAAGAAGCAGAGTAGAAACCAAGAAGGATAGGAAAGAGGAAAAGTCAGGTTGTTTTTAAGTCAAAAATAATACTTAAGGGGTGGATATGTGGCACAGTGAATAGAACACCAGTCCTGGAGTCAGAAGGACCTGAGTTCAAATCCAACCTCAGACATTTAACACTTAGTAGTCCTGTGACCTTAAGCAAGTCACTTAACCCCAAATGCCCTGACCTCTCCCTCCAAAAAGCAAAAAATATAAATAAATAATACTTAAGTTTCCCCCTCAATACTCCATAACTCAAAATGCTTGCTCTTTCATCTTAACTAGTATAAGACTCATTATGCCACTTGACTTATCATTCCTAGTTATCTTTTCTACACATGCAGGTCTTCACTATCCAACCAGACTAGATTAAGGTCAAGAGTCATGCCTTGTACTTCTTTGCATCGCCTGCACCTACCACAATCCTTTGCTCATAGTAAGAAGTCATAAATACCCGGTGGCTGATTGATAAGCTGATGGGGAAAAAGGGATATATGCTGTACTGAACAAGAAAGCAGAGAAGAGTTTAGGGTTGCAGGATTTAGGGGGAAGAGCACAATTAAAAAGTTTTTAGAACATGGTTATGAGTAAGAAAATGGAACAGGCCTGAAATGGAATTTGTTATTGCTGAAGAGAATCCCACTCTTAAGAGTTTCTTCCTCATGGAGTTTTTCAGCCTCTACCAGGTGCAGAACAAAAGGAAAGTAATGATTTAGTTATTGCTGCAATGCTAAAGGTTTAAAGGTCAGGCATTCAAAGCAGGGATCCATTGTATGGCCCTAACATATTTGGGCTCTGGCAAATCTACACAGAGTACTATGCTTCCAATCACCACAGTAGGGGCCAGTGCCCGGACGCCTGGCTTCTGAGCAAGTGAGATGAAAGGCTTCTTCTAATGTAATAACTGACGGCCTCTCCAGTGCCGTTTGAACTGTTTACAGACCAAGTTAACGATTACAGGCAATGTGTATCTTGGCTGGGTGCCTGAAATTCTTACCCACCCGTCAGATATTATCAAAGAGCCCTTCCATGCCTGGCTGGAGTCCTTCCAAAGCACCTCACAGAGATGCCGACACAAAAGGAGTGTTCAGAATGTGCTCTCTTACTCTCTCTCTCTCCTAAGACCTGAGCAAAAAAGTCATAGTATCAGCCCTACATAAGGTGCTGTGGAGGCTGAATTTCCAGGTCTGCCCAGGGCTTGATCAGGGTCAGGGTTAGGCCATGGTCAAGGCAAGAAGGACTAAATTCCTTTTTTAAATTATTCAGGAGGTGTGGTTAAAAGTCTTTCTTCATAATCAGCAGCTTAAGAAAGATAGGGATAGGATAAAACTGAAATTTACACACAATGTGCCATTAAGCCCTAAAAACTGCAGGACCGGAAGAACTAATTTAAAGTTACTGGGGAAAAGAATGTTTTTTCCCCAAGAGTACGTAGTAACAACATCTTTACTAATGTGGACAGCATACACAATTTCAATGTAGACCAAGATCGGGATTCTGTTCTTTCAAAATAGGGGGGAGAAAGGCCATCCCAAAATTATAGTAAATGGGAACATTCCAAAAGATGCTGGTTTAAAGCAAAGGAAGATAATACTTACGATGATAAAAACTATTCTGGGCAACAAGTTTAACAAATCTCCCAAGGCAGGAAATATTCTTCCTGGTTGGTATTTGGCTTGAATGGTATAGCGCCAGGTGTTCCAGTAGAAGATAACAGAAATTGTTTATGATTTATTTACAAGACTTATATTGGCTTCTGAATGAATTTATAAGTGTTATAAATGGCAGTACCCTATGATTAAGACTTAGAGAATATTCAGAAATTTAGAAATATACAAAATAGTTATATTCCTATGCCCACATTAAAACTTAACATCATCATCACCATCATACCACAAGTCAGTAATCTAGATAGGAAGGTTATTTTGTTTCTTTGCTTCCATGTACCTAATGGTGCTGCAAGAATGGGCACCATGTAACTTACCACAAAACATTCTCTCTTACACAATTTGAGGTCCTTTATCTGTGCCTGAATGTAATTATCATAATTACATAGTGTTTCCTTTAATTTCCCCTTCGGTATCAATTGGATGTGGTCTTCTTAATCTCCTGTCTTAACCTGCTGTGTATATAATATTATTGTTATAAAGCAGCTATGACCCACCCTGGCTGTTGAGGGAAGAAATCTTCACTTGAAAGGTTATTATCCAACTTATTCACTTTAAGGAGAAAATGAATGCAACATTACAAGTTTGATTAAAGTGTAGTATAATTCATTTGATTTCTGAGAGTCATCATAATGTTCTAAGCTCTCTAAAAAACACCACAGCCCAGGTGCAAGATAAATTTTGTACAACGTTCTGAATAGCAATAGGATTGAGTGCTGTATAGCTTTAATGAATCAGTCCCATTTTGCTGGGTTCCTATCTACAGAGGATGTCTTTTTTGAAGGGCTCAATTTAATTGGCCAACTTGGCCTCTGTAACATGAACAGACATGTTAGCCAGACCAAAATCTTATAAAGGAATATTTGAAGAGTCATTGCTTAGATCTCTAAAGGTAAAACTGCCTTAAAGTATATAAACATTGTGATGACTTAATTTTGAGATCAGACATAATTCTCTACAACCTGCCCCCTGTGCTTTAATTCTCAGAAGCATGGCCCAAAGAAAGATGAAAACATTACAAATTAATTTCTGCAACGGTATGGATGTCAAATGGAATGGAAAAAAAAGAAGTGTATCTGATATGCTGAGACACTTGGAGAGAGATGATTTAGAAAGCCATGTGGGTAATGGGAAAACCAACTGGGTAGGAATTCAGTGTATAATATTGCAAAGACCATTCCCTGATATGAAATATGTAATAGAAACAAGAAAAATTAAACAAGCATACTTAAAATAGCACTTTCAAGATTATATCTGAAATACTGTACACTGCTTGAAGCCCTAAGATAAGAGATAAAACTAGGAGAAGTTCAATGGAGACCAACAAGGATATAAGGACTTGAGAAGATGATTCACAAAGAAGAGTAATGGCCACTTAGATGACTACTTAGAGGATAGTAACAATAGGAAGGAAACAGTTGTAATAGTTTTCTTTCTAGTAACTGAACTTTTTTATATACACTGGCTATTTCTTTCAACTTCAGAACTCAAGGAATAGCTCATATTTCTCTCTCAATTTCAACCTCTCTCAACTTTAAGGCAAGAACTGTATGAGGTACAATCATCTAAATAGTGTTAAACATACTTAAAAGAAGGCTGAAACTATTCTACCAAAAGGAATTACCTGCTGAGCAGGAAAAGCATATCAAGGAGAAAGTAAGGTTCTTTATCAGTTTTCCACATACAAGTTTACTGGAAAAATTAATATGTGGAAAATATTATAAAGAGTACTATATTTCTTCCTTCAAGAGATCACCACCACAAATCTCTCTTTGGTTTTTTTATAACTAATCCTAAACAGAGAAAACATAAGGTAATGACTTTGAGACAGTCAAATGATCAGTTACAGCATCTACTAGTTTCAAAAAAATTGTTAAAAGAATATTTTATTATTCATTACTATTAATATTTGTCAAGAACATGATTCTAAGTCCCCTAGATTTTTAGGCATCCAACTCCAAATTATTCCAGATTAGGTACTTGAACCTTTGGTCAGATACATCCAGAATCATTTGCCAGAGAAACAGCTATTAAGTAATTCTCTTCTTAATGTGTGATGGACAGGTCAATGCTGTGCCCTCTTGACCTAGTGGAACCAGTCTTAGTTTCTTGTCAAGTGAATCTGTCATAATATTGAAATCAGAAGCCCATGAAATCAAAGAGCTGGAAAATGTTCTTTTGGGAGAAAAATACTACTTTCAAATATTACTAAACTCAATGAAGAAAAGATCTAACTGTATCCAAAACCTGAGAGAAAGAAAAGCACATGGTCTTTAGAATGGACAGTTTTGTAGATGATGAAAACATGGTTGTTCACAAAGAATACTTTCCAAACAAACTGCAGAAAGAAATCTAAATATTTAATCAATATATTAAAATCAAATAAAGATCAGGAAAAACCAAAATTGTTGCAATTTTCAGTTATTCTCTTATTTTCAAAATTTGGTAATTTCTTCCAAATTCTAAGCTTTCATTTGAAAAGGGTAAAAAAGCATTTTTTTAAATGTTAAGACACAGCTGTCAACATGCCTGTAACCTGGCATGCTGTTGCCTGTTACTGCAGCCCAGCAGAAAACTGTCTCCAAATGAACAATAGCAACAATACAACAACCTATTCAACAATATAATGATATCTCACATGTAAATGCAGGCTGTGAATCTGGTAAGAAGCGAAGTAAAGAGTAAATTTCCAAGCCATCAGAAGAATCATGATGCTAAAATATCTACCATGATAATGAGAAAAAAAAGTCACAAAAAAAGATCTTTTAAGGTGAGATAATAATGCTAAAACTGGGCATATTTCCTGAATGACACAGAAACAGAAAATGAGAAAAGCAGGAGAAATGACAGTGAGGTTAAAAGAGGTTTTTTTGAACAAGCCAACAAAACATGTATAACAAGAGTTTAGTAACAAATAACACTGACAGAAAGAGAAAACATAAGTAGGGACTAACAGGAAATAGAAGTAGCTCAAACCCAAAATGCTAAGTTTGAGTTGGCAAAGGAACATCAAGAAAATCAGTTGGAAGCAGGAATCCACAGAAAGAAATATCAATTTAATAAGAAGAGGCCAGATTTTATTCTCATTTCCTAAGTGATGGTAACTAAAACCATGGATGGAGAAGAGATTTAGGATAAGTTTACAAAAAAGGGAACATCCTGGGGCCATTCATGATCATTGTGACCATCCTAGCAAAACTGATTTATAATGAGCATTACTTCGATGGCAGAGAATTAATTTAGTCATCAAAAGACTATCCTGAAGACCAGTTAAAGACCTGTTTTGATGAGGAAGCTTCCCCCATGGATGAAAATGTATCCTCAATCCAATTTCTTAAAGATAACAATAGCATTATATGAGTGTAGACGAATTGATAGTCCTATAAATTAACTGTTAGGTAGCACACAGAAGTGGCCATAGTGTTACAGTAACTTAACACTACTGTTTAGAGAGCCTTTTAATAAAAAATAAACATGTCAATTTCAAATATTTTTTATCAGCAGTCAAATGGCTTACTTGGTTCCCCTAATCAATTTCTGAGTGAGTACTAGGTAGAACCTGATGGATTTCTGTAATTGTCCCTTTTTTAGTAACAGCTATGCTTAGGATGTTGTAGAATAGATCTGTGATCAAGTCAAAGTTGGATTACATGTCTTTTAAGATGTCCTACTCCTAGATTCTATGGTTCTAAATAAGTGCAGAAGAAAAAAAGATAAAAATTAAAATAAAATAAAAATGTATTGTGTAAGGGGGTCAATTTTCAAAATCTACTTCTGAAGTTTACTACCTGTGTGACCTTAGGCATTTAACTGGGCCCCAGTTTTCTTATTTGTAAAATAAGGTAGTTGTACTAGGTAGCTCCTACAGACCTTTCTAGCTCTATGTAGATCTATGATCCTATGATATCAGGTGGAATTCCATTAAACTATTATAGAACACCACAAACATGATTTGAGGCAGAGTCATGAATCTAGAATTCACAAGTAATAGGCTAGTTTTTGCAAAAGAATATACCAATTTAGGCTCATGGTATTTACAACTGGAAAAGATCTCAGAATATATAGTCCAGCCTTCATTCACAAACTAGAGATAAAAAGATTAGTAGCATACAGAGGAAATCTGTACTGACTGGCATACTCAAGGAATGGAACATAAACTTTGACAAGCTCTTCCAAGTTAGAAAGGTTTTAGTATGGGTCTATGACCAACTATACTGTCTGCTGCCCAAGAACTAATTCTGTTTAATTTGAAATAAACAGAAAATCTTCTGATTTTGATATTTCATGAAAATATTCCTAAAATGGATTAGTTTGCTTTTTTTGCCTTTCTAAGCACAATGTGTTCTAAATAATCTTTCTTTGATAAATCAAACTCTTATAGTATACCATAGTCATCATTATCAATTACTGAACAACAAATTAAATGCTGAAATGTAGAATACAGGGTTAAATCTACATTAACATAAGAAATATTTCTACAGATCTGGGATCTCATTTACATGAGTCTTCCTTTAATCAGAAACAGAGCTGTCCATCAGCTGCTGTGGCTAAAGAATTAACCAATCTACAAGTGATAATTCTCCATACTTAGATGAGATAGGTTTAGACAACAGAGAGTTTATCAATGAGACCATATTCAAAAGATCTTTCCAGCACAGTAGAGACTGCAAGTGCTTACAGCATGTGAAAATACAGGATCACTGTCATAGCCCCATCACAATAATTCATTAGAGTGATTTTGTGTAAAGATTTTAGAATACGGCCCTTTTTACTTACCATTTTTTTTCATGAAAATAGAATAACTATATGAAAATAAAGGTTAGTTTGGCATAAATTCTGTTCAATGAATCCTGTAAAATCCAGTAAGACATTAGTAGGGGAGATGGGACAAAAAATATTTGACCTGCGGCTAAATTAAACTACTAGTCACAGAGACTACCCCTTAAAGAAGAATCAGATATTTTAAGATAGCAGCATGATCTGCTTACTTTGAATACATTCTCAGAAAATTCCAAAACTCAGAATACACAATGGATGTGGATGTCTAGCCATCTCCCCTTCTTAATACCCACTGCTTAGTATCTAAAGACTTTGGCCAATAGCCTCAATAAATATATAAAGATATTAAGCACTAAAGGTCAAAAAAAAAAAGGTGGAAGGAGAGGGAGTACATCAAACATGCCGCTAGAAAGCTCTAGTTGAGCAAGTGACCTCAAATATCACATGCCAGGCTTTCCTTTCTAATGATAACAAGCATACTGTGTTTACCTGGTAGCCTTCATTTCAAAGATCTTGAAATACTTTGTAGACATTCATTAATCTTCACTAGGTCTCAAAAATATATTTTTACTCTCATTTAATAGAAAAAATAGTCATTTTTGCTGCCATTTTGTGGAAGGGAAGATAGTCTCCTAATATCACAAAGGAGAGGAATGACTCAAAGTCTTTGAATTCTAATTGTTATACCATGCTGTGTAACTAGTGAGGATTGAAAAAATGATGACATTTGAATTTGCTTCAAAAAGGGTTTTAGGTTGTGTATGTTTAATTATAATTAGGAACAGATGGAAGACAATAGCAGGCATGGAAGGTATGGAAGACAAGGAACTCTCTGGATACCCTAATAATACTGCCTTTTATTTGCCTTTTTTTTTGAGTCTTCAAAATGACTGTGTTATAATGAACTGAATATAAATTCCCCTTGCTATAGGGATATCTCAGTCATGAGATAGTTCCAATATAGGTCTTTCCCTGAAAATGATTTCTGAACCAACAAAAGACCTCAGCAGTCTTATAGTTAAGACACTGTTATTCAAGCCTACTCCAAAGCCTCACTCTAATGTGGAGGTGACCCTGGATTCTCAAAGGTTATGACATGAGAGCAAGACTGACAAGTCCTACTAAGCTAGAAAGGTCTCTAGAATAGACTGACTAGACAGCTCTTACCCAAGGACCTCTCCAGAAAGACTCACCATCATCAAGGTTAATTGTAGGATGATGAATTTTTCAGCCAAAGCAATTTTCTAAAAACCACAAGCTTCAGAGGAACTGTGATCCGATTTTCGTGAAGACTTAGATTTTTGAGTATTAATAAAACAGGCTTTACTGTCATTTTAGCTCAATGATTTTCAAACTTTTAAATTCTGCAACAAAGCTATGATAGTACTTAGAACCCTACACTAAGCAACCATTTGGTGATAGAGCAGTATCTAGAAGACAAATTACAGATTAAAAAAAAAACAATAATGATGTTCATATATCATAATGTGCCACAGAAGCCTTCAGAAATCAAAAGCTAAAAAGAAAACTAAAGAGTAACTGTTTTGATCAGCGATTACTCTCAATGACTATGGAAGAGGCCTGAAAAAAAGCAAATAATTCACTTCATAAAACAAGTAATCCCTCGTTTGTCTCAATTCCACAATGTCCACATTGTATTCATTCCCTTTAGCATACTATCCTATATATATTGAAATAGCCTCTTTTAAGAATGCTGCTATCAGTGAATAGAGCACAGGCCCTGGAGTCAGGAGGACCGGAGTTCAAATCCAGCCTCAGACAGTTAACACAAAACTAGCCATGTGACTTTGGGCAAGTCACTTAACCCCAATTGCCCTACCTTCCCCCCTCCAAAAAAAAAAAAAAAAAAGAATGGTGCTATCCCTGACCCTCCATCTTTTCCCCAGTGCCACATAAAAATATAAATTATACTTGCTTAGATGTTTCAGGAAAATGCCCAAGTAGGTTGATAGCTGAACTCAATTTTCCTAACATTTCCTTAACTAACCACCCAAAATAAAGTACTCTATTTCAAGCAATATTGAAATCAGGCAGTAAGAACTCAAATCTTATTCAGGGATTCTTTCACTCCATTTTCACATTACATCATTACACAAAGGTACAAAAGCATGCAATGTGTGGCTAGCCACCGGAAAAGTATTCTGAACATTTTTAATAAACAGATTGATTTAGGAATTCAGTTCTCAAGACACTATTCCACATTTACAGAGTACTAGAGTAATTTGGCCTGAAGGAACAGAAGAAGAGGTCCATGAATGAATAAGTCATCAAGGCTGACTTAGTTCGAAGAGGAGCTCGGCATTGTGCCTAGTGGCTACTTGCACTTTGGAGAAGAGGAAGAAGAAAACAACAAACAACAGAGGAGTCTTAGAGACTCTCGGAGGTGGTCTGGCACCACAGATATATGCCTGGACTATTTTGCAGCAATTGTCTAACCATTATATCTCTTGATTTCAATAAATTTCAAATGCAGAATTACAAAAAAAAAAAGGGCCTATGAAATTAGAAATAGCATTAAGAATTTGGATATTTTATTACAAAATGTTCTATAAGAATGCACCCTTACAAAAATCTTGAAAACTTAAGTAAAAAATAAGTTGCATTCTATAGATTTTATAAAGTGGATGCCTTTGCAAAAAGGTCACTTTATTAATAAACGAAAGAACCAGAATTGGTATTCCTGTAATTGGGGTTTCCAGGCCTTTGGATATGTTCAGCCACGTTTTTGGTGCTAAGTGCAATGGCATTAAAACGTGTTTCTGGGCAGGATTTGACTAAGAAAGAGAGAATCAGACTGCTGGCAGAGAGTGCAGGGCAGGTGCAGTCATAAAGAACTTGACTTTTGATGCCATTGTCTCTGCCAGGACAGGTGGTTTGGTAGAAGCATGGAACTCTGCCAGGAAGCCTTCAATTCAAACTTCCTTTTAGAGGAAAAAAAAACAAACCAATAATAAAATTGGAAACACAATGCCAAATTCCATACACTGAAGATTAATGCTGCAGAAAAAAAGGAATGTTTTAAAGCCATCGTTTCCATAAGAATGTTAGCTTAGTGAAAGTAAACCTCAGTTTAGGCAAGAAAACTCTGCTGCAAGTTAGATTGCTTTTTCTAGCCCAGTAACTCCACATAAACAAGAGGAAAACCCTCTACCTGAACCCTTGAACTTTTTGCCATTAAAGTTCATAGGCTCATAGTTGAAAGGGGTCCTTAGAGATCCTCTAGTCCAGGGGTGGGGAATCTGAGGCCTGGAGGCCACATGTGGCCTTCTCTGTCCTTGGGTGTGGCCTTTTGACAGAGTCCAAGTTTTACAGAACAAATTCTTTTATTAAAGGAATTTGTTCAGTGAAGTTTGGATTCAAAGGGCTATGCTTGAGGATGGAGAGGGCTACATGTGGCCTTGAGGCCACAGTTCCCTACTTCTCCTCTAGAGCAACCCTTCTTTTTGAAGGTAAACTGAGTTCAGAAGTAATGCCTAGAATAACAACAAACTTAAAACCCAATATTTACAGAAGAATAATATGAACAAGTTAGCACTGCTGTGAGGAATGAGAATCTTTGGCAGCTCCTGCTTATTATACACATTTAAATCCTCAATTTTAAGGTTACCTTTCTTGGCAAAAATGCTAAATTTAGTACCTTTGGTGTTTATGTAAATCCAAGATAGAACTGCCTTTAAAACGTTGACCTTTAAGAAACCTGTATTGTAGCATGCCAACAGTGTTAAACAGAAGCAACAAAGACTTCACTTGGTGTTTGGGACAGATATTAGGACACAGATGGTTTAAATAATCTCCTTAATCTGATACTACTCCTTTAAACAAAATCCTTCAATGGCTCACCTAATAAAAAATACAAGTTGCTAACTGTAGCATTCAAAGCCTTTCACAAGCCCTCCTCTGACATAATTTCATACTATAACCCTTCATGTTGCAGTTAAACTGGATTATTTTATCTCCTCCCTATTTACATTTTTATCACCCATGCTTGGAATGGATTCTCTCACTACCACAATAGTCATCTATTGAACTGCAGAATTTTAGAGTTGGAAGGAACTTCAGAGTCTATCTAATCAACCTGTACCAGCAAAAAGCATCCCTTTTAATATCTACTTGAACAATGATTGATTAATCCAGACATTGCTTAAAGACCTCCAAGAAGGAAATCTCATTCAGAGCAACCACTGCACTTGGGCGAAGAGCTTAGAATGGCACTCTTATTTGGCAGGGAGAAGGGAGAGAAAGAGACCCTAGAAAACCTGTTCAAGCAGAAGAAGATTAGGTCACTCCTTCAAACAACCTGGTAGCTTCTAATCCAAGCAATTATTAAGTATCTAATATATGCAAGGCATGGTTCTAAGAAGTGGAACTAAAAAATGGGGGTGGCTGGAGTCAAGCAGTCTGGGGGACACAACAAGTAAACAAAATCATATGCATGAACTCTGAGGATGCAAGCAGTATTAACAAGTAAAGGGAACAAGAAAGGCTTCTCATGGGACTTGGCATGTGAGCTAAGCCTTGAAGGAAACTAGAGATTCTAAGAGTCAGAGATGAAATGGGATTAGTTTCAAACATAGGGGATAGCTTGTGCAAAGATAAAGATGGAATGCTGAATCCAGGGAATATCAAGTAGGACATTTTAGCTGTAATAGAGCATATATGAAGGAGAGTAATATGAAACAAGTCCTGAAAGGGTAGTCTGGCGTCAGATGTAGAAAGACTTTGAATTGTCAAACTGGAGTATTTTATTCTAGAGGCAAAAGGGAGACACCAGAAGGTTCTTGAGCAAGGAATTTCATGATCAGACTTGTGCTTTTGAAAGATTATTTTGTGGGACAGCTAGGTGGTATAGTGAATAGAGCACCAGCCCTGGAGTCAAGAGGACCTGAGTTCAAATTCGGCCTCAGACACTTAACACACACACACACACACACACACACACACACACACACACAAGTAACAATGTGACCGTGGGCAAGTTACTTAACCCCAATTGCCCTTCAAAAAGCAAAAAAAAATTATTTTGATAGCTATATAGAGGATGGATTACAGTGAATAAAGGATGGGTGCAGGAAGACAAATTAGGGAGCTATTAGAATAGTCAAGCTAAGAAGTAATAAGGTACTGAACTACGGGGGTGGCCATGGGTAAGGAAAGAAAGGAATGTGATAGATGTTGTAGAGGTAGAATCAATGAGATATGGCAACCAATATGGTGGATGACAAAGAGGGCAAAACCAATAATGGTGGGATGACAAACCTGGGCGGATGAAAGGACAGTGGTGTCTTTAACATAGATAAGACATTTGGAAGAAAGAGATGATCATTTTTGTTCTGAACTTTCCAGAGTCTATAGAATATACCATTAGAGATGTTCTGAAAGGTGGTAACAGAGCAGTGGAGCTCAGGAGAGAGTTAGGGCTGAATATACAGATCAGGGAGTCATTTACAAATGATAACCGAAGCTATGAGAGCTCACAAGATCATTGAGACGGGTGGAGAGTCAAAAGAAGGTCCATTGTAAAACTAAGAGAAACCCCAAGTTATGGAGTGGGATGTAAATGATTATCTTGCAAAGAGTAAGACAGAATGATTAGACCAACAGAATTAGGAAAGAGTAGCATAACAGCAATCAAAACTGCAGAGGTGTCATGCAGGATGAGAACTAAAAAAAGGACGACTGTATTAGTCACCTCCTATGTGCCAGGAATTGTGCTAAGCACTGGGGATACAGAGGCAAAACAACAAGGAGCTTATATTTTAATGGAGGAGACAACATGTTAATAACAATATACATACAAGGTACATAAAGTGCAAATGAAAGGTAATCTCACAGGAAAGACATTAGTAGTAAAGGGGCCTGGATAAGGCTTCCTATAGAAGGTGGGATTTGAGTTGACTCTTGAAAGAAGATAGAGGCAAATGAGGGACCCATTCTGGGCTTAAGAGACAATCCACACAGACGCATAATAAAGAGATGAAGTATTATATTTATGAGGAAGAGCAAGTAGTCTTCTATAAGCTAGACTGAGTGGATTAAGAGATGCTCTGAAATACTAGAAAGAATACCTTCAGTGGTTTCAGTTGAACGGTGATGTCAAAAGTGAGGGTGGAGAAGTGAGCAAAAGGAGAGGTGGGGCCATGAAATGTAGAGGGCTTCCTATAGCAGGTTGGCTATTGAAAAGAGAAGATATACAGAACAAAGAAATTCCCATTTTTATTAATTATATTGCTGATTAGGTGCTAATTAAACCATGCCTTGGTTGGCCCAAGGATCCTAGAAAGGGATATATATTGGGGGGAAGGTGTGACAACCTTCTCCAAACACCCATCTCTTCCCTTGACTGCCACCATCCCTGCTAGCATGAAGGTTGGGTGCTGGTGCCTCATCTCTCCCTCTTCCCGTAGACACCTGGACTTAGGCAGGGTTTAGCAAATAGCAGGGACCCCCTGCTAAGGCAGGAAAATAATGGGAATAGCTATCTAAACCAGGTCAAGTTGATGTATGCCCATGTCTATGTGTGTGGAGGGACTAGAAGATGGAAGCACAGTTTTTTTATTTTTTCTTAAAAAATATATACATACATATATGTATATACAAATATATATGTATATTTCAATCAGCAAAAATTCACCTTCCTTCTCTATCCCCCCAACTGAAAAATGAAAGAAAAACAAAACTCCTGTTACAAACATGTATAGTTTAAGTAAAACAAATTTTAGCACTGGCAATGTCCCCCCAAAATATGTTTTATACTGTACTATGAGTCACTCACCTCTTTACCAAGAGATGGGGAGCATGTTTTATTAGTAGTACATGGAAGACACTTAATATATATTTGCTGAATTGAATATACTAGGGTCCATTTTCTGGAAGTCCCCTTAGAAGGGATAATATAGGATTCTGGCAAATAGGAGACCACAGAAAAGATGCCGAAAAAAGGAAAGTTGAGGATGTAGCCTCAGGCATCAACATAAAATTTTAAAATAATTGTTTTGATTATCCTGGAATCTTATTCTCATAACCTCTACTCTGTGGATGAGAAAGAGGGTGGGGGGAAGATACCTCTTCTGCTTACAGCCACAGAATTAAAGCTGAAAGTGAATTGTGAAAAAAGTGTGGAGAAAAAAATACTTTATATAAGGTATATAAGTATGTAAGTCCCATATATAAACTCAAAGATCTAGAGCTGCATAGGATCTTATAGGCCTAATTCCACACCCTTCATTTTTACAGATCATGAAACTGAAGGCTAGGGAGGTTAAGTGATTTGCCCAAGGTCACACAGGTAAAAAACCATGAAAGGTGGAATTTGAGCCCTGGTCCTCTCACTCTGAAGACAGTACTCTTTCCATTACCTTGCTACATCATTTTATACTGTCTCTGTGTGTGTGTGTGTTCATGTTCAAGTTCTCCAGTCAGGAGTAAAAGGTGGATAGCTTGTGTCTCTATACGTGTGTTCCACAAAGATCTGGATAAATGATAAATACAGAGATTTATTAATGGGCAAGAAAATCAAGATATTCAGGGCACACACTTATACATCTATACACATCTATATACATGTATACACATATACACATACTCACACACATATACTTGATGCAGCTAAAGACAGAACATTCTTATATTAATTAACCTTACTTAGATGAAAAAAATTCAGACCTCAGAGACGTAGGTGGCCATGCTTCTTTCATGCTTGACTCAGTCAAATAAACTGAAATCCAAAATAAGTTCCTCCTTTTACCTGCCAAGACCTGAGTTCAGGCCCTCCGGGTTCTGAGGTCACCAACACCTCAGAGACTGGGGAATGCAGAGAATGTACATACCTGCATTTGGCAAAATCATCAGTGGCCTCAGGAGAAACCCAGAGCACATCCTACTCCCCAGAAGCTGAAATATGGATGTTAGCATCCTTGTTTCAACTTTAAAAAATATTACCTTGTTATTCTGTAATATGAAATAATAACAAAAGGAGGAAGCCCACAATATAAAAATAAATGAAATCCAAGTCCAGTGCAAAAGAGACTTTTACTCAACCAAAAAAAAAGAAAAAAGGTACTTGTCCCAGTTAGGGCCTTAGTCCAATTAGATTCCCTCTTGGCTCTGGAATGGACATATTATTTTAGGAGCCTTATAATGTTGCAAGTTTGTATTGAGGACAGGTTCTAGTTACTCACATAATCCCTTAGACCTTTTTCAAATATCTTTTGATGTCTAATGACTGAGGACAGGGATCTTTGACTATAAAACAATTTCTTTGGTTGGAAGAAAGAAATCTGTAGGGTGTGAACATTAGGGGAAGGGAAAAGGTTTTTCTGAAGAGCCAACTAGTTGGAAAACCCCTGGGGAGAAAATGTGATTCAGTCTTTGAGAGAAGTAGGCCTGCCTGTACAAGCTAGTGCTGCTGAAGGGCCTATAAGAAAGAGCTTTTATGTATACTGTATGGCCCAGAGCAACAACACTGTGAGCCGTTCTCTTTTCTTTGCTAGAGGAAGTTTTCCAAGTCTCTGATGCACGATGCAGAAAGTCATGGTTTAATAACAAGATACAACTGCTAATCAGATGGCCCCATTTCCACTCCTCCCTGATGATTCCAGATACCTACTTACCTCAGGACTAAAACTTTATCCTGCCTGGTCCCATTAGCAGGCAAACCTCTGAAATGTTAGAGATTGTTTTCTCTAATAAATGACATTCCTAAGTGCATGTACTGACTTCATGCTCCCTCATCAAAAGAACTTAGAGAACAGGACTCCTATCAATTCTTTATTCCCTATGTTATGGTGATCAAAATTCCAAGTTCTTGCTCCTCTCATCTTTGTGATGCAAAACTAAGATATATTGAGGGAAAAAATCTTGCCCTTTTCCTATGTCTCCTAATACTCTCACTTAAATCCATCTCTGTCTTACCATTTCACAGTTCATATCCTCCTTTGTCTTCCTATTCCATTCCATTCTTGGACACCCCATTCTCCATTATCCTATATTTCTTTACTTCACACTTTCCATTTTTTTGCCCTAATGAAAATCTGATTAAACCCAAACAATAATGAATTCCTGCTACCTTCTCTCATTCCCCCAGAAACACTGGCCAAGAGTAAGCATATTCTCCATTCTCCTTGTTCCTCACTCTCACTTATTAACCTCTCTTCGAGGTTCGTTCAATCCATCCATCTTTATCATCTGGCATGAGTCTCTGTCTCGGAGACCTCTGAAACATACCTCTAAAACATTCTTTCTCCCTTTGCAAGGAGTTCAGTACCTGATTCACAGTCTTTCAACTGTACCCCCAACACCCACCCTCATACTTAGGGACTTTAATATGTATGTGGATATTCTTTCAAACATACCAGCCTTCAAGTTCAATGGCTTCCTAAGTTTCTATCCTCACTCTTCTTTAGCTATACAAGGATGGTCACACCCTTAATTTATCTATCACTCCTCATTGTTCTATCTCCATGATATGAAACTCTAAAAATTCTCTGTCACCTCCTAAACCTTCAATGTCTGACTGCTTTGTCCCTCTTAAATCTGTTCTTCATCCTCTTTATGGCCTCCAATCCTTCCATCCCTCAACTGTTCTCTCTGGCTATAACTTTGCTCTGGCGTCACTTCCCTCTCTTTATTATCTTCACCTTTGGTTGACTGATTCAACCATGCACTATCAACTAGCCTTAAAAATCTTGCCCCCTTGTCCTCCCACACTTAGACAAACCCCAACTCTGGGTTACTTCCATCTGCCTTCTCCATTCCTCATGTAACCGAACATTGCTAGACAAGGTTACAACCACACCAACCACATCACCAGTACAAATTTATTCTATGTAATTCTTTATTGAGTGTCTATCAATCTCTTCATAATAGTTATTCCAAGCCTCTTCCTTTTTTAACTGCAACCTCCTCTTTCCTTCTCCTGCTACCCTTAGTAGAAAATTTCTCCTACTTTATTTTATCCAACCCATGCTCCCTCCTCTCTCAAAGGTACTATCATATACCATTCTCTCCTCATTTGCTCTGGTCTTTGATGTAGAGGTAGCTCTTCTCTTTGCCAAGATCAAAACCTCCATTGGAATATATTCATTTGGCAGCAGGGTAGAAGGTAGAGGAGAGAGAGAAAGAGAGAAAGAGAGAGAGAGAAAGAATAGAATAGAATAGAATAGAATAGAATAGAATAGAATAGAATAGAATAGGATAGGATAGGATAGGATAGGATAGGATAGGATAGGATAGGATAGGGTAGGGTAGGGTAGGGTAGGGTAGGGTAGGGTAGGGTAGGTAGGGTAGGGTAGGGTAGGATAGGATAGGATAGGATAGGATAGGATAGGATAGGATAGGATAGGATAGGATAGAAAGCTAGAGGTGATTAAGACTAGGATTGAGGTTATGTAAGAGAAGAGATGCATGCAAGATATATCAAGGATGTAGAATAAGTAGGTCTTCAATACTGATTCTATATATGGGTTGAGAGAGAAGGAAGAGAGAAGGATGACTAGAAGGATGGTGGTGCCCCTCAACAGAGATGGGGAAGTTTGGAGGAGGCCCATCTTCTCAAGACCATCTTTTCTCATCTCTTTAAGGAGCTTGCCTTGCCTTGATCATGTCAAATCTTTACTGATCTTCAACATTCCCATATCAAACAGGTCCTTCCCTATTGCTTTTCTGCAGCCTTTAACATTGCTGACTCATCTTCTCCCTCCTGTTTCATAACACTGGAACCCTTTGGTCTTCCCTCCTACCTGTCTGGAAATTCCTTCTCAGTCTCTTTTCCTCAATCTCTATCCTTCTCTCAACCACTGAATGTGAATATTCTTCAAAGCTCAGTCTTGGACCCTCTTCTATTCTCTTAATTTATACTTTTACCCTTAATGATCATAACAATAATAGTTAGCATTTATATAACACTTTAAGTTTTGCAAAGCCTCTTACAAATATTATCTCATTTCCCCCCTCACAACAATCCTATTGTTAACAATGCTATTATTATCCCAGTTCTCTTGCCTAGGTAAGTGCCTAAGGCTGAGTTCAAACTCAGGTCCAACAAACACTCTGTCCACTGTGCCATCTAGCTGCCTGATCAACAATTCCCATGGGTTCAATCAATCAAGTCTTTACTAAGTGCTTGTGTGCCAGGCATTGAGGACACAAAGAAAAAAATAAAACAGACTTTGTGTTCAAGCAGCACTTTATTGAGAGAAGAAACATTATGTACAGATGAATATATCAAATAAATACAAAGTAATGAATAAATACAAGGAAGGAGAGAAACTAATAACTAGAGGAATAAGGAAAGGCTTCATGTAGAAAATGACTTCTGACCTGACTGAAGCAAACTCAGAATTCTTAGAAGCAGAGGTAAGGAGGGAGTATATTCCAGGCATGGCAGGACAGCCTGTGCAAAGGTATGGAGCAAGTACATGGCATGCCATATATGAAAAATAGCACAAGCTAAACTCTCAGGAAGTAATTGTGTAATGAAGCTCCGGAAGTGAGTTGGAACCAGACTGTGAAGGGTCTTAAAAGTCAAACATAGGTGTTTGTATTTGATCTTGGAGGAAATGGAAAACCACTGTTCACTGAAGAAGGCAGTGACATAGTCATAACTTATGCTTTAGAAATATTAATTTGATGGCTATGTATAGCATGTATCAAAGAGGGAAGAGATTTGAGGCAAAGAAATCAATTGGAATATTGCAATAGCCCAAGCAAGATGTGATAAGGGCTTGAACTAGAGTGGTGGCCATGTCAGTACAGAGGAGATGAATGTGAAAGATGTGGGGGAGGTAGAAATACCAAAATTAGTAAATGACTTGGAAATGTGAGTGGGGAAGAGTGAACAGTCAAGGGTGACTCCTAAGTCATGAATCTAGGTGGCAAAATATAGTGTTGCCCTTGATAGAAATAAGGAAGTTCAGAAGAGGTATAACTTGGCAGGGGGGCGGGGGAAGGGAAGAGGCAAAATAATAGAACGTGTTGAGTTTGAGAAGACTATGGGACATCTAACCTGACATATCTAATAGGCAGTTGGAAATGCAATACTGGAGCTCAGGAATAAGGCTAGTTCTAGACATATCAGGGAGTCATGTGTATAGAGATGATAATTAAAGAAGTTGAGGTGACCAAAAGAATATACAGAGAAAAAAGGGCTCAAGACAGAACCTTGGGATATTTATGTAGGGAGGGGGTCAGGTATAGATAATAAACTAGCAAAGGAACTGAAGAGAGATCAGACAAGAAAACCTAGAGATAACAGCACCCTCCCCCCAAATAAAAGAAGAGAAAGTATCCAGGAAAAGAGAGTGTTTAACAGTATCTAATGCTACAGAGTGATCAAGAAGGACAAGAATTTTTTAAAAAGTTAGCAGATTTGGCAATTAAAAGGTAACCAGTAATTTTGGAGAGAGCTGTTTCAGTTGAGAAGTGAGGTCAGAAGCCAAACCACATAGGATTCAATTAGAATCTCTAGGCAGATGGTTCTTAAATATAAATATCCAACCCTAATTTGCTGAACTCTAGTCCCATATTACCAGTAGTTTGCTGGACATTCCTACATCGATATATTTTGTACATATCTTAAACTCATCAAGTCCAAAAAAGAATGCATCATGTTATCCTCAAAACCCATCCCTCCTCCAAACTTCCCCATCGCTGTCGAGAGCACCATCATCTATGTCTCTCTTCTCTCCTTCAACCTTTATATAGAATCAGTATCCAAGGTCTATTAATTCTACCTTCACAATACTGTTTTATATCCTCCACCTCTCTTATACAACATCTACCTTATTTGAGGTCTTCATGATTTCTAGCCTAGATTAGCACGATAACCTTTTAGTTGCTCTTCTTCCTCTCCACTCTATCTTCCACACTGCTGCTAAATGAATATTCCAAAAACATAAAACTGACCACGTCATTCCACTCCTTAAAAATTTTCTATAGCTCCCCATATTGATGAAGGCATAAAATACAAAATCCTCAGTCTGGCATTCAAAGTCTTTCACATGTATAGCTCCTACCTACTCTTCTGTAGCCATTTCATATTATTCATTATTATTCATTTTTACTCACACTTTCCATTCTAAATATCACCCCTAAATATGGCCCCATACATGATATTCCAAGCCCTGGCTCCATGCCTTTGGATAAGTGGTCCTTCATGTCTAGAATACACATTCTTTACCATCACCTTGTATAAGAATCTTTATTTTCCTTCAAAGCATAGCTTATGCTGCCACTCCAAACATGAAATCTTTATTAGCTGTCAGTATTCTATCCCTCTTGAAATTACTTTGTATTTACTTGCAATACAATCAAAATTATATTGTCTTTACTTACTTGTGTACTATTGTATTTATTTACCCTCCACTGAATGTAAATTCTTTGAAGGTGGGGATTTAAATTTTTTTTACTTATTTTTATTATTTTCTGTATCCCCAATTACATATGGCACACAATAATAATAAATGTTTGCAGAACTTTATTAATTGAATATCAATAGAAGAATAATTATAACCTAATTCATTAATACAAATAATGTACCTTGTTTATATTAGAGATCATAGTCTCCACCAACTCCATAAAAGGTAGGGGTTTTTATTTCTCTCTCTATGGAATACAGTTGGCTGGTAAGGTCTCTAGTCAGAGGGGATTTTTAGTATGCTGAATTCTTCTCTTCATAGCTACATCTTCTGCTTCAACTCTATTACCACCAAACAGAAATGTTTTCCAGAACTCAGATGTAAATTAGAATTTATAAAAAAAGTTAGGACAGTAGAGCTATCTCCTTCTTCCTTTGGTTCTCTGGAGCCATGGTCTCCAAAGTAGGAGGGAAGAGTAGAATTTGATCCCCAAGAAGGTTATGGCCTGATCCCAATGGGCAAGTAAGATGGATCCCACCTTACCTTCCCAAGGATAGTCAATCATAGGGCTTCTCTGCAACACAAACAACCTTATGCATTACCCACCCCCCCAACACCTTTTCTCCCATTCTTCCCTCAGCTTCCACTTTGTAAATTTTCATCTTCTCTCTTCTTAACTAGCTTTGGCCTGTCAGAGCACTTACTGCCAACCATTACTCAGCACCTACCAACAACCTCACTTTAATCCAATTCACATGCAAGTCAAAACATCACCCAGTGATGTCACTTGTCCTATTCAAAAATGAAGGACAAACAACAAAAACCAATGACCTCTCTGGGAAAAATTGCTCTAGAAAAATGCTTCCTCCCTACTCCCCAGAATACTCAACTCTGAACTCACAAATTACCTGGTAGATTTAGTGGACTCTGTACTTCAAGGTAGTGACCAGCAATGAATAGGAAAGCCTTGTCTTTTTGTTTTGAGTGGGACAAAGTAGGCTGCATGGATGAATTGTGATTTACATTGCAGGGTCTCATTACACTGTCTTTTCTACCATCCCACTTCCTCTCCAAAGTTCCTATTTCTGTGGAGGGCATCATCATCCTTTCAGTTATCCAATTTAATTTTAGACTTTACACTCTCATTTACCTCACATATCTAATCAGCTGTCAAATTTTATTATTTCTATCTCCACAGTATCTGTCCCCTTCTCTGATCACACAGCTACCACTGTGATGCAAGTTATGATGAACTTTTGCATTGACTACTGCATGAGTTTCTGTATTGGCTTCCCTGCCTCAAGTCTTTCTTCTCTCCAATCTATTCTCTACATAGCTGCCAAACTGATTTTCCTAATGTGCAGGTCTGAACATGTTATTCCCTTATTTGAGAAACTCCAGTGACTCCCTATTGACTCTAGAATCAAAGATTTAGTCATATTTATCTCATATCTTTACAATTTCCATTTTATGTGTAAATGTTATAATGGACATAATTATTAGGAGAATACGAACATGGTATAGTGGACAGAGATACATCTTGGAAGCTAGGAAAACTTGAGATAAAATACTATGTCTGACAAAGGAAAGAAGAGATATAGGGCAATGTCTGATAAAAATGATAGGATGAAGATGAGGGTTTTTTAAAGACAGGAAAGACACAGACATATTTCTGAGAGCAGTGAAGGAGCAAGATTAAAGATCATGGAGGGGGCAATCTGTTGGAGAAAATAGGATAAGATGAGCTCAAGGGTGCATGTAAGGGAGTTTACCATGGAAAGGAGAAGGGTCATTTCTTTAAGTAAGACAAGGGTGAGGGGAAGGATATTGGATACAAGATGGGGATAGGGAAAGAAGAGAGAGCTCTCAGCCAAAGGCTTCAATTTTTTTAGTGAAGTCTCCAAGGTCTTCAACTGAGAGGTTATGAAGAAAGAGTGCCAGGAGAGGCTAGAAGAATGAAGAGGTTTGGAACAGCCAATGTGGTAAGAAACAAATCAATTAAGTATAAAAATGTTTCCTTGTAACAACTGAGATAATATAAGAAATTCTTAGTAGACCCAGTCAGCATAGTTTCATGACTTTCTCTACCTCCTTTCAGCTGCACATGAATAGGAGTAAAGAAGTTGGACAGTAGGACTTTGGCAAGGCATGATCAGTGATAGTACATAGGATTCAAGTATAGCAGAGGGTGTAGATGGCTGAATTAGAGAAGAAAGCAGAATGCAGCCAGTATGAAGTGATGGCTTGGAAAAGAACTGAAGGATGGAGGGACTGGAGTTATGAATGAACAGTGTTAAGGGTCAAAAAGCAGTGGGAAAGATAGAGTGATAAAAGATTATGATTAGATAAAGAAATTTTAGAGTTCATGAACATGGAAGTAGAACACTTGTGGGTAATAGCAAGTTCAACAGTATGACTCTCTAACAAAGTATATGACCATGTGATTAAGGGGGAGTGTAGGAGCTGGTCATGGGAATTGAATAGATTGAAGAACTTGCAAGTTAGGATATTTGAAGACAAACACACACACACACACACACACACACACATTGCTATGAGCTTAAAAGTTGAAGAGAAAAGACTATATAATTGGGTCACCAAAATCACTTAATAAAAAAAGGAAAATATTCTGTTAGTTGAAACATAATGGCTACCAGGATCTGGATTTAGTGACAAATCTGAATAACATGAATCTCAAACGATGAGAAGTTGTGACGTGATGGTGGTAGGAGACAACAGAAAGCAAGAAACATCTCAATTCTCCCACTATGATTAGTGATTCCAGGCACTCTGGTTTAAACTCTTACTGTCATCTTCTACTCTTCACTTTTACTCAAGACACATATATATTTTTTTAATTTTATAACACAGCTTATGTCTTAGTTATTGCAATAATTTAAAAATATAAATGGTGTCCAATTTAAATCCTTTGTACTTAACACTTTTCAATAAGTACTCCCCATTCACTCCCAATAATAGTAATATCAAAAACATCCCTACCTCATTAAGCCAGCACACTGAAATATTTTTTCTAGTGGCAAAAATGATAGTGTGATTCTGTGCCTGAGTTTTAAGTCAATTTTAACAACACTGCACATAAGTAAATTATATTGAAATAAATGTGGTGCATTAGAGAATACCTCTTGGTTCAAAAAAAATTAATCCAAGTCTCTCACTACCCTCCCCCATGAACAAAATTTTACAAAACCAAGCCCTCAATATAGCTGTATAGTCAGGCAAAACAAATTCCTATGCTGGCCCTGAATTTTAAATCCATCATATCTCTGCCAAAGGTAGGTGAAGTGTTTCACCTTCACTGTTTTGGCCTCACATTTTATCACTGAGTTGGAGTTCTGAAGTCTTTCAAAACTGTTTTTTCCAAGGACTCAAGTGACATTTCTATTTACACAAAATCTCTTTCACCTAAACCTTGGTCTCCACTCATACAATCACTAC
Source organism: Gymnobelideus leadbeateri (assembly GCA_011680675.1). Classification (NCBI taxonomy): domain Eukaryota; kingdom Metazoa; phylum Chordata; class Mammalia; order Diprotodontia; family Petauridae; genus Gymnobelideus; species Gymnobelideus leadbeateri. The sequence goes on from WOXC01010953.1 coordinate 182,000, forward strand.
CCTAGTTCAGGACCTCATCGTCTCATGCTTAAACTATTGCAATAGTCTCATGATTGGTCTCCATGCCTTAAGTCTCTCCCAAATCCAACCAATCCTCCACACAGCTGCCAAAGTGACTTTCCTAATGTCCACGTTAGCCCCTAATACAATAAATTCCAATAACTCCTTCCTGGCTCTAAGATCAAATACAAATTCCTTTGTTTGGAATTTAAAGTCCTCCAGAACCTGGCCCCATGCTCTCTGTCCAGTCTTATTTATGTTGCTCACCTTCTGGAACTCTACAATCCAATTGAATTATCTTTCTTAATGTTCCTCACACTCTTACCAGAAGCACAAATTAAAATATCCAAACATTAGAAAATTAAGGTGTGATGCCACTGATTAAGAGTCACCACATAAAGAAAGAGGAATAGATTTATATCGAAAATTTTCTGCTGAGTTGAAATCAGACAATTTTGCTTGGTTTCTACTTCATCTATGGTGAATACACAGAGAAATGTGATTTTGCTAAAAAGCTGTTATGTTCACTGACTTATGACCTTTTATTTCATTTTTATATTTCAACTAAAATCTCTTTTTAAAAATAAAATTCACCTTAGCTACATTAATCTAGGCACGAACAGGGAATTTTCCAAAATAATGAAGCATAATTAATCAAATTGTTCTTAAAAGTATAAAAGTTTTTGTACTGTTAATAAATAAATGTGTTGATTATTTTATCTTTATTTCATACTTTTAAAATATTTTGTGTATATTTTATAATGAACATAACATATTAGTACAGTAGCACATTATATATTTAATATATTATGTAATTATAAAACATACCCCAAATTGTAGAACAGTGGTCTCTAGACATTTTTATCATGTATTTCTATCAGTAAACTTTTTGAGTGCATATTCCTAATATATATGTATATTTATAAACTACATGTACTATAGTACTATCATAGTCATTATAAAACACATACAAAAATAGGGAAAGATTAAATAAACAATGCCTTCAAAAGATTTTGTTTTTATTTTAATGGTACAAAAATCCTTTTGGCTTTCATTAAAAATATTAAAAAACTTTTGGTAAAAGCAATTTGACTCAATATGCTTCATGTTTCTAAATATTGGCCAAACACTTTGTGATACACTTTGTGTATTAGGGGCTAACGTGGACATTAGGAAAGTCACTTTGGCAGCTGTGTGGAGGATTGGTTGGATTTGGGATCTGAAGGTCTGGTTCTAAATTCAATTTATCTCAGTATTTGGTTTTACCATCTGTCATATATGGAAAAGATACCTCAAATGAAGATCCAAATGGAAAAGGTATTATTGTTGGTTGTGTTTACTAAAACATTATATTCATTTTTCAACATTACCTATGAGTTTTGCAAAGGATTTTTATTGAAATTCAACTAGTGAATTTCCACCTTCTCTGTCAATCAGCTGTTCTTGCAAACTAATCAGAAAGTGTAGCATTTTTTATATTTTTAAGGAGTTCAACATTCACAGAAACCCTTCATTTCAAAGACTTTGAAACAGATATGTGTTTCCAAGTTTTTAAGTGTGCAGATGAATATTTTTGTAGGCAATACATTATTTTGGCAACAAAAGGTTGAGTTTTTTTTCATTTTAAAAAAATCTATTTTTATATGCATTTATAATCTACCTCTCCTACTGCCCCCCACCACTGAATAAAAAAGAAAAAAGAAACCCACCTAGGATATATATGAACACAATTACAAAACACTCTTCACACAAATAAAGTCAGATCTAACTAACTGGAAAAACGTCAGTTGCCCATGGCTGGGTTAAGTTATTATAATAAAAATGACAACTTTACCTAAATTAAATTACATATTTAGTGCCATACCAATCAATCTACCAAAAAATTACAGAGCTAGAAAAAATAGTAACAAAATTCATTTGGAAGAACAAAAGGTCCAAAATATCAAGTGAACTAATGAAAAGAAATGCTAGGAAAGGTGGCCTAGCCATACTAGAATTTAATCTGTATTATAAAGCAGCAATCATCAGAACTACTTGGTACTGGCTGAGGAACAGAGTAGTGGATCAATGGAATAGATTGGGTACATGAGACTCAGCAGTCAATGATTATAGTAATCTACTGTTTGATAAACCCAAAGACCCCAGTTTTGGGGATAAGAACTCACTATTTGACAAAAACTGCTGGGAAAACTGGAATATAATATGGCAGAAACTGGGCATAGACCAATATCTAACACCATATACCAAAATCAAGTTGAAATGGGTGCACGATCTAGGTATAAAGGCAGATACTGTTAGCAATTTGGGAGAGCAAGGAATAGTTTGCCTGTCAGATCTATGGAGAGGAGAAGATTTTATGATGAAATGAGTTAGAGAGCATTGTAAAATGCAAAATGGATAATTTTGATTACATTAAATTGAAAAGTTTCTGTACAAATAAAGCCAATGTAACCAAGATTAAGAGGGAAGTAGAAAACTGGGAAAGAATTTTTATAACCAGTGTCTCTGATAAAGGCCTCATTTCTAAAATATAGAGAGAACTGAGTCAAATCTATAAGAATACAAGTCATTCCCCAATTGATAAATGGTCAAAGGATATGAATAGGCAATTTTCAGAGGATGAAATTAAAGATATCTATAAGCATATGAAAAAATGCTCTAAATAACTATTGATTAGAGAAATGCAAATCAAAACAACTCTGAGGTACCACATCTCACCAGTCGGAATATCTGAGATGACAAAACAGGAAAATGATAAATACTGGAGAGGACATGGAAAAATTGGAACACTAATGCATTGTTGGTGGAGTTGAACTGATCCAACCATTCTGGAGAGCAATATGGAACTATGCCCCAAAAACTATAAATAATACCCTCTGAACTAGCAATGCCACTTCTAGGGTTTTATCCCAAAGAGATCATAGAAGTGGGAGGAGTACCCATATGTATGTGTATATATATATATATATATATATATATATATATATATATATATATATATATATATATATATATATATATATATATTTTGCTCTTTGGAGGGGAGAGGGCAGGGCAATTGGGGTTAAGTGACTTACCCAAGGTCACACAACTAGTAAGTGTTAAGTGTCTGGGGATAGATTTGAACTCAGGTCCTCCTGACTCCAGGGCCAGTGCTCTATTCACTGAGCCACCTAGCCACCCCCCAAAAATATTTATAGCAGCTCTTTTGTGGTGGCAAAGAATTGGAAATCAAGGGGATACCCATCAATTGGGGAATGGCTGAGCAAGTTGTGGTATATGAATATAATGGAATACTATTGTGCTATAAGAAACAAGGAGCAGACAGACTTCCTAATAACCTGGAGAGACTTAAATAAACTGATGTTGAATGTGAAGAGCAGAACCAGGAGAAATTTGTTCACAATTATAGACACAATGTATGTGTGACAACTAACCTTTATATACTGGGCTCCTCTCAGCAATATAAGGCTATAAGACAACTCCAAAAGACTTGTGATGGAAAGAGATGTCTACATTCAGAGAAAAGAGCTACCGAGTCTGAATGCAGATTGAAACAAACTACTCGCTCTCTTCCTTTTCCTTGTTTTGTTTTGATTCCTCTTTCCCAGGGTTCATTCCATTGGTTACACTCCTTGGCAACCTGACTGATGTTTAATGTGAAGGTATCTGTAGATCCTGTATCTGATTGCATGCTGCCATGGGGGCATTGCATTTCTCTAATCAAGCTTATTACCATCATCCACAAATGTGCCCTTTCCATGTTCACAAACTCTGAATTTCCCTTCTCTGATAACAACTACCATTTTACCTTTTCCTCTTCCTTGAAACCTTACACCTGTTCTTCATCCTCACTGTGACCTTTATCTCCCATTTCTATCCCAGGACATCACCCCTGCACTACCTACACTGTCTTCCCTTCCCCATTCTTATTCCTTGGTGAACCAATTAAACTTTACCCTGACCTCCCTTACTTACCCTCTTATCCTATCAAATTTCTTGCCCTATACCCACACCAAGCCTCAGTCTTGGACTATTCCCACTGTCTACTGCCTTCACTCCTATCCACACATTGCCGGAGAAAATTGCAGAACTATGCTGCCTGGGTCCACTACAAATTTATATTATAGAAACTTAATTGTGCCTTCACTAAAGGAAGGTAATCTTTTTATATATCCCTAATTAGCAGTTTTTTCTAAACTTTTCATCCCTTCTTAAACCTTCTATTACTCCTCCTCCCTCCATCCTCTCAACTGAGAACCTTGCCTCATATTTTATTTAAAAACAAAAACAACTGAGGCCGTTCATCAAAAGTTCCTCTTCTCCTCTCTTCATCTCACATCACGTGGATTATCTCCCTATACATCCCATTTTCTCCTGCAGATTGCCCCTCTATCGTCTCCACATGCTTATGTCTCCTGCATTTTAATAAAGCCTTCACTTGAGTCACCTATCCCCACTAGCTATTATCCTATGTCTCTTCCCCCTTTTGTGGCTAATTTCCTTGAAAAGGCCATCTACAAATCTGTCAAATCCTAACCCTAATTCTGTGTTCCTGCCTCTAATCCTAACTCTAACCCTAATCCTCTAATTCATCTCTTCTATATTCTTTACAATTTTACTTCTGATATTGTCATTCAAACAAATATTCTCCCTCCAAAGCTACCACTGAGCTCTTAATTGCCAAATATTAGCCTTTTCTTCATTCTCATCTTTCCTGATCCTTCCCTAGTCTCTGACATTGTCCATCATTCTTCTTTTCCTTGACACTTTCTTCTCTTGAGATTAACACTATCCTTGTTCTCCTTCTGTCTTACATCTTACTCCACCAAATATTCTTCTATCAAGTAGCACTAGCCTCCTTGCTATTTGTAATGGCAAGCACAGTAGAACTTTTTTGCTGTTTTTCTGAATTGAGTTTTAGCCAATAGAGTGCCTTTGATTAAGATTGACTGGAAAGAGCATATATTGCACTGCTTGGAGGGAGAGAAGAGAGCAGCTGAGGGTGAGCAGAACTGAGAGAGAGAGAAGCAAACGTGAGCAGGCTAGGGGAACTTGCTTGTGGGGAGGCCTAAAAGAAAAACTGTTTGTGATGTTGGTGCTCTTATCTGTTGATCTGTGTTGATTTCTCAGAAAGAAGCCCTGTCTGTTGATCTGATGATGATGCTGGTAATGTGTATAAATATTGTTGTAGCCCTGTTAAGCTTTGTCTTCCTAGAAACTTAAGCTGTGGGCAGGAGCCCCTGGAGACTGCTGTCAATAAGGAGCAGGAAGAACTTGGAGTGGAGTAGCCCCTGTGAGCTGAGACAAGAAGCAGGAGCAGACATGTGAATCCAGGCAAGAGTCGTGTGAATCCAGGCAAGAGCTCAGAGAGCTCAGTCCACAGAGGAAGAGAGACACAGGACTTGGAAGTCAACCTCAAGTCAAGATAAAAGAGGACTTTACTTGGATACTCTGTATTGACTGAGGAGATTGTAATTTACTGTGACCTAGGGGTGGATGGTGTTTGTATTTTCTGCTACCCCTTAAGGACATGTTATGCTAGGAAAACTCTAGGCTGTGACCCCCTGACTTTGGGGATGCAATAATATATGCTGCGTAAGAATTCTGAGTAATGTTATAATATATACTGAATAATGTTTTGTTTTAAGACTATGTGGCCATTTTAGTAATAGGCTATTATGTTATGTTTTGATGCTATGCTTTACTTTATTGAACAATGTTTAGTTCTGAATAGATGGAGAGTTTGTTATACTATGCAATCAGACCCTTAAAATTATTCACAACAGCAGTCCTCAGGAGAGCTGCCATGAGTGGCAAACAAAATACTATTTCCCCAAATAAGACACTATTTCTAGACTTCAGATGCTTTTACTGGTTGCCCTTCGTGCCTGCAATTCTCTCCCCCTTCGTCTCTATCCTCTGACTTCTCTGGCTTTCTTCAAATGTTAGCTTAAATCTTAACCATCTATAAGAAACTTTTCTGGGTTTCCTTTAATGGCAGTGCCTTCCTTCTACTTCATTATATCCAATTTATCACATATATATTTTGCTTGTAAAAAGATATTTTCATTTTGTCTTCCCCATTATGCCATGTGCTCCTTGATAACAGGCTTTCTTTATAATCCCAATGCTTTGCACAGTGTTTAGCACATAGTATGTACTTAATAAATACTTATTAACAAACTGACACCACTCTTCACAATGGTCTTCTCAGTTTCTTCTGTCCATTTTTACATATTACATTTATATTTCTCATGGCACAAAAACACTCCATCACATTCATACACTATAATTTAATTATTCCCAAATAGGAGAAAAGTCCATTAATTTTCCAATTTTTAGTTATGATGAAAAGAGCTGCTACAAATGTTTGTACATATAAGTTCTTTCCTCCTTTGAAAGGCATAGGTCTAGCAATGCTATAATGACTAATGTGTTCATACCCTTTGACCCAATTATACTACTACTACTAGGCCAACACTCCCAAAAAGATCAAGGGGAAAAGGAATCCTTATATATAAATATATTTATGGCAACTCTTTTTATAGTAGCCCAAAATTGAAACTAAGGGAGTGTCTAACTCTAGGGGAATGGCTAAATAAATTAGGGCATATGAATGCAATGAAATATAAACATATTGTTTTGCAATAGAATATTGTGCCATAAGAAATGACAAAATGGATAATTTTAGAAGAAACTAGGATGCAAAATGAAGTGAAACTAGAACAATTATACAATAACAATAGTATGGAGGAAAAACAACTTTGAAAGATTTAAGAACTGATCAATGCAATAAAAAATCACAATCCGGGAGGATTAAAGATTAATTATGCCCCTCACTTGCTGAAAACAATGTGATGGGCTTAAAATTCAAAACAAGACATGCGTTTTTGTACATGACCAATGTAGGAATTTGTTTTGCTAGACTAGGTGTATTTGTTGTGAGAGTAATCAATGGGAAGAGGAGGAAAAAGTAGGAGGGAGAGACAAGTATTTGTAAAAATAAACAAAATGTTTTTAGAATATATAATAGGATCTACATTTTAATTTCCAAAAAATTTTTAATCATAAATTAAAAATAAATATAGATAGTAGCATTTATATTTTCTTCCCCAACTGTGGAAATCTATGTATAAACCCCTTATGGAGATTACTGCTCTACAGCAATGATTCCCAACTTGGAACCGTGGAGTTACTACAAAGGATTCAAGAATCTAATAAGCATATCAGGCATTGTTATTTTGTCACACCACATTCTCAAACAAGAGATACTAATAATACAACTAGTCTGCTATGAGATCCCCCAGATGACTTAATATTAAAAAGAGGTCCTTATCACTTAAAAAGGCTGTAAACCACTGCTCTGGAAACAAGTACTTATTTGAACAAACAAAAATATCATAACCATATTCCATGTGACTTGGTATCTTTTCTCTTCATGAGAAACATAAGAAAGAATTTCTATAGTCATCTGAATACCACCTGAGAGAAGGAAAGCTTAGCACTTTTTATTTGGACCTCTTCTTGCATTTATCAACATTTGTCATATATACAGCATCCTAAAAGTGCAGTTTTGGGGCAGCTAGGTGGTGTAGTCAGTAGAGCACTGGCCCTGGAATCAGGAAGACCTGAGTTCAAATCTGGCCTCAGACACTTAATACACACACACACACACACACACACACACACACACACACACACACACACACAAACTAGCCATGTGACCTTGAGCGAGTCACTGAACCCCAATTGCCCTGCCTTCCCCCCTCCAAAAAGGAAAAAATATATATAAGTGCAGTTTTAAGGTTTAATAACTTAAAACAATATCAAGACTTGGGGGACATTTTGTATTGCAACTTGGTGCAAGTGTCTTATTTGTCAAAAACAATTTCCTGGTTATCTCCCACAGTATCTTTCATAGTCTTCTGCACATAACAGACCAAAATAAATGTTCATGATTGACTGGAGTTTGGTTTTTTTCCCAGTTCTTTTAGCCTTCAGGGGCTTGAAATATTAACTCTACATTAGCAGAAGTCTAGAGAATTCAACATTAAAAATACAGTAATAAATTTGAGGTCGTAACATTAAATGTTTCAAATATATATAAATACTATTAGTAATACTCTTTCGCTTGTAATAGGAAGATAAGATGTGCAGGCATTGGGACACAAAGATTCACCTTCCTCTAATGGAAAAGTCGATGGGGGTATGGGAGAAGGTATGGGAGAGAGCAGATTGGAGGAAGTGATATCTTGTGGGACTACTATTCTGGGAGGTTGGGTAGGGGAATAATGGGGGGAAAATGATTGTAACTCAAAATCTGGCGGAAAGGAATGATGTAAAACAGAAGTTAATAAAGCATTTGTTTAAAAAAAATACAGTAATAATAGCTAACGCTTATATAGCACTTACTTATACTCATATATATATATACTAAGCCAACATGTCCAAAAATGGAAATCTTAATCTTTTCCCCCAAACCCTCCCCTCCACTGAATTTCCCTATTTCTGTCCAGTACACCATCATTTTTCTAAGTTTGTTACCTCAGTGTTATCACCCCTCATATCTAACCAATTGCTAAGTCTTATCCTACCTCCAAAACATATCACAATCCGATCCTTTCTCTATTCACCAAGCCATCTTTCATTTAGGCCAATAATGGTCACCATCTCTTGCCTGAACTACTGTAAGGGCCTCCTAATTGATCTCCCTACTTCAGCGTCTTTCCCTGAGGAAAAGCCATCCTTGACATAGCTGCCAAATTATTAGGAACAGGTCTAACTACACTGCTCCCCCTACTCCACAAACTCCAAAACCTTTAGGATAAAATATAACTGGCATTTAAAGCCCTTTACAACATGGGCCCAACCTATCTTTCTTCATTATATGTTACTTCTCCTTCCTGCACTCTGTGGTCCAACCAAACTTTTCCTCACACACAGCACTCTCTCTTCTGTTTCTCTGCTTTGCACTGATCACGTTCAATTTCCCCACTTACCTTTCTTTCACTCAAAATTATGTGAAAATAATAATCCTAATGCATAGATCTAATCATATCACTTTCCTGCTCAAAAATGTTGAGTGGCTCTCTACCAGCTCCTTCCTATTTATGGACCTCTATAATCTAACTCCAACCCATTTTCCAGGCTTATTTACAACGTATTTCTCTTCACATACTCTTATAGTCAGAAGAAACTAGACTCCATGCTGCTCCTCAAGCCTCAATCACTCCCTTCCCTCTATTTATTCCCTATTCTCAGCATATACTCCTTTCTGTAGCTCTGCTTTCTGAAATCTTTTTCTTCAGCACTCAGCTGAGGCACTACTTTTTTACATGTGGCTTTCTCTTTTTCCCATAGTCAGATGTGACCCCTCCTTAAGTCTCTCATAACATTTCACATACTATTTTATGTAAGTATTACATGTTAACTGCAGTTACTTATTTTATTCTTTACTCTTCAAAATTATTCATTCAAAGCCTTAAAGAATTAAGAGGTTTTGGGGCAGCTAGGTGGCACAGTGAAGAGAGCACCAGCCCTGGTGGGAGGAGGACCTGAGTTCAAATTCAGCCTCAGAAATCTGACACACTTACTAGCTGTGTGACCTTGGGTAAGTCACTTAATCCTGTTTGCCTCTGTTTCCTCAACTATAAAATGAACTAGAGAGAAAAATGGCAAATCACTTTACTATCATTGCCAAGAAACCCCCAAATGGAGTCACAAAGAGTTGCATAGGACCAAAACAACTCAACAGCAACAATCTTCACAATTAGACTAAGTTCCATGTAAGCAGGGACTGTCTTCTTTTATCTCTGCATCCAGCAGAGTATTCTGTAATTTTAATAAGCTCCTAGTAAATGTTAATTAATTTTAACTGAGTATCTTAGCTCTATAATCTTTATCTAGTTTTAAGTTAACAGTTAAGAAGGTTGTCAATCACACCCTAAACATTCAATCCTAATCTGCCTTCTACCTGTTCATGACTGTGCAGAAAGCACTAAACTCATCTCTTACACTGATCTTCCCTTCTCCATTACTCCTTTTTTTCCCTCATAAGAGTTCAGACCCATCTTAACTTATACCTCATCTATCTGGTAATTGTTTTGTAATTAATTTGCCTGTCTCTTGCCTCTAACCTCTCCAATCTGTCCTTCATGTAACTGTCAAATAATCTTCCCAAAGCACAGAGCTTTGTTTCTTTTTCTTTTGTCATTTCTCTTCTCAAAAACCTTCAGTGATTCCATATTGTTTCTCAGATAAAATATAACCTCTCTTAGCTTAGCATTCAACATTATTCACCACCTAACTGTAACCAACCTTTCCACACAATCCAACCTACTCCCCTTTACATATTCAACATTCCAGTCAAGCTGAACTACTTGCTACTGTCTGATTTTGTTTAGCTCTCTCCTGCCTCTGTGTTCACAGAGTGGGCCCCTGTGTCTGGAACATACTCCTTCCATTTCTTTACTTGCTGAAGTTTCTTCCTACTCAAATACCACCTCCTCCATAAAGCCATCCTGGATCCTCTGAAGGGAAAGTGAATTCTCCCTCCCCGAAAATTTTTGTAGCATTATTCCTGAATGTTTACTCTTAATACATTTTATCATATTTATCAATGTGTAAGTCTTAATTCCACCCCGAAACTAGACTGTAAATTCCTTAAGGGCAGGATCTTTTTTCACTTTTGCATCATAAGATCTCAGAATCAGAAGGCACTTCGTATGTCAGACAGTCCAAGGTATATCTGAGAAAGAATCTCTTCTACAACATATTCTGAGTAAGTGGCCACTCAGTTTTTGTTTAAAAAAAAGTGCCAAGCAACTCACTATTTTTCTAAGGTAGCCCTTTCTACTTCTGGGTTACTGTTGTCAAAAATGTTTCTTGACATCAAGCCTGAATTTGCCTCTTTGCAACTTTCTACCCAATACTCCTACTTCTAGCTTCCCTGGGACTAAGCAGATTAAGCTTCATCTCTTTCCCACGTGACACCTCTCTTCAGATGTTGTTCAGAATTCAGTTGTGTTCAACTTTTCGTGAAGCCATGGACCATATTGGGGTTTTATTGGCAAAGATACTGGAGTGGTTTGCCATTTCCTTCTCCAGTGGATCTAAGGCAAACAGAGGCTAAATGACTTGCCCAGGGCCACATAGCTAGTAAGTGTCTGAATCTGGACATAAACTCAGGTCTTCCTGACTCCAGGCCCAGCCTTCTATCCACTGAATCACCAAGATGCCTCCCCCTCTTCAAATACTTGAAGGATAACTATCTATCCTACTACGTGACTCCCCCCAAGGCTTCCCTTTCCCAAGCTAAACATCCTCAGATCCATCAAATATTCTTCACATAAAATGAACTTGAGATTTTTCTTCATCCTGGTTACCCTCTTCTGAACTCACTCCAACTTATCAATACTATTCTTAAACTGTGGCACCCGGGACTGAATAGAATACTCCAGATGTGGTCGGACTAGGGCAGAGTACAGAGGGGTTATAACCTCATTCATTATTTCTTGAAGCTATGCCTCTTTTAATTCAGTTTAAGGTTGCATTAATTCTTTTTTTGGCGCCACATCACACTGCTGACTCATAATGGACCTGCAGTGCATTAAAATCCCCAAATCTTTTTCAGACAAACTACCAACTAACCATGCCTCCCACATCCTGAACTAGTGAAGATTTTTTTGGGTCCAAGTATAAAAGTTAATTAGATTCAACTCAATGTTCTAGTCTGTCATGATCTTTTTAAAATCCTGACTATCATCCAATCTGTTAATGAATCCTCCCAGTTTTGGGTCATCTGGGGAGGTGTTAAGAATTCCATCAACTGGGGCGGCTAGGTGGTGCAGTGAGTAAGAACACTAGCCTCGGAGCTGGGATGACCCGAGATCGAATTCAGCCTCAGAAAATGAGCACCCACACATAAATAATGACTAGCCGTGTAACCTTGAGCAAGTTACTTAACCCCAATTGCTTTAAAAAAAAAAAAGAATTCCATCAACTGGAATGATAACTTCAGCAAATTTGCAAGATTTAAAATAAAACCATATAGATCATCAACATTTCTGTGTACAACCAAAATAATCATGGAGAGATAATTTCCATTTAAAATAACTGCAGAATATATTAAAGTATTGGGAGTTTACCTACCAACACGCAACACACACACACACACACACACACACACACACACACACACACACAAAGAGGAACTATATAAATACAACTACAAAACACTCTAAATAGAAATACAGGCCTGTTGTTCATCTTTCATTCTCAAAAAAGACTAATGACATCACAAGGGTGATGTCTTGACTTGTGTGTGAACTATTCTGTGACGTTTGGATTCAGTCAAAGGCTGCATTTGAGGACCTAGAGGGTCACATGTGGCCTTGAGGCCACAGGTTCCCCACCCCTGGGCAAAAATTCATGAGCAAACATGGAACAGAGAGAATAACAAAATGGACAATTTTGACAATACAAAATTTAAAAGTTTTGCACAAACAAAACCAAACAAAACTAAAAGGTGAAAACAGTTAAATGGGGGGAAAATCTTTCTAGAAAGGGTTTCTGATGAAGGTCTCATTTCTAAGATACAAATTTATGAGATTAAGAGCCATTCCCCAATTGATAAATGGCCAAAGGATATGAATAGGCAATTCTTAAGGGAGAAAATCCAAGATATCAATAGCCATATTTAAAAAAAATTAAACCAGTAATAATTAAGTAAATGTAAATTAAAGCAACTATAAAGTTTTACCTCTTAACCATCAGTTTGGCAAAGATACCCCCCACCAAAAGACACATTACTGCACTATTCCAGGAGCTATTAATTGGTCCTGTCATTCTATAAAGCAATTTGGAACTAAGCCCAAAAGGATATTAAACTGCGATCCTTTCATCCAGCAATAGGACTACTAGGTCAAAGAGACCAAAGAGTTAAAGGACGTATATATAAAAAAAATGTTTCTAGCGTATGATTTTGCAGTAGTAGAGAGACTGAAACTAAAGAGGGTACCATCAATTGGAGAATGGTTGAACAAATTATGGTTTATTAATTATAATGGAACTCACATAATAAGTTATGAAAGAGGGTTTTAGAAAAACCTGGGGAGACTGTAACAGAAAGAAATGAGCTTGACTATATGCATTTTGTTACAAGGATTTTTTTTCTTTTTTCTTTTCCAAAGAAAGTGAGAGAGAGAAAAAATAGATTGCCAACTGAAATTTTACTTAATTTAAAAGAAAAAATTTCATTACCTTTGCCTTTAATCACCAATAAAATTAATGAACAGTACATAGTACAGATCCCTGGAGCAAATTTCCAGCATCAATGAATAATGATTAATGACTACTCTTTTTATCCAGCAAGTCATCTAATTTTGAATCTATATAAGAATTATCTATCATCTATAGCCCATATCTCTCTATCACTTCAACACTGATAAGAGGAGAGACTTTATCAATTGCCTTGAGAAAATCTAGACATACTAGATCTATTCTATTCCCCTAATAAAGCAGTTTAGTAACCCTGTCCAAAAAGTAAATGGGGTACTTTGTCATCACTTGGTTTTACAGGAGCTATCTGGGCTCTCTGTGATCACTGCTTCCTTTTTTCTAGAGGTACATCCACCATAGGACATTCTATAATTTTCATAGGAATTGAAATCAAGTTTACTAGCTTCTGATCTTCTTTCTTTGAAAATCAGAATAATGCTTACCCTTCTCCAATGCTACATTACTCCTTCAGTTTCCCACAATCTTTCAAAAGTCACTGACAATGGCTCAGTAATCACATCTACCAGTTTTTTCAAAATATAAAGTATACAGTTTGTCTGGACTAGGGCAGCTAGGTGATTTCTCTTACAATCTTCTTACTTATCTTAAGTATCAATTCCTTATTTGCCATTTTCATTCTATCTTTCCCAGTCTAGAGATCATTCTCCTTGACAGAGAAAACTGAAAGGCTGACTTGCTCTCTGCCTAGTTCATTTCTTTGTCAGATAGCATGTTCCTACCCATCTGCAGCAACAGTTCTGATTCCTTTTATATTATCTTCTTTCCCCCAATGTAACTTTAAAAATCACTTAGCTTTGCTTGCCAACTCACTTTATTTTGTTAGTATATCATCCTTTCTGTATTCATTCTCTAGTACCTGTTCTTGCTTCTATTTTCTTAATAGCCTTTAAAGAAATCGAGACTGGCTAGTAAGTGCCTTCGGCATCTATATTGGTCTCTGTAGACTTCCCTTTTTCATTCTCTTCTGATTGAAGGTTCTGGCTGTGTTCACTTTCCCCCAAGATTTCTATAATTTCTATATCAGAACCAATTCCTCCTTATTGGTGAGAATCAAATATATTTCCCTTTGATTGTTCTTCTACCTTTTATGGATGAAATTGTTATTTAGACAAGTCAAGAGATTCTTAACCTCTTTGCTATCAGAAGAGAGAGAGTCCTGGAAGATGAGAAGCTGCATGACTTATTAGATAAGAGTACAGGAGTTGGAGTCGAGAAGACCTGGGTTCAAATTCCAGCTCAGATACCAGCTGTGTAACTTGGGAAGTCATTTAACTTCTTTCAGTCTCATTTTTCTCATCTGTAAAATGAGTATAATTACATCTGTTATTTACCTCACAAAGTAGTTGTTAGGATCAAATGAGACAGTGTATGTAATAAATTTGAGTTTTTAATTATCATCATGTCCAGATTACAATGTCTGTGATGTTTCCCAAACTCATCTATTTACTCTTTTTCTCCTGGTGATTTATAAGCATATACTTATAGGAACACTTCTTCTGTTTCTGCCTCTACTCATCTCTATCCAAATGCTCGCTTATGATTCTTTACTCTGTCTCCTGAATTTCCTTATAATACAGCTTTTTATGTTATACAGTGCTTTGCTCCACTCTAATTCACTCCACACCTTTACCTATCCTACTTCTTTTGAATAAGGTAGATACCCTTCCAGAAACATATTTTAGTTATAAGTTTCGTCCTACCAAGCTTGAATGATACCTAAAAAGCTAAATTTGCTCTCTTGCATTAGGATCTATGGGTTAAATATTGTTTATTATCTAATTGTTGTGAATTTGTAAATTAAGTTTTATTACTAGCTTATAACTTGAATTTTGTTTCCTGTGAATTTCCAGGTACTGCAAATGCAATTCATATTTCTACACTGTACTTTCAGGAGGAGTTTTCTCTTCCCAGGGTTATCTTACCATTACTACAATCCCTCAGAACCCTCTGAGCTTTATGATCCTTACATAGCTGTAATTATCTAACTAACAGTACTTGGTTAGGATTTTTAAAAACACTTTGCTACATTATGCTTCTTTAAGAAAAAACTTTGACAAAGCATACACGGCAGGAAAGTGTACAGAACTAACCCAAAGAACAGCAAAACTGCAAAGAGACAGCACAAATATTTATTAATTACCCCCTTCCCCCAATCTGTTCTCTTATATCCTCCCCATTACCTCCCCCCTTACTTTCTAGTAGGGCAAGATGGATTTCTATACTCCAGTGCCTATGTATCTTACTACCCAGTTGCATATAAAAAAACAATTTTTTTAAACATTTGTTTTTAAAATTTTGAGTTCCAGATTTTGTCCCTTCTCCCCTCCTCACCCGCCCCAACTGGGAATATAAGCAATTCAATATAGGTTGTGCATGTGTAATTACCCAAATCATTTCCATAGTAGTTATATTGTGAAAGACTAACTATATTTCCCTCCATTGTATCCCACCCCCCACTTATTCTATTTTCTCCTTTGACCCTATACCTTTTAAAAAACGTTTGCTTTTAGGGGCGGCTAGGTGGCGCAGTGAATAGAGCGCCGGCCCTGGAATCAGAAGGACCTGAGTTCGGAGCCGACCTCCAACACTTAATCCGCACAAACAAAAACCTAGCCGTGTAACCTTGGGCAAGTTACTTAACCCCAATTGCCCTAAAAGGGGCGACTAGGTGGAGCAGTGAGTAAGAGTGCCGGCCTCGGAGTTTGGATGACCCGAGATCAGATCCGGCCTCAGAAAAACGAGCACCCACGCATAAATAATGACTAGCCGTGTAACCTTGAGCAAGTTACTTAACCCCAATTGCTTTAAAAAAAAAAAAAAAAACAAACGTTTGCTTTTAACTACCATCTCCCCCAATCTGCCCTCCCTTCTATCATCCCCCCCTTACTCCCTTCCCCCCTACTTTCCTGTAGGGTAAGATACCCAATTGAGTATGTATGTTATCCCCTCCTTTATGCCAAATTCAATTAGAATAAGGTTGCCCTATTCGCTTTCACCTTCCTGCTCTTCCCTGCCATTGTAACAGTTTTCTCTTGCTTCTTTCATATGAGATAATTTACCCTATTCTATCTCTCCCTTTCTCCTTCTCCAAATATATTGTTCTCTCACCTCTTAATTTTATTTTTTAGATATCATTCCTTCATATTCAACTCATCCTGTGCCCTCTATGTATACATGAACATATATATGCCCACACTCATATATATATAATTATATACATATACATCCTCCTATACAAACATATATATGTGTGTATATATGTATACACACACACATATACACACATATATATTCCCTTCAACTATCCTCAGACTGAGAAAATCTCATGAGTTACAATTATCGTTTTTCCATGTAGGAATGTAAATAGTTCAACTTTAATAAGTTCCTTATGATTTCTTTTTCCTATTTACCTTCTCATGCTTCTCTCTGCTTCATATATTTGAAAGTTAAGGGGCAGCTAGGTGGCACAGTGAGTAAGAGCGCCGGCCTCAGAATGTGGATGACCCGGGATCGAAACCGGTCTCAGAAAATGAGCACCCACACACAAATAATGACTAGTCGTGTAACCTTGAGCAAGTTACTTAACCCCAATTGCTTATTAAAAAAAAGAAGAAAATTAAATTTTCTGTTCAGCTCCAGTTTTTTCATCAAAAATGCTTGAAAATCCTCTATTTCATTTAATGACCATATTTTCCCCTGAAGCATTATACTCAGTTTTGTTGAGTAGGTGATTCTTGGTTTTAATCCTAGCTCCTTTGGCCTCTGGAATATCATATTCCAAGCCCTTTGATCCCTTAATGTGGAAGCTGCTAGATCTTGTGTTATCCTGATTGTGTTTCCACAATACTCAAATAGTTTCTTCCTGGCTGCTTGTAATATTTTCTCCTTGACCTGGGAACTCTGGAATTTGGATATGATTAATATAATAGCTTTCTTTTTGGGATCTTTTTCAAGAGGTAATCAGTGGAATATCAGGGCAATTTTCCTTGAGAATTTCTTGAAAGATGGTGTCCAGGCTCTTTTTTTGATTATGGCTTTCAGGTAGTCCAATAATTTTTAAATGCTCTCTCCTGGATCTATTTTCCTGGTCAGTGGTTTTTAAAATGAGATATTTCACACTGCCTTCTATTTTTTTCATTTGTTTGGATCTGTTTGATAGTATCTTGATTTCTCATAAAGTCATTAGCTTCCATTTGCTCCAATCTAATTTTGAAGGAGTTATTCTTTTCAGTGAGTTTTTGAAATTCCTTTTCCATCTGGCAAATTCAGCTTTTTAATTCAGCATTCTTATCCTCACTGGCTTTTTGGGCCTCTTTTGCCATTTGAGTTAGTCTATTTTTTAAGGCGTTATTTTCTTCAGTGTATTTTTGGGTCTTCTTTACCAGGCTATTGACTCACTTTTCATGATTTTCTTGCATCATTCTCATTTCTCTTCCCAATTCTTCCTCCACTTCTCTTACTTGATTTTCAAAATCCTTCTTGAGCTCCTCCATGGCCTGTAATCAGTCCGTATTTTTCTTGGAAGCTTTTGATGCAGGAGTTCTGACTTCATTGTCTTCCTCTTGCTCCATGCCTTGGTCCTTTTCGTCCCCCCAAAAAGGATCCTATGGTCTGTTTATGTTTCCTCGGCTTGCTCACATTGCCAGCCAATTACTTGACTTTTGACCTTTTAGCCACAGTAGAACTCTGTTTACAAGAATGGAGAGAGCTTTGTCCCAAATTGCTAGGGTTTTCCCAGCTGCCAGAGCTATTAGGAGAGCACCCTTTCTACAGACCCCATTAGCTCTGGCCCACTGGCCTCACACCCCAAGACCACTGCCCACTACTGCAACCCAGATCTAAACAAGTCAAAGCAAGAGCAATTACCTTCTGAATGGCTTGGACCCCCTATGATCTGCAGATCATGAGTTCCTGAGGCAGCCACACAGGGCAGCCACTGTGCCTCCACCACTTCTTGCCCTGGGGGTAGGGGCCAGACCACACATTTCTGTCTCTCCCCTCCCCTACCCCATTCCAACAGAGTACCACACTTACTTTTTACTTTGTCTCTGGTGTTTATGGGTTGAGAAGTCTGGAAACTGCCACAGCTGATGATGATTCACTCTCCTGAAGTCTGCTTTGGCCACCACTGGTAGGGGCTGCCCTGGGGCCAGAACTGCCCAGCTTATGTAGGACTATGCTCGGCTCCCAAAATGCTACGATGGACCTTTCCGGGTTGGCCTGCCAGGCTGCCTTCAGTGGGACATTTGTTTCTCTCTGTCTCTTTGTGGGTTCTGTAGTTCTAAAGTTTGTTTAGAGTCATTTTTTTTACATGTATTGGAAGTGACTGGAGCAGAAGCTCATGCCAAGTTTGTGCGTCTACTCCACCATCTTGGCTCCACCTAAAGCATCTTCTCATATGACTAGAAAACAGCCTGTTCATATCCTCTGTCCATTTATCAATTGGGGAATGATTCAAATTCATCTAAATTTGATAAATTTCTCTATATATTTGAGATAGGAGACCTTTATCTGATTAACTGTCTATAAAATTTTTTCCACAATTTTCTGCTTTCCTTCTAATCTTAGTAATGCTTGTTTTATTTGTACAAAACCTTTTTAACTTAATGTAATCTAAATTATCCATTTTACATCTCACAATGTGCCCTCTCTCTTGTTGATTCATAAATACTTCTCCTATCCATAAGTCTGATAGATAATATGTTCCATATTCTTCTAATTTTCTTATTATATCTCTATTCATATTCTAGGTCATATGCCCATTTTGACCTCCTCTTTGTAAATGTTGTTAGATATAGGTCTATGCCCAACTTCTGCCAGAAAGTTTCCCAGTTTTCTCAGCAATTTTTACCAAATAATGAATTATTACCCCAAAAGCTTAAATTTTCACATTTGTCAAACACAAGATTACCATAATTATTTATTACTGTGTAGTATGTCTACTATTTCACTAATCTACCTTTCTATTTCTTAGCCAGTACCAAATAGTTTTCATAATTACTAGTTTAAGATCTGTCACTTCCTTTGACATTCTTGTTCTTCCAAATGAATTTTATTAACATTTTTTCTAACTCAATAAAATTATTTTTTAGTAAAATAATTGGGATGACACTGAATAAATAGATTAGTTTGGGTAAAATTGTCATTTTTATTATATTGGTTCTGCCCAACTATGAAGAATATTTCTTCATTTCTTCAAAGCCTGACTTTATTTGGATAAGAAGTGTTTTATAATTATATTCATGCAGTTCCTAAGGTTTTTTTTTTTGGTAGGTATACTCCCAGGTATTTTATACTGTCTACAATTATTTTAAATAGATTATCTCTTCTTGCAAAGTTTTGTTGGTGATGTGTAGAAATACTGATGATTTATGTGGGTTTATTTTATATCTTGCTACTTGGCTAAAATTATTGTTTCCACTAACTTTTTAATTGAATCTTTAATATTTTTCAAGTATATCATCATATTGTCTGCAAAAAGAGAAAGTTTTATTACCTCTTTGCACATTCTAATTCCTTCAAATTTCTTTTTTCTTCTCTTATTGCTATTTTTAGCATTTCCAATATAATACTGAATAAAACTGGTGACAATGGTCATCCTTGTTTCCCTCCTGATCTTACTGGGAAGACTTCTAGCTTAGCTCCATTATAAATAATGCTTGCTGATAGTTTCAGGAAGATACTTCTTATCATTTTAAGGGGAAAAAATACATTTTATCTATGTGCTTTCAAGTCTTCAACAGGAATGAGTGTTGTATTTTTTCAAGCTTTTTCTGCATCTATTGCTATATAACACATAGTTTTGTTACTTTTGTTATTGATATAATCAATTATGTTAAGTTTTCCTTTTATTAAACCATCTCTACCTTCCTGGTATAAATCCCACTTGGTGAAAAAATATATGATCTTTATGATGTATTGTTGTATTCTCCTAGCTAGCTTTTTTCATAAAATCTTTTTTTTTTTTTGGAGGGGAGGGAGGAACGGGTAATTGGAGTTAAGTGACTTATCCAAGGTCATATGGCTAGTAAGTGTTAAGTGTGTCTGAGTCCAGATTTGAATTCAGGTCCTCCTGACTCCAGGACTGGTGCTCTCTTCACTGCACCACCTAGCCAATCCTTTCATAAAATTTTTAAGATAGGATGGTTGAATACAAAACAGCTGTAGGGTAGAATAGTTATAATGGTTAAGGATAGCATATCAAAAGCCACTTTTTCTTTAACTATCACAGTATAACTATGCAACTGATTTTCTTAGACTCCCAAATGACTTGTTGATCAAGGCTGCAGATCTCTGTAAGAGTAGCTCTAATTTAGTGTTAGGACAATAGTAGTTTATAGCCTTAGAAAAGTTTCTATTTATTTGATATCTATGCACACTACTGAAGTTTTTCTGTAATTGAACACTCACTTATCTTTTCTTATTTCTACCTGATTCATAACCCAGAATAGAAATAAGACCTTTTAAATTAAATGCCAGTAGAAAGGCATTGTGGTGTAGTGAAATGAGCACTGAACTAAGAATCAGAATAACCTGGGTTTTGCCACAAACTACAAATATGATCTTGTACAAGTTAGTTAAACCCTGTGGGTTTCAGTTTACTCATAATTCAGATGGATGAAAGAGTTATCAGAAATAATAATAATGTTTCCCTTCCAGCTCTAAAATGACACAATTCTAAATACTGCAGATAGGCAGAATGCCATTCTGGATTTCATTTTATATGAGCTGGTACATGACATATTAGAAAAGAATTATAGGCTCCAGAATTTCTGAGTCATAATGGTTATAAGTTATAAGATTACAGAATACTTTATGTTAGATAAGCATTCCTGTTAAAACCTAATATTTTTACTGTTTTTCACTGGTCACATTTGAAAAGACATTAACAGACCAGCATCTAATTACATGGTCCTTTCTATTCATTATTACATCTATTTTTATTAATTTCCCCCTGATTAGTTTTGGTCAGTCTTTAACCTAATAGATATAACTAAAGTAATGAGTTTTGGAATACTTTAAATTTTATTGAAATTGATCAAGAACTACTGACAAATGGATTAATTTTTAATTCTGTAGATTTTGTGACTGAGCTCCTTTTATACTTTAAGTATCTGAAATAGTCAACTTTCAATTTATCTAGATTAATGGAAGATTGAAAAAATCTAATTAATTCACATTTGACTTTGGGATGCAGTAAGATAAACATAGACTTAAAGCATATACATTTAGAACATTCAACACAATAAGAAGCTCATAAATCCAAATACTCTGTGGTTGGGTGTTACTGTTAAGGAAGAGGCTGTGGATAGTTCATATCCATATGAATAATACTGATCATGCAATAGTATTATTTTGGCCTAAGTCATTTCAATTATACATTATCATTCAATGGAATAATGTCACATTGTCACTCACTGGGGAGAAACAAGCAAGAATTTTCTAAGTTTAAATGAATATAGCTTTAATTTGTCTGTAAAAGGGTAATCAGCTATGCCCCCTGCTTAATGCCTATGGCTGGTTCAAGGAGTGTTCTTAATGATTTGGGGAAAATTTGGGGGGCTTGCTTCATTTAAAAAACACTAAAAATGTAATACTGAATACCAATATAACTAACTGAACTTGCTTAATAACTATTTACATATAAATTAATTTATTTCAAAGTATAAGCATCATCATGATTTTTCAGCTATTCTAAGCCTACCATCAGGATTTTTTGTTATTAATTTTCATTTATGTTTCTTCTATAAGAGTATAGGGCATATTCACTCTATTCTGGTTCTGACACCCCTTCTTTGTATTTATAAAAGTATTTCTTGATTTTTTTGTATTCTGAATATTCATCAGTCTAAATTGCTTTGTAATATTCCATTAACGTACAAATTTATTTAGGAATTGTTTCCCTGTTGTTGGATGTTTATGTTGTATACAGGTTTCTGTAATAATATATAATTCTGCTACAAAAATTTTTTTAACAGAGTACTTGTTTTATGTCTGAAACACTTTCAGGGTGTATTCACAGTATTAGAATTGTTGGCTTGAGAAAGGATAAGATTGTTTTTGTACCTTTAACTTACCAAATCGCTCTCCAAAAAGATTCTATAAGTTTTCAATTCTACCAGTAATAAATTTGTATAGTTGTTTCCCTACTGCCCTGCCAATACTGAGGTTTGACCAGTTTGACAGTATGAGATCTGTAAGTTGTTTTTTCAATTTGAGCTAAATTGTTCTCCCTAAAGTTGACAATGATCACCAAATTTGATGGTCTTTTTTTTTTAAGTACTTTCCTTCTTGATCTATCTTCTCTATTTTATACTATTGACCACTCTCGTCTTCTGGATACTCTTTCCTCTCCGGGTTTTTTGTCTAACTATTCTTTCTTATTTTCCTTTGTTGGTTTCTCATTCAGATCACACCTCTTAAGTATAAATACTTCCCAAGATTCTGTCCTGTGCCCCTTATTCCTGTTTTCTCTCTATTCTTTCCTTCTCATCTCTTTTTCTCTAACCCCTATGAATTTAATTATAATTTCTATGCACATGATCCCTGTACATCTATTCCAGCTCCTCTTGCTTTTGAGCTCTAGAACTGTATCACCAACTTCCTATTGGTTATTTCAAACTGGATGTCCCATAGGTATCTCAAAACAGGTATGTTCAAAATAGACTCATCTTTCTCCCCCAAATCCACCCCTCTTCTAGACTTTCCTATTTCTGTTGAAGGTATCACCATTCTTCTAGCCTTTCTGGTTTGTTACTTCTACCTTTTCTTGACTCCCAACTTTCCTTCTAATCAGTTACAAAATGTTGCCATTTCTACTTCCACAATATCTCTAAGATCGATCTAATGCTTTCTTTCAGTTCATGTAATTTTATTTAAGGCCCTCATGGCCTAATTGATTTTGATAACCTTTTAAAAGGATTTCTAGCCTCAAGTCTCTCCCACTTTTGGTCACTGACAGAGTAATTTTTCTTAAACACAGATCTAACCATATGACTTTTCTACTCAGTCAACTACAGTAGCTTAGTATTGACTATAGAATCAGTTGTAAACTTTCTATGTTTACTTTTTATATTCCTTTAGAACTTTACTCTACCCTATCCTTCCAGTATATATACCTAATTCCCTCTCCTATACTCTGAAATCCAACCAAACTGGCTTTTCTCTGTTACTCTTACATTATACCCCTGCTACCTCTATGCTATTTCCCATGGGTGGAACTCTCTCCATCCTCAGCTCTGTCCATTAGGATGTAGCTCCAGCACCACTACCTATAAGAAGCCTTTCTGGATCCTTCCAGCTACTGGTTCCCTCTCTCAAACTGCCTGGCTTTT
This sequence comes from Gymnobelideus leadbeateri, assembly GCA_011680675.1. NCBI lineage: Eukaryota > Metazoa > Chordata > Mammalia > Diprotodontia > Petauridae > Gymnobelideus > Gymnobelideus leadbeateri. The sequence continues at coordinate 205,636 of WOXC01010953.1, forward strand.
ATTCTCATTATCGTTATTTTCTACTGACAGTTCTTGCTTTATGACCAAGTGGGACCTGGCCTGGGACCTATTGTTGATCGATGAATGAGCGCCAAAGTGATTTGGGTTTAAGGTATGGTACTAAGAAAAAAAAAAACTCTACCCTGTAAACCTCAAGATATCTTAAGAGGTTTCAGTGATCAAAATTTACATTCCTTTGGGCAGAGCACTTCCAAGTAAGGATATTATGTGGCCACAGGGGAGGGAAGGAGGAAAGGAGAGAAAGAAGGAAGGTCAGAAGGAAGGAGTGTTGGGTCCCCCATGATTAGCTGAAACACTACAAGATATCTTGGGGTTCACCATGCCATGAACCCAAATCACTCTGACTCTCATTGATAGGTCAATAATAGGTCCCAGGCCAAGGCCTACTTGGTCATTTGTTTGGGCCCAGACCAGATCAAAGGAATACAAATAGTAATTGTTTCTGTTTTGGTCAGAAACTCTGAGAGTCCTCCCCTCCTAGACAGATTTTTAATTTTTTGACTAAGTAAAATAGGTCATTCTCAGCCTCATTTCTTACCTTACCATTTCTTAATCACTGAATAGATATTGCCTTAGTCAAACTGAGTCCTGTTAAAGACCTTAGCTTAAAAAGAACAAGGTCGGGGCAGCTAGGTGGTGCAGTGAATAGAGCGCTGGCCCTGGAATCAGAAGGACCTGAGTTCGGAGCCGACCTCCGACACTTAATCCATACAAACAAAAAAAACCTAGCCGTGTAACCTTGGGCAAGTTACTTAACCCCAATTGCCCTAAAGGGGCGGCTAGGTGGCACAGTGAGTAAGAGCACCGGCCTCGGAGTTGGGATGACCCGAGATCAGATCCGGCCTCAGAAAATGAGCACCCACGCATAAATAATGACTAGCCATGTAACCTTGAGCAAGTTACTTAACCGCAATTGCTTTAAAAAAAAAAAATTAAAAAAAATTAAAAAAAAAAAAGAACAAGGTCTCCCACTGCATCCAGGGCCATCTCTAGTCATCCTGATCTATATATCTTGCCACTGTGCCCAGATGGCTCTGGAAGAGAAAGTGAGGCTGGTGACTACGTACAGCCCTCCCTCACTTAAATCCAATTCACTTGCATGCCCTGGCATCACCTCCATGACATCATGACATCACTTCAAGAACGAAGGACAAACAACAACAAGGAGTTATGCTTGTGACGTTTTACCTGTTCTTTATATATTTAGATATAAAATCTATTAAGTTCTCCAAATATTTGTTTTAGTTTTAAAAAATATTCCTTTTGGGGGCGGCTAGGTGGTGCAGTGAATAGAGCACCGGCCTTGGAGTCAGGAGGATCTGAGTTCAAATCCAGCCTCGAACACTTAACACAAAAACTAGTTGTCTGGCCTTGGGCAAGTCACTTAACCCCAAATGCCCTCCAAAAAAGAAAAAAAATATTGCTTTTTTTGTGGTTATCTTTTTTAAAAGCAAGGACTTCTTTCCTTTTTGGAAATTTCTGTCTTTCCCTTTTCTTTCTCTTTCCTTCTGTTTCTTATTTGCCAAGTGTGAGGCAAAAAAGATATATAATAAATGAACTGACTTTCTGTCTGAAATATTCTGACAGGTACTAGAATTGATAAATTCTTGCTAAAAATAAATGGATCCTGACTTCAACTGCAAAATGAAACTATTAGACTAAATAATCTCAAAGGTCCCTTTCAGCTCTAAAATACATGATGACACTTTGAATTAATGTAATAATTTTCTTTTAAGAAGCTCTAGATGACGGGGCGGCTAGGTGGCGCAGTGAGTAAGAGCGCCGGCCTCGGAGTTTGGATGACCCGAGATCAGATCCGGCCTCAGAAAATGAGCACCCACGCATAAATCAAATGACTAGCCGTGTAACCTTGAGCAAGTTACTTAACCCCAATTGCTTTAAAAAAAAAAAAAAAAGCTCTAGATGACTCAGTAAATAGGTAGATTAGAGAAGGTGGTATCATCTTCACTTTACAGAAGGGAAAACAAATTAAAAGAGAGCAAGTTACTTGCCCCAGGATATAACTCAATAAATGTGTAAAAAACAGAAAGCCTCTCTTTGTCCTGAGGAGAAGGGAGAACCTATGCTCTGGGCCAGGCCTGACTTAGGCTGGTTCAATAGTTTAGGCTTGAGATTAAAGAGAAATTAGAAATTTATAGACCATATAATATTTAACAAAAAATATATTTTAACAAGAGCACAGAAAGGATATTCAACAAGAATACAACAATGATTCCGTTAGGTTGAATTCCTCTGCCTCCATATATGCCATGGTGCTATGCCTGTATAGTCAGCAGTATATTTTAAGCCTGAGGAGTTCTTCATTTCTCATATGTTGAACATTTACACTTATGCCTCTAAGAAACTATGTCAAGTGGTTAAACCTTAGTGTCCTAGGCCAATTCAGTCTTAAGGATAGTTTCATTGCTTTTGTTAGGGGTAAAACACATCTAGCTTACATATCAGGCTTCTTCGAGACCCCATAAGGGATAGCAGGCCACAGTTTAAGAAGTGCTGTATAGGGGCAGAGCCAAGATGGCAGCGTAGAAACAGGAACTCCATGAACTCCCCCATAACGACCTCAAAGACCTATAAAATATGACTATAAACAAATTTTAGAGCTACAGAACCCACAAAGTAACCAAGACGAACAAATCTTCCCCTGAAGGCAACCCAGCAGGGCTTCAGGAAGGGTCCAGCACAGCACACTGGGAGCTAAGTCCAGGTAGGAGCCTGCAGTTTTAGTCCCAGGGCAGCCCCAACCAGCAGAGGCTGGAAGGGACTTAGGGAGAGTGGATCACCAGCAGCTATGGCGGCTTCTAGAATTATCAACCCATAAATGCCAAAGACAAAGTGAGAGGTCAGTGTACAACTCTGTTGGAACTGAGGGTAACGGAGCGTGGTCTGACCTCCGTCCCCAGCAAGAAGTGGAGGAGAGGAGGCACAGCGGCCGTGAAACCACCTCCACATGGCTGCTTCAGAGCTCCTGGCCTGCAGATTGTAGGGGGACCAAGCAACCAGTCAGAGGGTAATTGCTCTTGTTTTAATCCGCTTGGATCTAGATCGTTGTCTTGGGTGGAGGTCCTGGGATGTGTGACCATGTGCCAGAGCCTGTGGGGACTGCAAAGAGGGTACCCATCTAATAGCTGCAGAAGCTAAAAAAAACCCCAGCAGTTGGGACAAAACTCTCCTCTCTGGAAGCAGAGATCTACTGTGGCAAAGAGCTCAAAAGTCAAGTAATTGAGTGGCAATGTGAGCAAGCAAAGGAAGTAAAGCAAACACAGCAATCTGACTTTGGATTCCTATTTTGGGGACAAAAAGGATCAAAGCATGGAACAGGAGGAAGACAAAGAAGTCAGAACTCCTGCACCCAAAGCTTTCAAGAAAAATATGAACTGCTTACAGGCCATGGAGGAGCTCAAGAAGGATTTTGAAAACCAAATAAGAGAAGTAGAGGAAAAAATTGGAAAGAGAAATGAGGATGATGCAAGAAAATCATGAAAGGCAAGTCAACAACCTGACTGAAGAAAATATCACCTTAAAAAATAGACTAACTCAAATGGCAAAAGAGGCTCAAAAAGCCAATGAGGAGAAGAATGCCTTAAAAAGCTGAATTTGCCAGATGGAAAAAGAATTTCAAAAGCTCACTGAAGAGAATAATTCCTTCAGAATTGGATTGGAGCAAATGGAAGCTAATGACTTTAGGAGAAATCAAGATACTATCAAACAGATACAAACACATAAAAAAATAGAAGGCAATGTGAAATATCTCATTGGAAAAACCATTGACCTGGAAAATAGATTCAGGAGAGATTACTTTAAAATTATTGGACTACCTGAAAGCCATGATCAAAAAAAGAACTTAGAAATCATCCTTCAAGAAATTCTCAAGGAAAACTGACCTGATATTTAGAACCAGAGGGCAAAATAGAAATTGAAAGAATTCACTGATTATTTCTTGAAAAAGATCCCAAAAAGAAAACTCCTAGGAATTTATAGCCAGGTTCCAGAGTTCCCAGATCAAGGAGAAAATATTACAAGCAGCCAAGAAGAAACTATTTGAATACTGTTGAAACACAATCAGGATAACACAAGATCTAGACGTTTCTAAATTAAGGGATCAAAGGGCTTGGAATATGATATTCCAGAGGTCAAAGGAGCTAGGATTAAAACCAAGAATCACTTACCCAACAAAACTGAGTATAATGCTTCAGGGGAAAATATGGTCATTCAATGAAACAGAGGACTTTCGAGCATTCTTGATTAAAAAAACAAAGTTGAATAGAAAATTTGACATTCAGATACAAGAAGCAAGAGAAGCATGAGAAAGTAAACAGGGAAAAGAAATCATAAGGAACTTATCAAAGTTGAACTGTTTACATTCCTACATGGAAAAACGATAATTGTAACTTATGAAACTTTTCTCAGTATGAGGATAGTTGAAGGGAATATAAATGTGTGTATATATGTATACATACACACACACACATATATACACATACATATATATGTATACATACATATATGTCTATATAGGAGGGCATATATACATATGAATACATATGTGAGTGTGTATATATTTTTGTATAGGTATACATAGACAGAGGGCACAGGATCAATTGAATAGGAAGGGATGATATTTAAAAAATAAAATTAAGAGGTGAGAGAAGAATATAATGAGAGGAGATAGGGAAAGACAAAATAGGGTAAATTATCTCATATAAAAGAGGCAAAGGAAAACTCTTACAATGGAGGGGAAGGACAGGAAGGCAAAAGGGAATAGGTCAACCTTACTCTCACTGAATTTGGCTTGGGGAGGGAATAACAAACACACTAAACTGGATATCTTACCCTATAGGAAAGTAAGGGGCAAGGGGATAAGAGGGGGGATGATAGAAGGGAAGGCAGATTGAGGGGGGGGTAGTTAGAAACACACATTTTTGATAAGGGACAGGGTCAAGGTAGAAAGTGAAACAAGTAGGAAGCAGGATAGAATGGAGGGAAATATAGTCAGTCTTTCACAATATATCCACTATGGGAATGTCTTGCATAACTACACATGTACAACCTATATTGAATTGCTTGTTTTCCCAGTATGGGTGGGTGATGAGGGAAGAAGCGAAAGAATTAAAATCAAATGTTTTTTAAAATTATTATTATTACATGCAACTGGGAAATAAGATATACAGGCACTAGGGTATGGAGATCCATCTTGCCCTACTGGAAGACAGAGGGGCAATGGGGGAGGATATAAGAGAGAGCAGATTGGGGGAGAGGGTATTCAGTGGGATTGCTGTTTTGGGTTGGTGGGTAGGGGAAAGATGGGGAGAAAATTTGTAACTCAAAATCTTGTGGAAATGAATGCTGTAAACTAAAAATGAACATAAAATTTAAAAAAAGAAGTGCTGTATAGAGGACCATTCACCATTTAAATGGCCTTAGGGCTGTTACTGGATAATCCTGAAGGAGGAGGAGGAGCTTAGTACAGGTAAAAAAAAGAAGAAAACAGGAAAATAAACAACAAACCATATAATAGTATTTTTTTGAAAGAACCAAAAAAGAAAAAAAAAGGCTCATACATCATCTAACATTTAACAGAAAGAAATTTACTTTAACAAGAACAGAAAGAATATTTAGCAAGGATACAAGATTGTTTTAGCTGGGTGCATCTAACCTGCCTCTGAATTTTCCATGGTAGCACGTCTGCATGGTCAGCAGTGTATGTCAAGCCTGAGGTGTCCCCGGCTTCTCGTGCATTGGGTTTTTATACTTATACAACAAGGAATCTATGTCAGTGATCTGAACCTTAGTCTTCTGAGCCATTTAAAATCCCAAGCCTAGTTTCTGTGTCTTTTAAGTAAAAATTAATGTAACCCACAAAGCAATAACCTCAGTAGATCTTGTTCCTATTATAACCTTTCATTCAAGTAACCTAAGGATCTGAATTTCTTGCCTGAATTGAAATTCCAAGAAAATTTTTATGTTGTCTTTTCTCTGTATCAATGCCTGTTGGTTTAATTATCATCTTTAAGCAAATGCAAATAACTTCCAGTTTGCTTATCCAGCCCTCCTCTCTCTCCTAAGTTCCCATCTATCATCACTATTTACCTTCTAGACAGCTCCATCTGGATGTCCTATAGATATCTCAAACTTAACCTGTCCAAAATGTAAATCATCTTCTCCACGAAATATGTGCTTCTTTCTAACATCCCTCTCTTTGTTGAGAGTACCACCATATTTCCAGTCACCCAAATTCACAATCTAGGAACCATCCTTAACTCTTCAACCTCACATAAGTTCTCCTTGTCCCTATTCAATCAGTTGCCAAGTCCTACTGATAATAACCATCATACCACCTGTCCCTGATGATCACTCATACCCTAACTGCCTTAGTTCAAGCTCTCATCAGCTCTCAAATGGACTATTTTAAAAGCCCCCTAACTGGTGCCCCACCATTTAGTCTGCTTTTTATAACCTGTACTTTATATAATTGCCAAATTGATATTCTTAGAAGTTTTCATCTATCTCTCTTACTCGCTAAAGTAAGTTCCCAGTTGTTTCTAGGGTAAAATATAAACTCCTGTTTTTAGTATTCCATAAATCATATAGTTCTAGAATTTAAGGGACCTGAGGAGCAGAGGTAGGAAAATAATAATAAAAGGATTAGTTCTGGATTCAGTCAAAAGGCTGCATTTGAGCTCCTTGAGCCTTGAGGCCACATGTTCCTGTAGTGGCAACCACATTGGGATACCCAGGATGGCTACTAGCAGAGGTTCTTAGATCTGCTTTACTAGGAAAGACTGCTGTTTAAGGGGTCAACAGTCTTTTTTTTAGTTGTATTCACTAGTTCAGGGAAAAAGTCAGCACCCTGAATTTCAGAGAAAATATAAACAGAGAAATAAAGACCAACAGACAGGGCTCTGACTGCCTGAATCAACTATACACTTTACATACACCTCTGGATCAAGAGAGTCTTTACATCTGAGCAGTCAGGGAGCTTTGAACATATGGTCACTCAGAATATCAACCAGGGAATCACAAGATCCTTCTCATAAGCAAGCCCCCCAAAGCAAAATGCCAACCCACAAGTATATATATATAGAAATACACACTCTTCTCAGAGCCAGAAGGCATCACAACCCTAGTGACTCAGTGCCTAATTAGAAATTAGCAAAAGGTGTGAAAGTCTTCCTACAAGCAAGCCTCCCCTAAGCAGGCTTCCCTTAAAGGGCTCCATGTGAAGCCTATTAATGGGCAGGAAAGATCTTAAATCCCATTAACATTACAGTTCCCCACCCCTAGGCTAACCCATACTGGTGAAAAAAGTCCCTGTTATAACATACTCAACAAATGTAACATATTTATCCAGCCTCTGTTGAAGACCTCTAATGAGTATAATACTAAAACCTCCTGAGGCTTTTGAACAACTTTAACTGTTAGAAAAGTTTTTCTGCCTTCAAGACCAAATTTTCCCCTTTCTGCTTTCTACTCATTGTTCCTGGTTCTGTCCAGAGATATCAAACAAGCCAGATCTAATCTGTTTTCTAATAAGAGCCCTTCAAATACTGAAGATAGGTATCATGTTCTCCCCAAGTCTTGTCTTCTTCAAACTAATTATCTCCAGCTTTTTCACCTCATTCTCATGAGGCCCTTTACTGACCTGGATTCCTTCTCTGAATCTCTCCAGCTCATCAATGTTGTTTTTAAAATTGTGCCCAGAGCTGAATATCATACTGCAGATGTGGTCTGACTAGGGCAGAGTATAGAGGAACCATAATCCCCTTATTCCTGGAAATTATGTTTCTCTTAATGCAGTCTGACTCATATTAAGCTTCCAGTTCACTAAAATCTCCAAATCTTTTTTAGACAAATGTTCTCTAGTCATACCTCCTTATTGTGTACTTGTCTTTTTTTTTTTTTTTGCAAAATAACAATCATTTCTTTAATAATAGTCTTGAGACTCTTAAAATTTGTTATTGTAATTAAATTCCTTTTTTCTTTTTTGAATGATTTGTTTATAATTTTTATTTTTCAGATACTAAGTTTTAAATATTAATTACTCATAATTAATAAACCCAATTTTAAAAAATCCTTCAATACTCAGATGCATAATCTCGTCAATCTCGTCAAACCAGTTCCCACATTTAAAGTTCATTACCCTTGTCAAGTGGTGAGTGCCTTGTTTAAATCATTCTTTTGGACTCTGAATTGATCTTTTGCATTGATCACAATTCTAAAGTCTTTCAAAGCTGTTTTTCTCAGCTTTGTGACTGTAACACCGTTATTGTTGTATTAATGTTCATTTTGCTCTCTATCACTTCATAAAGGCTTTCCCATTTTCTCTTTATCATTTCTTATACTACAGTAATTTTCCATGACATTAATATGCATAATTTGTTTAGCCATTCCCCAGCAGGACATCTTAGTTTCCAGTCTGGGGATGCCATCAAAACAGCTACTATACACATTTTTGTACATACGGTTGTCTTCTTTGTACATATGTTTGATTTCTTCGGTATATGGACCTAGTGGTAGAGCTGGGTCAAAAGGCAGTTGGTAAATTTCTGGGCAGAGTTTCAAAATGCAGCTGGATCAATTCACAGCTCCACCAGCAGTGCACTAGTGTGCCAGTTTTCCCATAGGTCCTCCAGTATTTTCCACTTTCTACTTCTGTCATCTTTGTATAAGGAGGAACTTTATTATTAGTGATTTAGAGTACATTTGTTATGTTTGTTGATAACTTAGGTTTCTTCCATTAAAAAAACTACCTTGTTCATATCCTTTGACCATTTATCTATTAGAGATTGGCACCTAGGCTTGTAAATTTGAATGAGTTCTTAATGTATCTTGGAAATGAATCCTTCATCAGATCAACTTGTTGCAAAGATTTTCCCCACAGTTACCTGTTTACCTTCTAATTCTTATTACATAAGATTTCTGCAAAACCTTTAAAATTTTATAGAATTAAAATTGTCCATTTTTATCTTGTATGATTCCCTTTATCACCTATGTAGTCATGAACTCTTCCCCATCCATAGATGTGAAAGGTAATTTTTTTTCTTACTCCTCTAATTTGTTTATGATATGCTGATTTAAATCTAATTCCTGCAATACCGACACCCCATTTTCCCAGAAGTTTATGTCATATAGTAAGACCAAACCCCAGAAAGTAGGGTCTTTGGGTTTATCAAACAATATGGTACTGTGTTTGTTAGCTTTTATATCTTGTATACCTGATCTCTTCCACAGATTAGTTACAGGCTCCCTCTCTCCCTTTCTCTGTCTCTATCTCCTTTTTCTTTCTTTCTCTTTCTCTCCCCCAACCCTAGTCATTTTAACAATTTCTGCTTTGTAGTACAGTTTGAGATCAGGTACTGATTGATAAACCCTTTTTTCTTCTTACTTTTTGGATTAGCCTTTTGTTCTTCAGTATGAATTCTGGGCCTGGCATGCTATGATCCATGGGATCACAAAGAAATTCATGACAGAATGAACAACAGCAATAGAATAAATTTTGCTATAACTTTTTTCTAGTTCTATAAACATACTCTTTTGGGAGTTTGGTATAGCACCAAATAAGTACATCAAGTGCACAGCAGAGAACAAAAGAAAACTTAGAATGAAGCACAGAAAAGCAGGGTAGCTTTGAAAATAGTGTGTAGTATTTATTACAAAGTTTCTAAAAAAAAAAAGTAAACTGTGAAATGAAAATTCGTGGTTTTGTATTGAATTCTCTTTTTATGTTGTGTTATACACATGGAAATGTTCTCTTTTTTATCTTTTTGTATTGAAGCTCAAAATGAAAAAAAAATTAAGGAAGAAAATTTTATAAAGAGGCAGGGAGAAAGGTATAATAATGGACATTTATATAACACTTTAAAGTCTGCAAAGTGCTTTACATTCAGGATCTCATTTGGACCTCACAAACCACCCTATGAAATAAGTATTTTCAGGTATTATCCCCTCTTGGCTTGACCATAGTTATAGGTAAAATCTGAACCTTAAAGTTTTCTTGCTTCTTTAGAAGTTATGAGTTTTAATTGCAGTAATAATATTAATACTAATATATATTCATAAAAGGTCAACCATGTACCAAGCAGTGATCTCACCCTTACCCTATCCTCCCCCCATCCAAAGTAAAACACTACCACACAGAATACCAGCAGGTTAAATGGTATACAGATAAGAAGATTCACATGAGAAAAAAGCGAGAATATGATAATCTACCTTTTAATCTGACCTTTCTGGATGACTAGGAACCCCAGAAGATGTTAAGAGGAGATCTTTTATTAAGGGGATTTGTTCTGTGAAGTTTGGATTCAGTCAAAGGGCTGCACTTGAGAACTTAGAGGGCTACATGTGGTCTCATGGCCACAGGTTCCCCATCTTTGTTCTAAGTTTAGGATGAGCCAGGAGGATTTGAAGGTAAAGAAGGCAGAGAAAGTAGTATTTTTACTGGAAAGAAAACTGCAAAGTGGAAAGGTCAAGGAGAAGATGGTTACACTAAGGTTTTAGCAATGACATATTTAGGCAACATGGAAAAATAAGCAACATAATTTTTCAATGATAATAACAGACTCCAGTTAATCTGTATTCTCATCTATGTGGTTACTCCCTCCAATAATGCTGACTGAACCCATCCATACAGTATCCATCCTATAACTGATGTCTATATTCTGCCATAATTGGGGAAAGGAAAGGCATCACCACCCAGAATCTTTTCCCCAGTAAAACATGGAGTATTTAAGATGCTAATTAAGAGGAGGCAGGCAACAAAAAGAAAGACATTAAAGGCAACTTTTACCATTCTTACTTTCTACTAGCAATTTCAGAAGAATATTATAATGGAAACTTCTGACTAGATCCTGTTAAACTTGCTTTACTCTAAGAAAAACTTAAGCAATAAACAAGTCAGGGTAAAAATTAGATAAAGAAACATCAAATCTTGACCCTTAGGGCCACCAAATGAAGCTGAGACAGCTATTGTTCATTACTGTAGAAGCAATTTAATGCTCTTTTTTCATATGGTAAAACAAATTGAACCCACACTTAAAGATGGCCTCCCTTTATGTGTAATCTAAAAGTTGATTCAAATGAAAATATGGTTCTTAATTCGGTCCCTACTAAGCTACAGATATAGGTACAGGTACATATTCAAACTCCAGAAACATTAGCTAGCTGAAGTGTTCAAAACCAAAGTAAAAAAGAGTCTGATTTGCTTCCCTAAGGGAATAAGAAAACTTGATAAAAGCCCAGGATAACAAAACTGAAAAAGAACTAATGAACTGAATATATATATTTTTAAAAATTAGAAAACTAACAAATGAACAAACCTAAAACAAGCACAAAAGAGGAAATATTAGAAATAAGAGGAAAAATAGATAATTAGAAACAAAAAAAGATAAAAATTGAACACATAAAACTAAAAGCTGGTTCTTTGAAAAAAAAACTTATAAAATTGATAAACCCTTAGTTAATCTGATTAAAAAGAGAGCAGAAAATCAAATCAATAAAATAGTAATTAACAAGATGAAATCACAGCAAAACCAAAAGAAATAAAAACAATAAGAATATATTACACAGAATTATATACTAGCAAAACTGAGAACAAAATCGAAGTTTTGTTCTATTACAATAGAATATACCCTCAAAACATATAAATTTTGGAAATTTGGAGAGGAATGCCTTCAAAAATATAAAATATCCAAACTATCTGAAGCCTAAATGGAGATCTTAAATAACCCAACCTCAAAAGAAATATATACACCAATAAAGGAACAAAGAAAAAAAATTCCTGGTCCTGAGAAATTCACAGGAAAATTCTATTAAACTTTTTAAAAACAGTTAAAACTTAATACTTCACAAATTATTTTCAAAAACTGAGAAAGCACACTACCAGAAACCTTAAAAGATAACTATAATCCTAATAACTAAATCAGAGAGAGATAAAACATTGAAAGAAAACTGTTAACATATAATTAATGAACATTGACTCAAAAATTTTAAACAAAATCCTATCAAAATAGGCTACCGTGATTTATCCAAGAAATCATTCTTTAATGATTCGTTAATTAATGACCAAGAGGGATTTATACCAGCATTACAAGGATGATTCAACACTAGGAAAACAATCAACATTATTCATCAAATTGAAAAAAAAAAAACAAACCTTCACAAACCACATGATTATCAATAAATGCAGAAAATATCTTTGATAAAGTATAACGCTTTTTTATGCTAAAACAACAACAACAACGACAAAAAACACAACTCTACAAAGAGGGACCTTTTTAAAATATCATAGAAAGGATCTATCTAAAACCAAAAGCAAATGCCATATACAATGGGAATACGCCATAATGTCTCCCAATAAATACAAGACTGAAGCAAGGCTATGCACTCTCCCTGTTTTTTTGATACAGTGCCAGAAATGCTAGTAACAGCAATAAGATAAAAAAGAAAAAAATACAGGAATAAAGATAGGTAAAGAGGAGAAAAAACTAGCCCTGTTTGCTGATGATATGATGGTTCAGGAAATCCAAGCGAATCAACAAATTACTAGATAATTAATAACTTTAGCAAAGTTGCAGGCTATAAAATATCCTCAAAAATCAACAGCATTTCTATATAATAATAACAAAACATAAGAAACAATAATAGAAAATGAAATTCCATTCTAAATAACCACAGCATAATATAAAATATCTGGGTATCAACCTCCCAAAACACACTAAAGACTTATATAGATTAATCACAAAGTGTTCCTTAAAGAAATAAATAACTAAAACAGCTAGAGGAATATTCGTTGTCCCGACTAGGCCATACCAATATAATAAAAATGACAATTCTATCAAATTTAATTTATAATTTTCATGGTACATTATTCAAACTACCAAGGGGATACTTTACAGAACTTGATAAAATTATAACAAAATTCATTTGGAAAAATAAAAGATTCACAATGTCAAGGGAAATGATAAAAAGTAGTATGGATGAGGAGGGAATTTGCATTTCTATATCTAAAACTATATCATAAAGTAGCAATCATTTACACCATCTGGTATTGGTTAAATAGATTAATAGAATAAACTAGGTAAGGGAGATTCAAAAATCAAAGAACTCAATAATCCAGTGTTTGATAAAGTGGAAAACATAAAATTAACTGGGGAAAAAATTTCCTTATTTGATAAAAACTGCTGAGAAAACTGGAAAGCAACCTGGTAAAAATTAGCCTTAGACCAATACCTTACATCATATTCCACAATATATTCTAAATGCATGGCCTTAATATTAAAGATCATACTATAAAAAAATTCAAAGAGAAATAAGTCATGTATCTCTCACAGGTATGACTAGAAGTATTCTTAACCCTACACAATTTAGCAGGAGGCAGTTACAAAAGATAAAATAGATGAATTTATGATTATATGAAACAGAAAAGTTTCTGCATCCAGGAGGATGGAAGTGGTTGAATGGCAAAAAATCTTTGCTCAAATTTCTCAAATAAGAGTTATATTAGTATCCAAGATATATAAACAACAAATATATTAGACTAATAGTCATTCCACAATGGATAGTCAAAGCATATGAACAAGTATTTCTCCAAAAACTGCAACGTATTTATAACCACATAAAAAAGTTCTGTATCACTAATACTAAGAAAAATGCAAATCAGAATAACTCTGAGGTTGCACCTCATTCCCTGCAAACTGGCAAAAATGACCAAAAAATGGCAACAATGTTGGAGGGTTTGTACAAGGATAGATACACTAATACATTGTCAGTGGAGCTGCAAAATGGCATAAGGATGCTAGAAAGCGATCTGGAACTATGCAAATCAAGAGACTAAAATTTTAGTTCATACCAAAGACTTCAATACTGAGTTATAATAACCCAAGGAAGTTATCACTAAGAAGAAAAGTCCCCATATATTCAAAATAGTCGTAGCAGCACTTTTTGCAACAGCTAAGAATTAGAAACAAAACAGATGCCTAACCACTGAGAAACCGCTAAACAAATTGTGGTGCAGGAATGTAATGGAATATAAGTGTGCTGCACAAAATGATGTGTGTGATGAAGATCCAAAAGTATAAAAAGATTTAATGATCTGATACAGAGTGAAGTAAATAGAGCCAAGAAAACAGTATACACAGTTAACTATAATAATGTAAGCAGAAAGAACTACAAAGTAATAAATTAAAAGTAAATGAAACAAAATTGTAGAAATCAAGTAGGACCCAAAGAGATATTAGAAGATACCCCCAATCTACCCCTTGGTAGAGGTGAAAGACGTCTGAAGGTATTACAGACTGTACATGTTTTATGACTTTTTCCAATGTATCGATAAGCTGTACAAACTTTTTTTTTCTCCTCCCTAATAAACACTACTTGTTACATGAGATTGTTCTCTGGAAGGGAAAGGGAAAGGGAAAAAGATTCTTTGGGATAATTATGGTGATGTAAGATGTTTTAAAAAGTCAAGGTAATAAACCCAGTGCTTCCTTACCATTTTACCCTCAAAGCATACACTTTTTCAAAACTAGTGGCCAGAAATCCACAATTTGGGAAGACATGGTAAAAATCTGATCACAATACATTTTTCAAAACTGTACCTTAGGCTCCTTAATCTTATAACAAAACAACTCAACAATTTCCATTTTTTCCCACTGTGGCAGGTACCAACCTACATATGAGCTAAAAAATAGCGAATGATTATGGAGTGCAACTAATCTTAAAGGAGAGAGGGGTAAATCCATAATGTAGGGAGAAAACAATAAGCATTTCAATCTAACAAACATTTCTTAAATGCCTTCTATGAGTCAGGTACAATGCTAGGTTCTTCACTAGTTTCAGGCCCACCAGTTTGGTCTGGTTTTGTTTTCATTTCCTTACCTTTCTCAGAGTACTCATCAAAACTTAAAGTCCATTCAAATCAATGGTTCACTCATAATATGCTTTTTCAAAAAAACAAAAGCAAAAGTTCCTGTCCTCCAGGAATTTATAGTCTAAGGGAAAGAACATGTATCGCTATAAGAAAATACAAAACACAAATAAAGCAGATACAAGCTAACCTTGAAGGGTGAGACACTAACAGCTGGGGGAACCAGGAGAGGCCTCATAAAGAAAAAGGTACCTGGGTTTTGTTATGAAGGAAACTAAGATAAGGACACTGAGATGAGAAGAACATTCCAGGCATGAGAGATAAGCTGGTAGAAAGGTATAGAGAAAAGACATGCTATGTTATGTGTTTGAGGAAAATCAAGACCAGTATGGCTGGACCACATAGTACAGGAACTAGAGTATTACAGAAGAAGCCTAGAAAAGTACCTTAGTAACACATTGGGAGTCTCTGGATTTTGAGTTTGGAGGTAATAGGATCATACCTACAATTTAGGAAAATCACTTTGGCCATTTTTTAGAGGATAGGCTGGAGTAGGGGAAGAGATTAGAGGACAGAGAGACCAATAAGGAAGTTACTGCAATAGTCCAGGGCAGGAAGGATGAGAGCCTGAATAAAGGCAGTAGTAGTTGTATGAGTAGTGAGAAGGGGAAGGAGAGAGAGCTGTTATTAAGACAGAATGAAAAAGATTTGGCAACTGACAGGTTAATGAGGGGTGAAATAAGATGTCAAGGATGATATTGAAGCTACAAAACCAGGTGACTGGAAGAATGGAAGTGACCTCTATGGCAACAGGGAAGTTAGAAAAGGGCTAAGTTATACAGGGAGGGAGGAAGATTTTGGACATGCTGGATTTGAGATGTCTTTGAGGTATCTTGTTTGAAATATCCAACAGGCAAGGCAGTTAATGATGTATGACTATAACTCAGAACAGATGACTAGGGCTGTATAAATATAGATATAGATATTTAGATATAAATATAGACAAAGACATAGATATACATATATAGGTATAGACATATACTTGGGAGTTATCTACATAGATATGATAACTGAATCCACAGGAGTTGCCAAGGTTACCAAGAGAGAAAATAGAAGAAAATCCAAGAGAGGGACTTGGGCTATACCCAGACACAGACAAGGTCACAAAAAAGGAGGCCAGAAACAGTTAATCCAACAGGTAGGAGGAGAATTAAGAGAGAATAATGTCACAAAAATTCAGAAAGGAGAAAATATTCAAGGGGAAAGTGGTTAGTAGTGTCATGTGTTGCAGAAAGATCAGGGAGGATAGAAGAGGATTGAGAAAAAGCCACTGAATTTGGCAAATAAGAGAGATCTTAAGTTACATTGGAGAGAGTAGTTTTTGGTTGAGTGATGATGTCAGAAGGGAGGCTGCAATGGGTTTAGAAGAGGAAAAGAAGCCATGAATGAGCTGAGTCAGATATTTTGAGGAACTTGACTGAAAAAGGTCAGAGAGATAAAGAATGATAGGAGAAAAAAGCAAATGAATAGAGTACCAGCCCTGGAGTCAGGAGGACCTGAGTTCAAATCCACTCTCATACACCTGAGATTTACTAGCTATGTGACGTTGGGCAAGTCACTTAACCCCAATTTTCCTGCCTTCTCCCCTCCAAAAAGACAAAAAAAAATAGAATCTCTTTTGGGGAGATATTTTAAGGACAGGGGAGCCCTGGGTATATTTGTAAGCAGCAAGGAAGGAATTGGTAGACAGGGAGAAACTGAAAACTAGAGAGAAGGGGGGATGACAGTTGGGATGATACTCTGGATCAGATAGGAAGACTAATGGCACATGCAAAAGAGTTGGTCCTGGTGAGATGAAAGGCCAACTATTCCTCTGAGATAACAGCAAAGGAGAAGATAGTGAGAGATGATGACACAGATTTTAAAATGAGAAAGAAAAGCAAGATCTTAGCAAATGGCCTTGATTTGCTTGCTAAACTATTAGATGAGGTCCTCAGTTGAGAGGGTGAAGAGAGTTCATGTTAAAGTGTGGAGTACTTTAGAGACATTGTTGCATTTGAGCCTCACAAAAACCCTATAAAATAGGTACTACAGATATTAAGAAATTGAAATTCAGGGAGTCAAATGACTTGATCACAATCACACAATGTCATTGAACTCAGGTCTTCCTGACTCCAAGGATCCAAGGTAGCTGATTTCTCCAAAATCAAAGACTAATCTTAGATTTATGACACTGTGACACTGAGAAAGCAAAATTGCCACAAAACACAACCTCAGGAAACATAAACAGGACTTCAACTTTGGTTAACCACAGGTGAGTAAACCTGAGTTGCAGGGTAATCTGATAAGGACCAAATAGCATGGCTTCCAAAAGGGTAAGTCATGTCTCTCCTTGACCTGCTAATATTTCTTTGAAAGAGTTAACCAAAAAATGGATAATGGAGAACTGATGGATATAATTTACTTAGACTTAAAAAAAAAGGGCAAGACTAATGAATATGGGGAATGAGGTTAATATTAGAGTCCTAGGGGTCAGTATTAGAACTTAATATAACTCTATTAATGACTTATAAGCAATTTATGTGTAGGGAAAAGGTAATGAATGAAATATTGGCCATTTTTTAGAGTTAGAGCCATTTACCAAATGAAAAGGTAAAGGGACTAAAACTTATCAACAACACAAAATTATTTAGTCTAGAATAGACTATAAAAAAGTCAGAAAAGCTAGGTAAATAACTAGATAAAATACAATTTCCTCTGGGGAAATGAAAAAAAGGGCATTTAAAACCGAAGTATCTGTTTAAAGTGATTCACTAAGTTCAAAGTCAATTTTTAAAATTAGCAAGATATAGACCAAAGGGGAAAAGATGAGACTAAATAGACACCTGATAAATGTTGCCTTAATTAATGGCACTGAGAGGCAGCCTGGCATAGGATAGGAGGCTGACTTCGGTCTTAAGAATCAAGATAACCTGCGTTCAAGTCCTGCCTATGACACATACTGGCTGTGTGACCCTGGACAAGTCACAAAGTCTAAGTGCCCCAGAGGTAACTAGATAAAAGTATAAGCTGCAGAACAGATGTATCTGCCTTGGGAGGAATTCTCTAACCATTAGTTCCCCACATCCAGACAATAATAATAATAATGATAATGTTAAAGAGCACAGAGAATATTGTTGGGGTTCCTTATTTACCCTATTATATAAACAAACAAGCATTTTGTTAAAGGATACCCACTGCTGCAAGCATCATAATAAAGCATCATAATAAAAGACAACAAACTTAAATAGAAAAAAAGGAAACTATTTTGTGCAACACATAATTAGCCCATGGAACATGCTGCCACAGGACATTACTAACACAAAAAGCTTAGTAAGGTTCCCAAAGAGTTCAGACACAAAAAGATATGCCTCTACAGTGAAAATGACTAGAACAAAAATTAAAATGGAGCTCAAACCTCATGCTTCAGGAGTATCAACTAAGCACTAGCCAGGGGCAGGAAGAAAATTTTATGTTCCTAATTATGGCCACAAAGCTGGCCAGTTACTTTGCAATTTCAAGGTCATATTACTCATTCCAACTATTTGATCACAAAGAATAAAACTAAAAGTTAAATTAAAAAATAATCAGGGGCAGCTAGGTGATACAGTGAGTAGAGCGTTGGCCCTGGAGTCAGGATCTGAGTTCGGATCCAGCCTCAGACACTTAACGCACACACAAACAAAAACCTAGCTGTGTGACCTTGGGCAAGTTACTTAATCCCAATTGCCCTCCAAAAAAGCAAAAAAATTAAAAATAATCTCTTAGACAGAAATTTACATATGTGAATCACACATTTTTCATACAGAAAAATAGAGAGGCTTTTCCCACATTCATTCCCTTCCCCTTGTGATTCTCTATAGTTTAATGGTACACAGTACTGCTTCTCCCTCAGAAAATCTGCACTGGTTTCAGGCCCACCAATTTGGTCTGGTTTTGTTTTCATTTCCTTACCTTTCTCAGAGTACTCATCAAAACTTAAAAGTCCATTCAAACCAATGGTTCACTAATAACATGCCTTTTTAAAAAAACAAACCAAGATTGTATACTGAAGGAGGTAATGACAGACACTTAAAAGTAAATGCTGCTTTTTTTGTTGCTGTTGTTTTTTAACATATTTGTACCCAGAAGCTACAGCAATGGGTATCCTTTAACAAAATGAATAAATCAATAGCAAAATTCTTTTGTGTCTGAAGGGACACATTATAAAAGGGACAGTCCTCTAGGCTCAGTCTCCACTGTGGGATTTGAGCAATTGGTCTGCAAAATAACCCCAGTTCAATGTATGTCTGAACTAACTTTAGTTAATATGGGCAGATATGAGAAGGCCATTGACTTTCATATGGTCCTGGTTTTAAAAGCCATCAAATCCAACCCCCTCATTTTAAAGATGAGGTGAGAGGCCCAGAGAGTTTCAGTAACTTTTCCATAGTCACATAAGTAAGTAGCCAAGCCAGGTTTTTTAATCTAATACCAAAGTCAATGCTCTAAAAATTTCTTGTGTAGATAGATAGGCTCATGTTGGTAAGGAAGCAATGAAATAATAATCTCCAGTAGCAGGTTTATTAATAATATGCCACACATACTATAAGGTCAAACAAACAGCAACAAATGTGCCACCTGAACAGTACAATCGAGCAAAAACAGGATCATAAGATACAAGGAAATTAAGAGACCATTTAGACTTCTCATTTTACAGATGAGGACACTGAGACCCAGAGAAATGGACTTGCCCAAGGTCACATAACAGGAAGATAAAAGATCAAACCTAGGTCTCATGACTGCAAATCCAGTGGGAGTTTTTTTCCCCTCACTATTCCATACTTCATTCAAACCTGACTGAATTCTAAAAGCAACCAAAAAATGATATAAAATTATCATAGATGTATCATAGAATTTCAAGACGGTGTCCAAAACATTAAATCTTCCTTTTAAGAGCTCACTTTAAATATGGCACATAGTAATATTCTCAGATCGGTTCAAGTGAAGCCCCAATTTTAATTTACCTATTCAGACACAGCACATTTATAACCAATCACAAAGAAGTTTCTTAAAGTTGAAATTCAATGGAATGCCATATTTAAAAGTAAAAACAGTTTAAAAGTGAGATCTTACACTTTGGCTCCTTGATGTAAGATAAGCATACTCCTAAGAAATACAAATGTGAACTTTCTTAAGAGAAGAAACTAATTTCAGGGGTTAATGGAGAAATGTATATTCCAAACAGATGGTTAAAATACAATAAAATTCTCCTTACCTGCATCAGTTTTCCTTCAGCTGGAGTAATCTCAGCAACACCAGCAAACACGCCTTCCAATGTGAGGTTCAATCTTCCTGCGGGGTCCACTTTCAAAGGAATCACTCTGATAACAGCTTTCTGCTCTGCAGATCGCTCGGACTCCACTGCTGCTGCGAGTACCAGCCCTGTATGTCCAAGGCCTGCCTGCAGGGTAGCCATCAGCAGCCAGGGCCAGAGGGCAGCCAGCTGCAGCTGGTGGCCACCACTCATGCTACCAGCTGCAGCAAAACACTTTGTCCACACATACTGATCAGGAAGGTATCTCCCAATCCTGCCAGCTAATATCTAAAGAAGGTTCCTGGCTCCAGGCAAATAGGGGAAACAACAGTTTATATTGCAATTTCAAAAAATACAAAGTCCTTCAAGCCCTTCCCTTCTTTACATTCCCCCAAACAGGTGGCATTCTTGATGGAGCAGAGGAGTGGGGCACCATCAATCACTTTTTCTGAAGGTGTCACAATTTCTCCCATCTTCATTCTACCTAACAGAGAGACCACTTCTCTTTGGATTTTCCAACTTTACTTAACAACTCAATTTCAAACCAGTGGAATACAAGAACCCTGAAGGCAAAGACTGGGTTTTGGGTTTTTTTGGGTGTTTGTATCACTCAGGCCTAGTACAGTAACTAGTACATGTCAGGGACCTAAAAAATACCTGGTTTTGAATTTTGTTAGACCAATAGTACTTGGTTTTTAGACCTTCACATGCATGAAAGTGCTAAGCCACCTACAGCCAAATTCCATTAAGTAAGAAAGACAAAAATCAGCACCAAAACTCATGTATCAAGTGACAGTGAAAGAATCCAGCTTAGGGATGACCCTTTCCAAGGCATAAAGTTTCCACAAAAAATTCAGGAAACAGGAGGAGGGTAAGGTGTTGGAATGGAGAACAACAAAATAAATCTTCAAGTCCTACCTGAGGGATGCCAAAAGATGCTACAATGGGTACTTAACTAGAATGTTTCTCTATATTAAATAATATTCAGGGTATCTATATTTCTAGTTCCATTGAACTTGTGTACTTCTTAGGAAACTCTGGCATCTTGTTAGCTTTTTTTTTTGTTCTGAACTAAAATTTGTCATTATAATTCGGGGTCATTTTAAATGGAGTCACATTTTGTAGGATAATACTGATTAATCATAACTTTGATATTTGGACATGCATTTGAAATGGTTGGTTTTATTTTATCCTCCAATTCAAATTCACATTGTTGTCCCTGTTATTCTCACTGTCTTGGGGAACTCAGCCTCATTTTCCAGCTGAAACTCCAAGGGCATTATCATGTAATGAGATACTTTTGGAAACTATTTTAAAATGCTGATCTTATGATCTATAATTCCCTAAATTCATAAGAGAAACAAAAGGCTATTCCCAACACGTTTTCAAATTCCTTGGGGAGGAGGGAGGGAGGAATGGAGAGGTTAGTCACAGGTTCTCAGCAGAACACCCAGGAAAAGCAAAAGTGGGCCTGATTGATATTGATTTATATATATGATGTTAGTCCCATAGACTTTTGAAAATTCAAACCTTTGCTTTACACAAATATAAATAAAATTTAAAAAGATACAACCCAAATAAATAAAAATTCACCTCCTAGACACATTCACTGCATTTGGAGGTCAAGTTAAAAATCTCAAAATTTCCAATTAAGGCTGAAAAGCCAAGTAAATCAGCATTTAAACACGAAACTGTTAAAGTAAAGCCCTTTGATGAGGCAGATAAAAAGAGTAATTTTAAAAGAAATCTGCAAACCTGTTGTGCTGTCGGGCCCACAGGAATCCACAGGGGTGAAACAAATGCAATTATTTTTTTATAGATCCTGTTCACAAAAAATGTTTCAACAGCTTAACCAAGTACAACTCATTCTTCCACTTTGTTACTCTACAAACTGCAGAGAGCCCAGCACTAGGCAGGTAAAATACGAGTGAAATTCCACAGCCTGAAAAAATAATCCCAACCAGATCAAAGGAAAAAACTTACTCCAGTCTGAAAGCTAATGTCCCCAGGAACTTTAAAGCACTTAGACAATCCAAAATCATTTCTGAAAATTCTTTTCCAAACAAAAGTCCCTCTTTTCCCCGAGGAGCAAAAAATCTTGAGAGGAAGAAGGCAGAGTAGTAAACACACCAGCAAAAATTCACCCAGAGCAGGCTGATATCACTATCTAAAGCAAAAAAAAAAAATCCCAGAGGGAGCAGTAACTCTGAATCATGGAGTGGATTTGGAAAGTTCGGTAGGAATCGAGTGCTTCCCTTCCAGAAAAGCAATTCTGGATCAAATCCCTAGAGGAAGCCTGTGGTTTGTACTAGCTCTCTGACTCCCTCCCCTGGGACTGCAATCACTCTCTCTACCTGCTGACACAAAGTGAGGGTGGAGCAGTCAGAAGCAACCACCCCTCCTTTTCCCAGCTGGCATGCACATAGTCAGTCAGTCTCAAAATCTCTCTCTCTCTCTCTCTCTCTCTCTCTCTGTCTTTCTCTCTCTGCTCTTCTACCCCCTCTATCGAGCCTCTGACTAATTGCATTCAATACAAATGGATGCCTTCATTTAAGCATGCTACCTTATGTAAATCAGGGTCACTCACAGAAACAAAAGCAAAATGTGTACCTAATAGAGCAATGATGGTGGTATGAGGAAATACAAAGAAAATAAAATGCAAAGTCAGAGAAGATAAAGGAATGAGGTTTTATAAATCTGAGCTCAAAGGGATTTCTCCTGTTTCCTTGTCGTAGTGCCTACAAATGGTCTAAAGTCAGTTAAAGTGACTCCCTGCTACAGCATTTACTGATTTATTGCACCCTTATGTCTACAAGCCTGGGAAGGGGTCTGTCCATTTCATGCACAGATTTTCTTCTGGCTAATTTAGACTCAGTAACTCTTTTCTAAACTGCTCCTGCAAGGAGTTCTGAGGTCAGGTTGATGTCAGAGGTCTGGAATTCAACTGTTAGTCTCTTCTGACATCCCTGGGAGGTCAGACCTATGACCTCAACATAAGATTTCAAGAGTCTGTGAGTTGTGATGTGATGAATCTAAGAAAAGGGCTAAGACATGCTCAGCAAAAAGAGCAATGGCAATCAGAAATATAATGCTCAGCTAATCACTAATGCTCTCTGAACGAATATTCTTTCACTTGTAAACTATGGCCTATCTTATAAGCTTGTCATTAACAGTAATGGAAAACATATTGTACCTACTTAGTAATCAGTGTTGCTAGGATTCTGTGTGTAAGGTTTGCCAAGAAGTCATACTGAATTATTTGGGTGTGGTTAACCATTTTCCATTCCAAGTATAATCAATTCTCAAGGGCAGCTAGATGGCAAGTTGGGCAGAGTGCTGGCATTGAAGTTAGGAAGCCCTGAGTTCAAATTTTACCTCAGACATTCACTAGCTATGTGACCCCGGGTAAGTCACAACCTGTTTGCCTTAATCCACTAGAGAAGGAAATGGCAAACCACTCCAATATCTTTGCCAAGAGAATCCCAAAAGGGGTCACAAAGAGTCAGAGAAGGCTCAATAACAATAAATATGGGTATAATAATAATAGTAGAATATTATACTATAGACTATTAATATAATAATACTGATAGTACCCCCCAGAGTAGCTGTGAGGATAAAATGAGATATTTGTAAAGTGCTTTGCAAACCTTAAAGTGCTACATAAATGCTAGCTACATTTTTTATTATTTTCATATCCCAAGCACCCAGTATAGTACCTGACTCACAGAAGGTTCTTAATAAATGTTCATTGCCTGACTGATTAAATAGGATGAGTGTTCATCTTAGACATTTGCTTCTTTATAACCCTCCTGGTTTTAAGTTTCAAGGTTTTAGACCGGGAGTACCAAGAATAGAACTTTCAGAAACAATTTTTTTAACTTTAGCATGCTATCTTTTTTGTCCAGACTTTGAGGGTATAGCATATAATATATTTTTTCTATCATCCTTTTCTAAAGGACAGAACTGATCATTTTACCAGGAAAGAATTTTCATGTTTCTTAAGAGCTGTCTATTTGTATTTTGTCTATGTTCTGAGATAGTACAATTGCAAGAAAAACAAAATATTAATTATCACAACTCTGATACACATGATCCAAAAATGAGGTGTCTTCAGAGAGACTAAATACAAGACTAACTACTAACAGATTCGATCCCCATCTATCCTGAATCATGCAAGGAAATAAAAAAGAGATCAAAACCTATGATTTAACATACACACTTGTCCAAATTCCTAATCTCCTACAGAATTTTAAAAATTTTCAACATCTGACAGGAAGGCCACAAAATACTATAAAGCACTAGAGAAAATAAAGGGTGCCCTCTCACAAAGATGCATAAGTTGAAATCAGAGGGGTACATATAAAAATCATCAAATCAATATGCTGTACTGAAGTCAGCATAAAAATAGAGGATGACAATCAGAATTATCAAGTGACATGGCTGGCTCTATAAATTCAGTCAAAATCTTGAATACTCTTGAGGAGCTAGTGACACTATACTGAAGTACTTTAATATGGAGGTTAAATTAAACAAGTGACTTGATCTCTCTGACCTTCAATTTCCTCATCTATAAAATGAAAATTAAGTACTCACTTCTGTTAATACAAATGGGAGGGAAAAGATCTTTATACGTCAGCTTTTAAAAAGAAATTTGCTTTTAAAAGTACATTCCCTTCTGACTTTCCTATTATGATTATGTACATCATGACAGTTTTATATGGAAAAAAAATCAAAGTATACATCACCATGATAAGAAAACAAAAAGACAATGTGTCTAGTTGGAACACTCACTTTATTGTTGACTGAAATACATCAGTGCCTAAGGTGCTGAAATACTGAGGTGCAAGTCAGGAGCCTTGTTAGCATGTGCCATGCACTACTAGCTAATTCACGCAGAGACTATTTGATCTTTTGCCATTTTTCCCCAAGTCAATAAGGACAGCTTTAGCTGATACGTACCATGAATGTGAGTATGGCAGGAGATCCAGCTCCTTGGCCTTTGTTGTATTCATATATAAAAAATTTGGAAAGCTGATAATGGCATTTCCTTAATTAAGCCTTTTAAAACCACCAAATCTAAATCTATGCCAAGGCTCCTGCTTGGCTCATGTTTCCAAAAAGATATCACCTCTTTCAATGTACAGACCTGAGAAAGCAAGATTAAGGGAAGGAGCATCACCTGTACAGTGATGTCAGCTTTGCAACATACCAAAGGAAAAGCAAAGTTCCTTTATTTGCCAGTGGGGTCTCTCTTTACACAGTCTGCCAAAGGCAAACTGGATGGGGCCTCAACACTCATTTATCCTTTGAGCCTTGCCAACAAGAGCAAATGCCCATCACCTGGACACTTCCTAGCCCTATTAGATGGGTAGTTCACCCTTAAGGACCTACTTTCACAGCTGGACTGGCTGAAGTCACTGTAGAGTTGATCCTTTTCCAGAAAGCTTGGTTTCCATAACAGTTCCAAGGTTTTTAAACAAGCCTTGTAAACAATGGGATCTCAGAAATTAATTCAGGACACCCACATAGCTGGCAGAATACACCTGCCATGTCATTATGTACCTTTTTTAAAAAATGAGTTTCATGTTTTCAGGTACTCACTAGGCAAACTGAGGCATAATTCAAGAAGGTAAATCTAGCCTATTTTAAAGGTTTGAAATCTGAAAGCTTCTAACAGAGATGGTATTTGTTTTATTTTGTTTTCAGGGAGGGGAGTTAACCACAGAGAATGAGCAGCCAAGAATACATCCCCTAGGGAGATAAACCTCAAAACTAGCCCCACAATCCAACTGCTCAAGTTCAGAACCCTGAAGAGGGCTAAAACAAAGACCTTATAGTCTATCCCATCACCCAGAACTCTCTCAGAAGATGAAACCTAGATGTAAACTAGAAAAAAACATAGGAGGTATCGCTTCTGCTAAATAACTGCCAACCAGTTCTCTCCAGTGACTCAAAGTTTGGGTACTGTATTTTCTACAGATAAAGATTAAGATTTACTACATATTATATGTATATATACACACATATATACACATACGTATATATAGATAGATACACATATACACATATATATCTGAATAAGCAAAGTATTTTGTTACATATCAATGCTGCTTTGCTCACATACTGTACAATCTCCCATCAGAATAGAAATATTACACGTGCATCCTTTATCCTTCTATCTTTCAATATTAATACAAATACAGAGCCATTAAACCCTTAAATCTACTAGCATTTATAAATACAATATATTAAACAAGTTAAATACTTTTCTTTAGAAGACATCTAAATAAACAGTATATTACAGGAACCATTTTTCTTACCATTTATGATAATATATCATTAAAATAAAAGGAAAATATGAAAATGGAAGAATGCTTCCATTAATGTAAAGGAATCAGCGACTGTTAAGTGTGATGGATGGTCCTAGGTCCAGAAGCCTTGCTGTTGAAACAGAATTCTGGGTTAGGAAGTAAGAGCATTTCCTGGTTAATCACTTAGAAAATTAGCTCTTTCCCAGAGCTGCTTCCCTGGAATCCCTGACCCATTTCAGACCTGTGATCTCGTGACCTTACATGCCTTTGTTTCTCACACAATCCTCTTTAAAAAGGCCACACTGTGACTTCAAACAGATAGATTGACCTCCTCAGTGGAGTTGTGCTGACTACAGTTCACAGCAAACTGGAGTAGCAAGATGACAAATCAGCACCAAAAAAAAATGTTCTCCAGTACCATGGTTGTAGGCAGTTTTTAGAGGCTTCCTGATTGTAATAGACAGCCAGGGCTTTCCATTTGTAAGGGATCTGGGTAGCTAAATAATCTGACCACTAGATGTTTTTATAGCTTGTCAAGGTAAAGAATTTGAACTGAACAGATGTAATAAATACCAAAGTGACCAATTCCCAATTAAAATTCACAATGAACAAAAAAATTTTTTTTTCTTAACACAACTGAAAAAATTCCCAACTGTGTGTCATGTGCAAGGCCAGCCTGACTCCAGGAAACTAGCCGACAGCTAGTGCACAATGTCACATTTGTCATCCATTCCTCACTCTTTTAATTCTTCTTCCTTTGGAAAGTGCTCCTGCTTGCAAGCCACATCCACCAGCAGATGGAAATCTAAAAAAAGAGAAGAATGATAACTCACTTTCTGCCACTCAGATAGCACAAAGCCCAACTCTCAGTTCTGTACAGAATCATATTCTTAAGGCCAGAAGAATGAGACATTCTGCATCTGTACTTCTACGGGGATGTATAGAGGGGCAGGGATGTACAGAATCAAAATGAAATGTCTTACCTGTAATATTGGCTCTCCAAAAATTATATTGCTCCATCAGATTCTCAATAATGGGGAGACCCTACAGCCCTGGAGGACATAAACACTACTAAGCAACTTGTTGGCCAAAAGGGACCATCAGAATTTAAAATACCTCTCCTTTTGATGATGTGGACAAGCCTCTTTCACCTCAGCTACCTTCTTATGAGTGAGAAGTGGTAACAGAAAGCAACATACAGTTCAGTGTGGAATAAGCCCCAACAAATGAAATCCTATTTCCTTGATGCTAGAAAAGGAGAAGGGTGCAGTGTGGAAAAAGCTTAAAAATAAGTAACTACTACTTCTCCTCCAAAGACAACTGCCTCCGGAAGATCCCCATTTGTGGACAGTTAAGAGCTACAGGGAAGGCTTATTTACACTGTCTTTAAAAGAGAAAGCACATCTTTTACAGAGGCAACTGAGAAAGGATGACGCATGAAGACTGAAGCAAAGTAAAGCAGAATGACCATAGAGCCAGGTAGTAAGGGGCACTGAGCAGACAGCAGAGAACTCTTGGCCTAGGAACTGGTTTCATGACACAAAGCCAAATCATGGCCGTTTTAAAGGAGTGACACACTTGGAAAAACCTACCTATTGAGAAGCATGAGCAGAAATTGAGCAGAGATTGGGCACTATGACCAACAACACACCCTTGCCCCACCATTAGCCCTACCAGTTCACTTCATGGATCAACTTGTAAAAATGTTCTGTGCTTCATAGCTTGTCCTAATAAACTGATGTCTACTGAGAAAGACTACCTGAAGTCTTTATAATTTATGACCAACTGAAACAAAGGGATTTTCTGATACTTATTTTGTGAAGTTTCATTAGAATGATAATGTGTTCTCAAGGAAACATGCTGGCAAGCAAACTGATTAAAAATAGAATTTTGCTACCACCTTCAGCAGGCCTCTAGGGTGCATATAAAGCAGCACCTCATCTTTGTCACATTTAGCATAAGGTGGGTCCCTATGGTCTGATGCTCATTCATCCTGTCAGGTTCAGTCTTAGCTACCCTTAGAGAACAAGCTACTTACCCACAACAGCATCTTGCAGAAGGGGAAGGAGTCATCAATTTACCACTTACGGGTGACTTCAATACATCCTGAATAATAACAACAACAATAAAGATAACAACGATATCTTGTATTCACATAACATCTTTCTTCAAGTCGCTCAAAGTGCATAACAGGTATGTCTAAATAATCATCACCACATTCCTGGGAAGTAAAGTCAAATGTTGCTCTTCTTGAAACATCTGTTAAGAGCCAATGGTCATTCTCTAACTACCTCAGTTCCTTGTCAAAGAGAGAAGGATTAACAATACTGTGACGTAATATACTAAAGAAATTTAAAGCAAAAGGTAACTGGACCACTTTATGCCCTAAAAGAAGTTCTGGAGTAAATATCATACTGCTTTGAAGGCAGTCAGAGAAGGGATCTTTAACAGAGACAAAGGTAAAGACCAGGTATACAAATGCAGAGTTAGTGAAAAGAAGTGGATTCGAAACTTGCAGCAATAAGCATTGCTAACTCTAATGAATGGGGCTTGAAGTGGCCCTTTAGCACTCGGCATATAGCTTCTATTAAAAAGGAAACAGGGGCGGCTAGGTGGCGCAGTAAGAGCCTCGGAGTTGGGATGACCCGAGATGGGGTCCAGCCTCAGAAAATGAGCACCCACACAAAAATAACGACTAGCTGTGTAACCTTGAGCAAGTTACTTAACCCCAATTGCTCTAAAAAAAAAAAAATTTAAAAAATTTAAAGAAGAAAACAGCTTAGAAAGTAATACAGAAACGATAGTTTGTTACAATAAGGTCCCTTTGTCAACAAAACTGCCAGTCAGGAAGTTTGGGAGCCCAAGGTGACCTATAAATATATAATAAGATAGTATAGCTGCTATACCAAGTGAATATTCTCAAGTATATTTGGAAGGAAAATCTGAATGTTTATCACAGAAGAGAAGAGTTTAGGTGACATAATAGTTAAGTTAGTTAAAAAGATGAAAGGGGGCGGCTAGGTGGTGCAGTGAATAGAGTGCTGGCCTCGGAGTTGGGATGACCCGAGATTGAAACTGGCCTCAGAAAATGAGCACCCACACATAAATAATGACTAGCCATGTAACCTTGAGCAAGTTACTTAACCCCAATTGCTTTAAAAAAAAAAAAAGATGAAAGGTCTTATATTGGAGTATTGACAACATCCTTCTATGATGTCGGCTATTCTGACCATTAGCTTAATGAAATTTCAGCCACAATTCAAGAACCAAAAATGTGGATTCCTTTCTTTAAAGAGTAATTTGGTCTTTGCCTTTGACATTCAGCTTTCTTTATCTACGAAATTAAAAATTCCAATGGAACATGAAGCTGCATAGTTTCCATTCAGGCCATAAATTGCATATTTGAGTATAGTCCAAGTTGTTAAAGCTATGTTGAAGCAAAATGCAGTGCCTAATTTGCTCTTCTTGGTTTTCTGCATATATTTCATGTTTTCTTATATTGGACACTTGTCAAGACTTCAGGACAGAAAATATCATATCTATTTTTATTTATTATAGCACTTTGCATTCACATAGTAGGTCCTCAAAAAATGTTGAACTAAATTGGAGGTATAATGTATACTCCAATGTTTCTCTTGGTATAATACATGCTGATGATATCTGGGTATCAGCGATATTACTTCTAACAAAACACATCTCAAAAGTACTAGCATGTAGTAATAAGCATTCAATAAATGCCTACTGGCTTTTGGATACTGAGAAATGCCTAACTAACCTGAAGTGCCTTAGCTTAAAAAAGGAGGGGGCTCAAGATGGGAGCAGCACAGTGAGGGAGTAAAAAGCACTGGACTTGGAATCAGGAGAGCCGAATGATTTGGGGCGAGTCATTCTCTAGAGTAGGGAATTTCTGCATTTGTAAAATGAAGGGGTTGAACCAAATGATCTCTAGAGTTTCTTCCAGTTTTAAACTGCTATGATTCTATGAGAGATTATAGCAAGGACAAGATACACCAAAATGAAAGGAGAAGAAGCAAATACTCAAAGTACTTTAGTTACTGAAATGGTCTGTTAAATTTAGAATATAATAGTAATACTCAACAGAATATTAGAATATTAAGTAATACCAGTGGTACTGATATGAGAATCATAGACTTAACAGAATATTGAAGCTACAAGTTATAATGGAGATCATCTAGTCCAAGCCTTCATTGTACTCACAAGTAGAAGCACTGTTACAATGGTGGCTGAAATCTTCTGAATGATTTGAGCTCCTTGCCAGTGACAATGATATTTTGGTCACAGCTTTAGGAAGACTACACTTCACTCTTCTCAAGAATAAACCTTAGGGCCTCAACTTCTAAAAAGGCATAAACATGTAGCAATCCACTCTAATAATCTGAATGCCACTCTAATTTGAGTTTGCCTCACTCTCTGATCACCTATTCTTTCCAAAGAGATGTTCTGGCCACAGATGGTCAGAGCTGTGAAGATGGAAAACTAAGGGGAAAGGTTTTCTACAAGTCCACTAAAGTGGCATGATCAAGTAAAAAAAAAAAGCCTAAGTAGTTCCATCAAAAGTTTTAATTCCACAAACACACACACACACACACACACACACACACTCTCTCTCTCTCTCTCTCTCTCTCTCTCTCTCTCTCTCTCTCTCTCTACTATAAACACAGTTACCTTTTCCTCCTAAAAGAGAAATAACACAAACAGCAAAGATGAGGGAAAAAATAACTTCCACTGAGAAGTATCAGCCCAGACACCCATAGTCTAAATAGCCTAAACAGAAGGACACAACGTAACAACAAATAATCACAAGAGATCTCACAAGAAAATCAGCCATAAACAATTACTATAGGAAAAAATTATGAAATGAATGTTTTACAAAATATAGACAAAAAAATAGTCTAATTTCCACACACATTTTAATGATAACATTTTAGTGTAATAAAAATAAGAAAATTACTCAAAAACCACTCTAAAAATTT
Source organism: Gymnobelideus leadbeateri (assembly GCA_011680675.1). Taxonomy (NCBI): domain Eukaryota; kingdom Metazoa; phylum Chordata; class Mammalia; order Diprotodontia; family Petauridae; genus Gymnobelideus; species Gymnobelideus leadbeateri. The sequence goes on from WOXC01010953.1 coordinate 237,178, forward strand.
TTTTCAAAAGAATAAAAATATTTTTTTTAAGATTCCCCCAATGCTTGTTCCATATCCAAGAGGAGAAGTATCTTCAGTAAGAAACAGTTGGGGGAGAAAGACTTTATAGAGCAAGGTCTATGGGACAAAGGAGTAAACAAGAAATGAAAACAGAGAAAATAAAGTTCAATCTTTCCTCAGATGAGACCAGTGAGAAGAACCAGTCCTCCCATGCAGCACAAGAAGGAACTCAGGTGAAAGAGGACGGCTCCCTGCCAGCCTCACTCACTCAGAGAAAGAGGTACTAAAGTATTGCTGCCCCCTTGAGGCCAATAACTTTTCAACTCTCCTGGGTCCTTCTATGGCACCAAAATGTTAAGTGTGAATCTGACCAGAGCAATCACTTTAGGAAAGTATTCACTATTTATCTAAGGGTCAACATAAGACTTGTACATCTGAGGAAAAAAAAAAAAACAGAGCTGCTACTCTGTCTAGAACCCATTTATTATTCATAATACTACTGATAATAATAATACATTCTGAAACATAAAAAGATATATAATGTACATGTATATACATATACACATATATACAGACACATACACATACACTGTATTCCAATTTGATATCCCCAACTTTGTGACATGACTTTTTATTTTCTTGGCACTATAGACATTATATTATTTAGGTCAAGTATAAGTATGTGTTATGGCTATATCTGAGTCTCTCCCAATACTGAACCAAAAATCAAATTTTGGTAGTGTTTCTACTCATAAATGGTTGTGATTTTGGATGGGAATAATAACTACATCATGTATTCATACAGTGCTTTTTTTTCAAAAGGTTTTTAAAGACATATTAACATCTATGCAAAGTAGGTCAAGTTTAGGGAGCTGTTATCACAATATTAAATATAGCCAAACTTAGACACAGAAAAGTTAACAGACATGACCAAGTATCACAGCAAATGGGTGACAGAACTGGGATTTGAACCCATGTCTCCCAACTTCTAGTTTACTAGCCACTAACCCATTTTGCTTCACCAAAGGGATCCACAATTTGTACCTTATTAAAGAAAACTGTCCAATTTGGAGTGCTGGGACTTAAATCTTCTGGTACATCTTTTCCCCTCCAAGTCAGGAAAATAGAGTATAATGAGAATAGGAAAGGATATAGTCAAACAATAACCTTGAAAACTCACCTAAAATAGCACAGGGTCATATTATAAGCATACTACTACTCACAGAAAGTGAATAAACTGCCATTACAATAACACCATCTTCCCTCAGGTCATTCAGAAAAATAGCTTCCTAAAAAGTTTCAGTTCTAAATATATGTTACCCTCTTATTCTAAAGAAAATTGCCCCAGCCAGGCTCCAAAGAAAGACTGGGCACTGTGAGAGGAGCGAGAACATCTAAGATGCTAAGGAAATACAAGTTTCAGATGTGCTGTGTGGAGGAGACTCACAATAAGATGTCATAATATTATTCTCTTCACCATTTTACTCTGATTCAACAACTCCAAGAACTATGTAGATAGCCAGAAGCACTGAGAGTACGTCTGGGTACCTATTTGAAACAAAAAAGCTGGGGACTTGAACTTGAAATAATTTGTATATAGATAACATAAAGGATTAAAGGTCTGAATCAATGTAATCTTGTATGTAGTGGATCAAAAAAGGGATGAAAATTTTATGTCAAGTAACTATATGTCAGATTAAGATCCACAAGTTACTTCACAGATAGCATTTGAGCTCTATTAGATAGAATTTAAAAGTATTATTTTTATAATATACTACTAGCCACTGCAGATATTTTCTATGCTGATCTTTTTTCAAATTCAGAAATCAATTTTTCCTTCAAAGCAGGTTATGCCTTCCCTAGGTTGGTTTAATTCTAATGATGATCAGAAAGCCATAAGGAGCTAATATAAAGTATTCAAACTAGCTATAAACAAGCATAATACAATTGGTTTTTCAGCTTTCAGGGCTGGCAGGAGAGTTTTCTTCCTATCATTTCTATCCTTCTATGCTTCTATCCTATCTCCTACTCTGGTTACAGAGCTAAGTGATAATACTGTCTTGAACTAAGGCTGCTTCTTGCTTCTATGAGACTATAAAGAGATGGCAACAGAGTTGGGAATGAGTTGAAAAACTCAGTTTTCAGGATCTGAACACAGTCACAAGGGGCTGGAAGTGGTATCTGAAGAGCTTGTACCTCATTTTTATTCTCTGGGGAAAGGAATCCAGGCATGGTTCCTGATTCTATTAAACAACCCCTAAACAGCATTTGCTCTGTATTCCTACTTCTCTTAGTACTGGGCTAAGTACATAGCAGGTGTTCAATAAATAATCATTAAATGAACCCTGATCACCTCAGAGGGAGCCCCCAGGGCTCATCTTACCTTTCAGTAGTCAATTCAATGACTGCTTTTTTAAAATGCTGTAGTTTTTTTGGTGGGTTGTTTTTTTTTTTTTTTGAGGCAAAAATCAGTAAAGATGAGATAATTAGACTGGAAAAAATCAGTTGAGTAGTCCTCTTAAAGCCAAAAAAAGCAATGGGAGGTATCCAAATCTTGCACTGAACCTGGTTATTAATAAAAGACTCTTAAAGCCACAAAACCTTCACAATAGCTATGCTGTGTAGATCAACTGTCGGGCTAAGCTCCGGAAAGGGAAGAACAATTAGCAAATTAATGAATTCTACTTCTGCCTGTATTTCAATTCTAAAAGCTATTTAAGCAGTTCAGTCTTAATTATAGGCCAGATGCTCCCTTGCCATTAATAAATGAACCCATTTTTAGATTTTGTAAGTATTCAAATTTAAGAGTCCTTTCATTTCATACCAGGAACCCAAAGTCAGTTAAGAGTTTTATCTGCCAATGACTCTGATCAAGGCACAAGGCAATTTAAAGACTTAACAAGATGCTTAAAAATCAGGATAATTAAGAAATTTGCTAATTATTCCTCCCATGAACATCTATAACAGTACAAAAATATTAATTTTTAAAATTCTAAGTTCCTATAATTTTGAGGCCTTTAAGTCATACCATATAAAACACTATAAACTCTCTTTAGCACAGTTTGAACACTATACTTTGTCATTCCAAGTATATGACCTCCAAGATCACCTGAGAACTCTAATATGGAATCCAAAGACTGGAAGATATCTTACAAGATTGCCTAGCCTATTCTCCTGCTTCTAGGCTGAGCTAAAATTGGAAAGAGGTCTATACTTTCCTCTATTTTTAGTTTTGGGATTAAATTTTAGTTTCATATTAAAATTACTTATGAAGTGTGGTTATAAAGTAATGAGATTTTAAAAGTACATTATATACACCATAATTTATATACTGAAGTGCATGCTGTGCCTCACCATAGTCAACTTGAGAGGTTATATCTTATTGCAATGATGCTGCCATTGTCAAAAAACCTGGTTGAAAGAACCTTCAGAGTCTGTGTTATAAGCTTTAAATATATTTAAAAGTGGTCAACCTTCATCCTTTAATCCTTTAAAAGTAAACTGATTAATTTAAAACTTCTGAAAGTCATCTAGAGAGAAATAAAAGATATGATCAAGATGGATGATGCGGTTTTTGCTCAAAAGTTCTTTCACAGAAAAGTACAATGTGAACAAAAGTACTATCACGGCAAAGAAGTCAATCAACAGTCCGCTCCTTTTACACTAGACATGTAAATCTCTAAAATCCTTCATAATTTCAAACAAAAAAATACTTCCATTACTCAGTATTATTTTGCTCTAAAATATTTTTTTATCTTTAAAAAGAACCTAGACAAAATATATAGTCTTTGCTATTATCTGCTCATCACTTAAAATGTGTAGCATGTCATCAAAAAACCTGCATCATGTTCAAGTTGTCTTTCAGAACAAGTCTGTTTTTTCATTCAAATTTAACTCTGCAACCATCATTCTCAGTTAATTGTCTATCTCGAGGAATAGAATCTTTGACCTTCTCAATATTTTTGTCAGTCCTATGGGTAGATAATCATTTCATACAAGACAGATATTCTCCCTGCATCTTAAGCCTTTTGTGTAATTCTAGTATTCTTTTAATATAATGCTTTATTTATAGAGTTTATTCCATGAAATTTTTCACATTCTTTGCCCTATAAGTCATTTTTATGCCAGCATCTACTTTTTATTTACCATAATGGTCAGTATAAAATTAGCCAGCCTTGGAACTACAACATCGAAACTTTTAAGTGTCCTTGTTATAAACCTTCATTTGCTTTGATAAGCAAATTATTCATTACATTATAGTCACATTTCATATAACCCTTTTAATGTAATAAGGATATTTCCCTTAAGGTCCAATAGGCTCTTCTCTAATGCTGTCATTTCTTCCTCCTGTACTATCATCTATGACTAGAAAACAGCTACTCCCTGTAATAACATTCTGTTACCTAAAGATAGTAATTAAGTTACCCTTTTAGCCTGGTCTTTCCCTATATATAATTACAACTCCTTTAGACTTTTCTTGAGTTGTCTTTTTTTTTTTTGATCCCTCAATTTTTCAAATTACAAAATGGAGAAAATAATTCCAACCTACCTTTCAGGGACAACCAATAAAAAATAGACTGTTAAATAACAATCATGAATAATGCCAATGTAATAGGCACTGTACAATTCTGAATGGTAAGCTAAAGACCCAGAAAGCTCATTTATTCATTCATTTCACTTCTTGGCAGTTTTATTCCTGAGCTGTTGATTATGAGAAGTGTTGAAAACTTTTAAGAAATGATCCTTACCAGGGGACTTGCCCTGCTGTGAGCTGCTTCTTCGCTCTCTGTATCTGGCTGGGGTGGATGAACCTGTATCTTTACTAGGTTTGCTGGCTGGCCCCATATCTGAAATAAGGAATCCCATCTGCTCTGAAGGCAGGATATTCTCAGGTGGATTGGTCTGGCACTTTATACTGGCATCCACCTAAAACATCAAACCCACTCATTACTCTGAGCCTTTCCCTATGTAGGCATTATATGGATTTATTTCAATTTTACTTCTTTTATCAGGGAAATTCTATTTCAGGTTTATGACCCAAAAAATATACTTATAAGGGGTTCTTCATCCCTAAGCAATGGATAAGCTTCCATTTTTATTAACTGAGCCATCTGTATATTCAGTAGGATAAAGTAGATATATCATTTATGAAGTGTTTAAAGAAATAAAAATATTTGCTACCCTACTCCCTTAGGGTACCTAAGTAATACTTGGCAAACTAAACCACGAGGCTAAGCTCTCCAATTTCCTAAACTACACTCACTGTCTCTCTGATTTTATTTCAAAGCTAAACTACATAATGAAATAAAGGCAAATGACAAACACAGCAGCTATAAACAGTGAGAGAAAAGAAAAATGCCAATTTTCTACTGGCATGTAGCTTTCAGAAATTAGAACATCCAAAAAACCTATTTATTGAAATAATTGCAACTTTATGCAGGAATGTAGTTCTAAATCATGAAAGCCAAAACAGAGATATAAAAGCTAACAGACAGTAGAACTTGACTGGCCCTTTCCACTAGCTTATTTGAAATAGAGAATATAGCACAGGAAGGTATCTAACAAGTCTTCTTTCTGGACCTCAACTTGTCAAGGTCTATCAAATTTACAATATATTCAAATACAGAATACCCAGAGGCCCAACTCTCCACACTCAAAGACACATGGAAGGGACAGAAACTAAAAAGAATGTGGAACTAAAACTAGAAGAGAACTGAAAAGAGATGCTAAATAGTTCTCTTGGGAATCCCTAGCAAAAACTACAGATTTAAGTATTCAAGAACCAGAAGGTCTGGCAAAGATCTAGTACACAACATAAAGTAGGAAGTAACTTGTAACATTAACTTAAAAATTTTCATCTTGATGCATTTACCACTGATCAACTGTTCTTATCACTCTGGAAAATTAAAGCTTCTTAGTTTTACGGTCATAGACTAGAACCAATAAAGATACTTTCTTTCATCTTTGTAATCCCTCAGTCAGTGTTCGTCCCTCAAAATTTCCAATTCACTAGGAAAGTAAATAAGAAAGATGGGAAAATACAATCTAACATACCTAGCTATTCACAATATGTGTTGAGGATAGGCAGGAAAGTTCTGTGGTAATCCATCAAGAATACCACCTTTTCAGGGATACAGTAATACCTGTGAATGACTTCTGCAAATCATTATCCTGAAAAATTACTATTGATATAGTATTCAGAGGACTATTTATGCTTGTTTACATAGTCTAAAGTATTTTCTATAACTTGGATATAAGGGAATTGGATAAACAAAATTATAAAGTATAACTCAAAGTAGAAAATAATTGAACAGTGACACATCAGAAATTGCAAAACAGTTAGAAATTCACATTCCACCCAAGTTAAAATAAGGAGCAGGTTCCTTGGGAAGCTTTCAACAAAGCTTTTGTACAGGAAGGATCAATGACATCTTGGCATCTTTTACAAAGGTTGAATCTAAGTGGTAAAATAGTAACAAGTATGCCATCAAGACAATGTGCATATTTTTGCAGACCTCCTGGATGAAAACAAAGCTGAATAATCTGGAGAAAGCGGCTAACCAACTGTTGGTCAAGTAAGTTCCCAAAGCAAATTCCTGGTACCTTCTAGCTGGTCACAACGAAAATACAGTTGGACAATCATTACGATTCTTCTTATGATTCTGAAGGATCTAAGAAACTCATCTTATACACAACTAAAACCTGAATAGTTTCTTTCCAGTAGGCCACTTCTGATAATAAAAATGAAGGATTCAGTTGAACTCACTCAATTCTTATGACTTTTACTAGGGTGTTTTTTTTTTTTTACCTCTTACCTGATGTGCACTGAATGGTAGCCCCTCCTGTACAAATACTACTGATGAAGGAGATGGATTATGACTCAGCTGTTCCTTCAGTTTTACATGAGCTTGTTGGATGGCTCCTGCAGGTTCCTGAACTGTTATTGCAGTGGTATTTTCAACAGGCTGAGCAGTGTGGATTGTATAGATATATTCAGGTGACTGTGGCAGAGAGCAGGTAATTGCTTGTTCTGTTCCAACCACAAATGATGTAATATCTGAACCCACTGGAGTAAGTGGCTCCAGCTGACTAGTCTGACTCGTGGAAGATGGATTGCTATTGCTTGGATTTGCCAGGATATGTTGACCCCTGTTAGACTGGGAAGTTGGCCCCTGGTTTTCTACAGGCTCTACCTTTACCATCTCCAGTTTAGGGGATGAATGCAGCTCATCTACAATTTGAAAGACAGCTTCCAAGTTTACTTCAGTTTTCTTATTTTCATCAGTAGCACCACATGGCCAGTTTGATGGCAGAAATTCAACTGGATAGGAAGACTGCATTGGAGGATTCTGGGAAAACAGAATAAATTTCAATGGAAAAATAAAATACATAGCAAGAAAAAATAATAACAAGCAAACAGTTAAGATGGTGAAAATGAAATAGAAATGTACCCATCACACACTAAGGTTTACTGGGAAATTTTAGATCCATCTATTATTTAACAATGAATATTTCTTCATATACAGTCAGTCAATTAGCTTTTATTAAGCATCTACTACATACCAGGTACTGTACTAAGGTCTGGGGATACAAAGTGGGGAAATGAAGAGTGGAGGAAGACCCTGTTCTCAAGGAAGTCACAGTATATTGGGTCAAAGGATCTAAGGTCCTTTAGAGCAAGAAACTGTCTTTCTATTCTCCTAGCACATTATCTGGTACATAGTGGGTACATACTAAAAAAATGTTTGTTGAATTGAGTTGAAACTACACATTTATCATTATGAACTCTAGCACAAGTAGCCACTACCACCAAGTATTTCTAT
>WOXC01010953.1:247500-321768 GCA_011680675.1 Gymnobelideus leadbeateri
CAATTTATTTGCTATTATCTTTTTTTTTTATTTATTCCTATCGGAAGAGATTTTATTCCACTAAAATACTTTCAACATTGAAAGCCTTATTTCAATCAGTTTAGTAGCTGCAAGCATTTTAGGGAGTTATTAAGAGAATCTCCACAAAATTCTACTTAAGATATCTTATCATGCCATGCTAATCTAGATTCTCAAAGGTTATGGTAATGAAGTCAAGCTCTGGCAGGTTTAAGATGTATCAGAAAAGCTTTGATTAATCTTATCAACAGACAGTATTTTCTTTCTGAGCACCACTCTAAGTATGGAAAAATTCATTATCAACAGGTTGGCCACTTGGTGATGAGTTCTTTGCTGTAACCACTAAACACAGAAAAATATAAAATGGTCCTAAGTCCTATGCGTAGGCACTTCTGAAGTGACAGTAGCAGAGAGATGTAAAAGGGGGTAGGAGCAGAATAATCATTGTTTTTAGATCATCTTTAAATATTTAACAATGGTTGCTGGTTCTCTAATAGGAGATCTTTGTCCAGAGATCATCAACCAGTAGACACCACTACAGGAAACAAATTATATTCATCTTAGCATTTTCACTAAAAACAAAACCAAAAGGCAAAACTTGCTGCTACATAAAATGCTCACAGTTTCTCCCTGGAAAGTCAAATAAAGGAGTTAAAGAAGATGGCTTTATTTTGTGTCCAGGTACAACAAGAATCATCATTTTTATAGGGTGATATTTGGTCATCATCTGTTGAAATCTATGCTAAAGGGGCGGCTAGGTAGCGCAGTGAATAGAGCACTGACCCTGGAGTCAGAGGGACCTGAGTTCGGTTCCAGCCTCAGACACTTAACACAAACAAAAACCTAGCCATGTAACCTTGGGCAAGTTACTTAACCCCAATTGCCCTCCAAAAAAAAAAAGAAAGAAATCTATGCTAAGCATTTACAAAAAGGCCACCATAAAAATAAACAATTTGCAGAGCAAAAAAAATTCTATGGCTAATTGAATAAACCACTCCAAATTAACTTGTCACATACTTTAATATTTCATTACTTCAACACAGAGGTGGAAACAGGGAAGGATAGTGAAAATATGTTGGAAAATGTTGTGCAGGATTAAGAAATGGGAAAAACTAAAGATCTGTAGACTGCACTTATACCTATACATCATGAATACTTTCTTCAATAAAAGAGAAAAGAGGCAAAGGACATATAGAGCACTAAATAGCATCACAAGAAAATGAAAATTAATGTTAAAAAGGAAATAACTGGTTACTGATGTCGGAAACATTCTGAATCAGCTGTCTGTGTATGCTCAGACCACCAACTTGTTAGAATAAAGAGCAATACTAAACTAGAATAAAAATGAGGAAAACATGGTATGCAATTATAATTCCAACCTGACCTCTTTAAACAACTTACTGACACTCCAAAAATAGGAAACAGATGGAAGAATGGATATCAATAGACTATCCTAACAAAGTTTAATGATATCATTTAACAGAAAAAGGAGACCAAAAGACCCTAGAAACCATATCTAACCAAACACCTGATCTCTAGAAAGAGAAAGCAACTAAAGACATCACTATGAAACATTAAAAATGGAAAAGATCTACAAATATTTTTGTAACAAAGCTCATTTTACTATCAAAGTTAGTGGAACAACAACATTTGAATTCTAACATCATAATCCAGAATATGCTTTAAGAGGATGTGGAAATGATATTAAAATGGTATTTTTAAAAATTAACATGGCAGAAATACTGAGGGATTGAATCTTTAGATAAATAAAAGGGGAAATGGTGGTAGGCAAAGGTTATATGACATTCTTGGGAAAAAAAATCTCAGACCTTATTACCAAAAAAGGATATATTCTCATCCCTATTCACCCCAGCCCTGCCACTACACATCATCCACATTCACAGTTCTATTCCATCCTGCCCTCAAGAATACCTGACCCTGTTAACAAATCCCCAAAAAAGACAATAGTAAAAAAAAGTTTTAACAACCCTCACCTCCATCCTATATATCTTCACTTCAAACCATCTGTCTCCTAGTGCTAATAGAAATTTGGTTTCCCCAAGAAGATACTGCATCCCTTGGGCCATCACCCACTTTAGTAATGCGTTTTTGTTCTCTCAACCCCCTCAAAAAGCAAAGGACCAAAAAGAGGAGCTCCTAAATCCTTAATCCCACTTCAAGATTGTTCTTTTGCCACTCAGCAGCCTCTCTTCCTTTGAGGGTCATACTATCTATATCATTCTGTTCAACTTCTTGTCTTAGTCATCTACCAAGCTCCTGCTCATTTTCTCTGTACTTCAAGGAGATCAGAACCTGGGCTCACAGCCTTCTTTTCCACCTCAAACACTACCTTCTTTCCTTGGGAACTTAGCATACTTATCAATATTCCCTCAAAATTTCTTGGTCTCACTCTTTAAATTCCTATGAATGCCATCCTCACTACACCTTAGTCAAACACAGGGATGTTCAGTCCCTTAATCTGACCATTATCCATACCTGTTCCACTTTCTATCTCTGACTACAATCTCCTATCCTTTAATATCTCTGTCTCACTCTTCCTAAACCTGTTCTTCATACTCACTGTGACCTCCAGTCTTTCCATTCCTCCCTATTCTTCTAGTCTAGCACCCTTGTTGTCAATTCCCTTTTCCCCTTTCAGTATCTTCAGCATCAGAGAAAGCGGTGGCCCTTCTCCTTGAAAACAACCCCACTTCAAGAGCTTCCGCTTGTTCATTTCCTTTCTCTAGTTACAGTCTCTCCTTAATGTTGCACTTTTCCCCTTATGTACAAACATGCCCAGAACTCTGCCGTCCTTTAAAACCCTTCATTTAATTCATGATGTTGCACTATATTATGAAACCCTCCTCCCTGTTATGGCCAAATTCCTAGAAAAAGCTAATCCTAATTTCTCATTTGCTTCTTGGTCCCTCACATTCTGATTACCCTCCTCACTATTTGACTGAAGCAGCTCTGTTCTAAGTCACCAATTATTCCTTTATACCTAAATCTAATGGCCTTTTCTTGGTTCTTATTTTTCTTGAAATCTGAACCTTTCTGACAATGCTAACCATCCTCTCCTGGATACTCTCTCCTCTATGGATTTTCTTGACAGTATTCTCTCCTGGTTCTCCTGTCTGACCTATCCCTTCCTTAGCCTCCTTTGCAAGATTTTCTGCAAGACTTGCCTCCATTTCTCTTTGTACTCCTGGTCTCCTTCTTTCCCTTGGTGATCTCATCAACTACCATGGAGATTTAACTATCATTTCACTGAACAGGACTCCCAAATTATCTATGTAGCCTTCCTCTCTCTCTTGAAAGCCAGCTTTCCATCTCCAACTGCCTATTGGACATCACCACCTGAACATCCCAATAGTATCCCAAATTCAACATATCCAAAACAATTTATCATATTTCCCCCAAACCCTACCTAATTTCCCAATCTCTGTCAAGGGTACCATCCTCCTAGTCACACAGATTGGCAACCTAGGAGTCTATATTCATTCAACTCTTCATTCTCACTCACTCTCCATATTCAACTAGTTGCAATCCTGTCGATTATCCTTCCATATCACTGTCTTTTTTAAAAAAATTCTGATAATTATATTTTATATCAGTTGTAATCTTACATATTTTATCTTAGGATAAAACATTTTTCTAAGAAGGGGTCAATAGGCTCCAACAGACTGCCAAAGGGGTCCATGACACAAGAAAGTTTAAGAACTCCTATTCTAAACTGATTGCACATATACTCTCTATCTCAGCCAAATTGATCTACAGGCTATTCCCTATACCAGATATTTCCTGTCCCACATCTGTGCCCTTTTTATAATCTGTTCCCTCCTTTTCTCAAGTCTGGACTACTCACCTCTTAGAATCTTTAGTTCTCCTTTAAAGGAAGTTTGTTTAGTTCAAATGTTATTGTTTACAAGAAACTCTTCCTGATCTCCCCTTCCCAATTATTAGTGTTTTCCCCACATGCTCTAAATTACTTTGTATTTACTTCATACATTTTGATATTTAATATCTTTCTTTTTGCATCTGTGTACTTGCTGCTTTCCTCCAGGAGAATAAAACTCCTTGAAGGCAAGATTTAACTATTTATTAACTATTATTAACTATTTATCAACTATTAATAACTATTTAACTTTTGTCTTTGTATCCACAGCACCCCAGTGCAGTGCCTGGCATGTAGAAGTAACTTAATAAATCCTGGTGGAATTGAATAGATTGAAAGAATATCAAGAAACCCTGACTTATATGCCTACTTTTTCATAGATATATTTTGACAATAATTTACATGCACATTAAAGGTATTCATGATGAAGGTATTTGAGGGGAACAGGCAAGGCTTTCACAAATTATACTTTATAGCAAATAACTTCTTTATCATCCTACAACTGATTAAAAGGTGTACAGAAATAAGATACCATTCTGCTTACTATCTACACTCTACAAAAAAGCATATAATTGTATATAGTCAAATGCTGTGTTTAAGCTCTCTTTCAAAACGTTACTTCCCATGAACGTCTCAAATCCATAAGATTTTCTCAGAGAAGCTAACAACAAAGACAACTTTGTATGGTTATTCTCTGATTATTAATATCAACTAAAAGGGAAAACAGATGCATATTTGTCGAAAGTGCTTGCTAGAGCTCAAATGGAATAGGAATTTATAGATAGGGAGGTCTATTTGTGGATGACATTGTAAGGACTGCATCAAGCCCAGGAAAACTGTAAAGCATACTCAATGAGATCCATAATCACTCAAAAGGATCTATCCTTGAAGGAAAAATCAAAAGGATGAAAAGTGCCTACTTTCAGGACTATAATGTGCAGTTGGACAGACAAGTTGATCCATCAGTATACATATCTTGAACAGACACTGTGCATGGACAGTGAATGGAGTGCAGAATTGACCTGGAGAAGGAGAGCAGCTTCTGCAGTTTTGGGGAAACTCTTCCATACTTTTAAGGACTCTAAGTTTCTCCCTGAAATAAAGGCCCATTTTTAACAATATTCCTATGAGGATGCTGCATAAAACTACAAATATATATATATATATATATATATATATATATATATATATATTTTTTTTTTTTGGAGGGCAACTGGGGTTTAAGTAACTTGCCCAAGGTCACACGGCTAGGTTTTTTGCTTGTGTGTACATTAAGTCTCTGAGGCTGGATCTGAACTCAGGTCCTTCTGACTCCAGGGCTGATGCTCTACTCACTGCACCACCTAGCCGCCCCCAAAACTACAAATATTAAAATAGAATAGTCCTTGAAGAATTAAAGTTGCTGGTCACTGAAAAGTCAATGGAGATGCATGTGGCTGGCACAGCAAACTCTGAAATGCTACCAAGAAAGAACTACATAAAGGAAGTGGTATAAAGAATATCATCAAATGCATGACCAGGAAAGTGGGTGGGCTAGTCATGTAACAAGAGAAAACAGATGGGTCATCCAAGTGCTTCAATGACGAACACCTAATCTATGTAGAATAAGATCCTCAGTGCTCTGGGTAGAGCTATTACAGAATATTTTACAGGAGGACACAATCAAGAAAAGCACTAAATGGGCCAGATATGAAATGATGAGAACATAGATCGATCAAACTATCAAAGTGTTAAGACAACCAAAACAATCTAGAAATACTTCCAGTCATTTATTATATTTTTTAAATGCCTACTAGAAAAATTTGCAGAAGATAGCTTAGCTAATGCAAACATTTTTAAAACATTCTATTTGCAGTTAAGAGTGAAAAAGTCTGAATTCCCTGGAATACTTACCAGTATGAATATAATCTGAAATGAATAAGATGGGTCTCTCATGTACCAAATGAGAATACAAGTTAACTCTCCAAGATTAAGTCATCTGTTATAACTAAATCTCTAGGTATAATTAGACACACTTTATTAAATTCCTTGACCTATTTTGAGTGCATGCTAATAAAGCAACAAGTAAAATATCCCATGTCTAAAGGCCTTGTTCAAAAAAGGAAAAAAGTTCTGTGAATTTCATCAAAAAGCTTATCATTTAAAGCAATCAGTGAAAAGGAAACAAGAGGTATTAGTGTTAACTTAGCATTTAGACCTCTAAATTTTAAGTTTGTTTATTAGTTCAAAGCCAGAGACCGATCTACCAATATAATTTCTAAACTAACTTGAAAACTTACCTGTGGGGGTAAAAAAAAGAAAAAAATTGTTGCAATTCAGCTTTTCAACACTTGCCATTTTAAGAGTATGACAGTGCCTTCAACACAGCACTCTATCCCAATATGTATATGCATTCAATATCTCCAGGGGAAAGAGGCCAAAAAGAAAGTTTAAGGATTTAAAAAAAGAGTAAAAGGAAAAAGACAACAAGGTTAATGAGGAAAGAACGGTGATCAGAAAATAGAATCTAAATTGCAGTCTACTAAAAGAATAGAAAAAGAAAGACACACGAGTTACCTTAGAATCTATAACACGTTCCCTTCAAAAAGGAGATAAAACAGGAATACAGTTATCCCTTCCACATTGCAACTTTTCCCACTTCAGTTTCGATATATTGCAGGCTCGCATAAGAAATTAAATGGGAATTTGGGGGGAGTTTTGCTGAAACTGCAGATGACAAACAAAGGCTAGTAGACAGAGAAAAAGTTTAGAAACTTAGAAATGCATAAAATATATGCATAATATTGTATAATGCCAATCCAAATTTTACAATAAACACCCCATAAAAGATAAAGAAAGATTTCTTCTCTGGTACGAAGGGAGGGCCAAAAGATTTTACATGGACTTTCCAGATCTCAGCGTGCTGCATCCCTCACACCTGAGATGTAGAAGGGATAACTGTATATGTGTACACACGTACACACACACACACACACACACACACACACACACACACACACACACACACACACAACTATAGGAATAGGTTAGCCCAGTAAGAAAAATATGAGGAAAGAAAATCAAACTTAAACCCTTTCCACCAGACACGACATGCCCCAAATGCATTACTTCTTGTCATAACTGAATGTGATAGCTACTTTGTTATACAAGCGATACGTCTCACATCTAATTAGAAAAAATTAGGGCTAAAATTTTAATATTACAAAATCAAGATTTGCTAGTTCTACACTTCAAAAGCTATAGTCAGAGTACTTTTTTAAAAATTCTCCTTATTTTAATAATGAAGCCATTAGTTTTTAATCTTTTAAACTAAGGACTAAACTTTATAGTCAAAAGTTATTAATATTTAAGTACTTCCCAAGTATTATTTATTGTCTGGAAAATAATGTCATTTGTAGGCTCACCAACAAATAGAGAACTAAATTATGAGTAAATATCTGAGTAAAATATAAATACACCTACCTCTGTGACAGATTATTTTAGTAAAGATACTTGTCATACTAAGACTTAAAATGATCGAAAGAAGTAGGCACTCAATGTTTACCTGTTAAATGGATTTCTACTTTTGTAATATTTGGAATAGTTTTTCTTTCCTAAAGTAGGGACTCCCTACCTTGCTCAGACTGGAGTTCAGGGGCCTAATCACACTACTGAATGGTATAGAAGCTTTGACCTTTCCCATTTCTGACCTATGTCTGGGTTCCTCACTAAGCAAACTTATCCTCAATACTCTTCCAACTCCCAGGGGATCACCCTATTAATGCTGAATTTAGTGTGAACACCCAATAAGCATAGCCCACTGAAGCTTAGAACTGACAAGTTCAAGACACCCACCAGCTTCAACCTCCCCAGCACCTGGGATTATAAACATTCACCACCATGCTCAACAAGGATACTATTTCACTGTGATAAAAAAGAATATTTTTATGAGACTCCTTCATATAGCAGTGGTTTTTTTTAATTTAACAATTCCAAATTTTATCTAGAATACTACTTATTTTTCAAAGCATTTTCACATAACTAATATTAGTCTCACAATAACTTTTACAATACATTTTAGCTTTTAAAGGTCCTCATGACCATTGTAAGCATTTTTGTTTTTATAATCCCAAGAAATTTACAACTACCTTTTAATTATACATAGAAAATGGAAAATCAGAAGTTGGGCCAGACTGTGGAAAATTTTTTTTTTTGTCTTTTTGGAGGGGGAAGGCAGGGCAATGGGGGGACCAAGTGACTTGCCCAAGGTCACACAGTTAGTACATGTTAAGTGTCTGAGGCTAGATTTGAACTCAGGTCCTCCTGACTCCAGCGCCAGTGCTCTATTCACTGTGCCACCTAGCTGCCCCAACCAAAACTGTGGGAAATTTCACACAATCCATAAAAACCCCAACTATATTTTTTTAGTCTTAAGAAACACTATATACTATCATGTCTTCAGTTATTACTTATTTGTCCTTTTTAGTGTCTTCTTCACAATTCCCACCTTAAACTCTGAGTCAATTTTCAATTTAAAGTTTTATATCCTAGCTAACTAATCTTCAGATAAATTGTCTTAAACCATAACTCAATTTTCAAAACTTGAGTCATCAAAATTACTTGAGACTTTCTTCTAGTATATAATATACATATAAAGTAGCCTCCAACTTTAATGTGGATCTTTACAAATCAGTTATTTGAACTAGAACATATTTTGCTCTAAAAACAATGTTATACCTAACTAGATTTCTAGTTTAGTCTGCAAAAACTAATTTAACCCATAATGTATCTTAAGTCTAGCATTACTGGAACTCATAACCTAACCACAATGTTTCTAGGGGAGAAAACCCTTTTAGAATTTCAACTTAGGATGCCAAGCATTTATCTCTATTGCTCCTGCTATTCTCCCCACTCCCAAACCCACAGACACAATTATACCAATGGGCAGGAAGAATATATAGAGACTCTTGCAGTTCCAAGACACTAATGGTAGAGGGTTTCAGCAGGCTAGGAACTAGGTGTGGGGAAAATGAGGGATAGGGACTCCAGAGGCTCTAGGACTGGGACTAAGTAAGAAGTGGTGAGGTCAATAGGGCTTGTTTCACCTTCCTCTAGTTCCCCTTATCCTTATTTTTCCACCTCATTGGCAGAGTGGAAAGTGTGACCTAGACAGGATAGAGGAAGAAATAGTCCCATTAGCTAGATGGGATTTATTCTTCATCTACCTCCTTCCTCCCCTTCCTCAACCTCACCCCTCCAGTATCAATGTAGGCGAAAAGTAACTAGAGCTCATATTGGGCCACTCTGTAATGGAGAGGGGAAATGGAAAGGGAAATTCCCAGCAAAACAGGGAAAGGAGCAATCTATAATTCAAATAAAGTATACACACATATGTGCATCTTACATGTACTAAATGTAGGTATATTACAAATTCATGTTATCTAATCTCAACTAGGTCCTTATCACAGCAAGGTAGTCCTCTTTATACTTCTCTAATTGATTCCCTACCTCACTTTTCAAGAAGCTAAAAATCTTTTCTTACCCCTTCCAGCCCCTCTCACACCTTACCTTCTTCCCACTCACCCAAGGGAGGATACTCACTTTACTGACAAAACTGTGGCCATTCAATATGAGCTCCTTCTTTCATTCTTTTCATCTCAAAACCTCTTGATATCGCCCAACTCTTCCTATCTACTTCTCTAACAAAGAAACAGCCCTTCTCCTAGCCAAGGCCAATCTCCCTATGTGTTATACTTAATCCCATTCCCTCTGCTTTTATCTAGGATAAAACATCCTCAATTATTCCCTTACTCTCTCAAATTTTTAACTTCTCCCTATCAACTGGTTCCTATCTTAATGCCTTTACAAGTCCAAATCTTCCCTATCCTTAAAAAACTTCCCTAGACCCTATCATCCACCCTCTCAAACTATCCATATCCCTCCTCCTATTATCAGCCAGACTCTTCAGAAAAAGTTGTCTTCACTTGCTGCCTCCACTTCCTCCTCTCCTCTCCCTCATTCCTCAACCTTCTGAAATCTATATTCTAATCTCCTTACTCAACTGCTCTCTACAAAGTTATCAGTGAGTTCTTAATTGCCAAATCCGATCATCTTTTCTCAACCTATATGCTGCACCTGATACTACATTTCTCACTAGGTAAGCTCATCACTTCCTATAGGTTTAACTATTATCTCTGTGGATTTAATTCCAAGATCTATATATCCAGTCTAGATGACACCTAAAAGACAGAGCACTGGATATGAAGTCAGGAAGACCTAAGTTCAAATGTGACCTCAGACATGTATTATCTGTATGACCCTGAGCAAGTCACTTAACCTGTCTGCCTGAGTTTCCCCATCTGTAAAATGGAGATGATAACAGCATCTACCTCCCAGAACTGCTGTAAGAATGAGAAAATATCTGTAAAGCACTTTGGAAACTGAAAGCACTATCTAAATGCTCGTTTTTATTATTACTGTTATCACCAATAGACTGTTGGACATTTCAAATCTTAAACTCAACACAATGAAAACAGAACTTATTATCCCTTCCCATACTAACCCCTCCAACTAAGTCCTCCTCTCTTAAATTTTACCATTTCTGTTGAAGGTACAGCTGTCCTTCCATGTTCATAAATTTGGCATTACCCTCAACTAACTCCTCACTCTATATATCCAATCTGTTACCAAATCTTGTCATTTCCACCTTCACAACCTCTCTTGCATCAGACCCCTTCTCTCTACTCACACAACTACCATCTTATTGTGTGGGAGAAGTGAAAACTTCTCAGACTGTACTCTAAAATCTAGGAAGGTTTTTCTTGGGAAACAGGCCCAAGTTCCCCTTCATTGGAAATCACATGATTTACAAGGACTCAAAATTCAAAGCAACAGGGAGTCAACCCTCTCCTCAGTGACAACTCAGCATAAGATATGCCAAATAAAGACAGAAGTGCTTTCTCAAATGTACACTGAGTGGTCTGTTTCCTTGTTCTGGTACTTAAAGTAGATTGCCGTGCTTAGATTGTGCACCTGACTTCTAGCCAATGGAAGAAAAGGTCAGAAGGGGGGGGGGGAATCCTGCGCTAGGGCTTTACAACTTCCGCCATTTCCTTTTGCAAATTGCTTCTCCTCCCTGACCATTTGTCAGGAGGGTGGCCCTTTCTTGAGTTTGTAATAAACCATTCTTTTCTGCTTCCTACCTTGAGAAACCTCTGAGTATTCTTTGGGCAAGGATCTCTGTTGCACACAGTTTGGGGTGCACACATTAGTTCAGGCCCTCATGGACCTAGATCCCACTAAGAACTGAAACAGCTAATTTAGAATTGAGCACACTGCCTCAAGTCTCTCCCCACCCCAGTCCAAACAACACAATGCTGTCAAAGTAGTCCTTAAATGCAGATCTGACCAACTTAATCAAATCCAGTGGCTTGCCTCTAGGATGAGATATAAACTACTTTTTAGCTTTTAAAGCCCTACACAACCTGAGCCAAACCCATCTTTCCAAACTCAATGGAAATTACTCTCCATCCTACACTCTGATATTCAGTCAAAATTACTTTCTCTCATGTGATTCACTTCTGGTTTCTGTACTTTTGAACAAAGCTAGAATGCATTCCTTCCTTCATTCCGCTTGAGAAGCCCTCTCTTCCTTTCAGATACAGTTCAAATACCAACTTGCACGTAAAGCCTTTCCTGATCCCCACAACTGCTGGTACTCTCTCTCCCAAACTACCTTGTATTTAACTACTTTGTAAATACTTTTACTTACATTTATATTTTATTTATATTTATGTTGTATATTATTTACATATAAACTTGTCTCCCCCATTAGAACATGAGCACCTTGTGAAGAGAGATTATTTTGTTGTTTGTACTTCTATTGCTAGTACCTAGCAGAGTGCTTGGCACACAGTAGGTGCTTAATAAATGCTTGTAGATTAATTGCCTTAAGGCATCATCCTAATTTAAATATCAATGCCTGAAAGTTTGCTGATGTATATCAAAAGCAGAAATGCATTCTCCAATTACAAAAATGTGGTCTCTGCTCCAGTTTGTAAATACCAACTTAGTCATTTGCTGAAGTTAAAGTGTTCATATTTTGTTTCTTTAAATGACCCTATTTGAAGCAAAACAGCAGGTCCCAAATTCCCCCCAAAGGACAGTTTTAAAAATCTCCCACCAGAAGTCCCTTCTTCTCGGCTTTATTACATAATATCACTGCTACATTTAGAGAAGTGCATCGGTCTAAAATGGTTTGTAAAAACTTTGACAGTGTAGCTATTTAGTCAATGCCAAGTTCAGTTAGCAGTAAACAGTGAATGCTGACACAGATAATACACAGCAGATTTACATCTGAAACAGCAACAAAATATTTCATTCCCATGTTCAAATTGCATGTCTTTCATTTACTTTTAGCTATATTTCTATGCTTAGTCCTGTTTGGAGAAAGATATGGACCAGAAGAACGCTAAAGGATCCTTCTAAGTCTACAAATCTATGAAAATATATGCTTCTAAATTATTAATTTGTTTAAAGGAAAAAATTCTGCCTTCTCTCTTAGTTCTTTTTCAGAAGCACTTATTCCAGGTTTTAATTATTTCTCATCACTCTGCACATTCCATATATTACAGGGAAAAATAGAATCACATCATCAGTATGGTGTCCACAAAACTGAAAACACATTTGAGTGAAATGGCAGTAAGTATATACAAGGTACAAAAAGGCAGCGCCAAAACACATAGGAGCTTTCAGGTGGAAGTCAGAGCAGCAGGTTCATATCTGCCAGGCCATGTCAAAACCTCACCAGGTCAATGTTCAAGTTGGGCTACTGTATGACCTCTCACTCTCTACCCACTCCTAGCCTCTCCTGTTTAACCAAGATTCTCAACCAGGAAGGAAGCACAGAAGCATTCCCCCTGTCTCATCTACTGGGAGATTTTATTGTCAATACATGCCACCATCCATTTCTCAACTTCATTAAGACTTTCAGCTCTTGGCCCCTATTATCTGAAACCTTCCTTTCCCCCATTTCAAGTTTTTTGGAAAACAAAAATTAACTTTTATACACAAAAATACTGAATACCTCTGTTCTAATACTCTTTATAAGGCAAAATTCTGGGTCTGAAAGCATAACTAAATGAATGTGGTTTTAATATAGTCTTACCTCATAGACGTATAGAATGTTAAGAATGGGAAGAGACCTTTGAGATCATTTGGTCCAACTCTCTTATTTCACAAATAAGAAAACTACGGTCCAGAGAGGGATTGCCTAACTTACAAGGCAAGCAGAATGGATACCAAGGGCAGAGTTAGAGCAACGTTCCAGTATATACTCTTAATTTGACTTCTAGGATACAATTTAAGAGTGCATAAAAATTTCACTCAAAATATATATTCTTCCAGAGCCTCTAAGAGCTATACAAAAGTCTAAGAAAATAGACCTTAAATAATGCCAATTAAAAACATGCCCTGAGGGAAAAAAGACATTTTCGTAGGTATAATCTCATATTCTTTACTATTTGTACTTGATTATACAAAGATTAAAGTGCATTTAAGACTAAAAACTCATTTTTAAAGTACCTTTCTGGAGGTTACTGAGCTAGAACCTTCTCATACCTGTTGGATAGTAGGCTTGGGAGTATTGCGCTGAGGGTGTGTAGTTACTATATTTCTGGGAAGAGCTGACCATTGTTTGAGGTCCTTGCTGAACATGAACAGATGTGGCGCTGGGCTGGAGGGTATACGTAACCTCAGTTGGAAACCTCTGTAGTACAGGAAATGGAACCCCTTTATCTGAGAAAGTGGGGGAAGTCTCCACCTGTCCTGGGTGCATCCCAAGGGAGTTCTGCCACGTTCTAGGAGGTATCGGGGTCCGATCTAAACCTTTCAGCGGGAAAGTGCTGTGGTTGTGGGATGAAGTTGATACGTAGGAATAAGGAGACAAACTATCTCGCCGGAATGACCGGTGAAACTGTCCTACGGCCACTGGTCCTGCATAAAAAAGTAAGAGCATGTTTACTACTTTTGCATGACAACAGCAGATACAGTAAAGTAAGAGTAGCAAACTATATCACTCTTGATCTGTACATAATGCAATTTTCAATTATTTAGGACAAAGATGTTTAGTCCTAGCAAACTATTTCTAGATCTATAACTTGAAACTAGAAACCTGAATTCTTTAATACCTAAAATTTTACCAGACTTCTCCATGGCAAAATCCTAACACCTAGTCTTAATGGACCAAATACCTGGTATTGAAAGCAGTTAGTTATAGAAAGGGTTATGGTCTCAGAATAAAAACTGTTTCACCTGTACTAATTCATATAGCCATCTTTTCTCAGTATGTGAGCTACACACTAAGAGTTTTAAGGCACTCCTAGAAGATCCAGTAACTCTTTCAGGCCATTTACATACCAAGAAGCAGAGAATGGTCACAAAAATAAGCAAATTCCTACAAGAAAACTAAGAAATAAAAATCAAAAGGTGAACCTAAAAGGGATTTAGCACACTACTTTTTTTTTTTTAATTTCTATCCCTTTTATTTTTGTTTCCATGGAAATCTGTGCTTTTAGAAACTCAGGATAGGAATCTTTTAACCTCTGCAGCCAATTATCCTTCAAAACATTGATCACGCCTACCTTTCTCCTCTTCCTTCTAACTGCTCCCATCTTACTCCAAGTCCTAATCACCTCAAATTCAGATTACTATTACAAAAGGTTCCTGTCTGACCTCTATGACACCTATTTCCTCACTCTCCACCCCAACCCATTTCACTGATTAATGTCACATTTATTTTCTTTAGACTTTTCAGCATGTCATTTATCTGCTCAGAAATCTTTCATTGTTTCCCATTGTCTAAACTCCTAGCTTTCAAGGCCTAAACTTACTTCCTTTTACTTCTCAAAACATATGGGGTGTGGCAACTTCCTCCACTGAGAGAGATGACAACCTGTTTATATATTACAATCTTAG
Source organism: Gymnobelideus leadbeateri (assembly GCA_011680675.1). Lineage (NCBI taxonomy): Eukaryota > Metazoa > Chordata > Mammalia > Diprotodontia > Petauridae > Gymnobelideus > Gymnobelideus leadbeateri. The sequence goes on from WOXC01010953.1 coordinate 262,367, forward strand.
AGAGTTGCCTGAGACTCAGACTCAACTCAAGTTCTTACTTGCCCACACAACTGGTATCAGAGGTGGGATTCAAACCCAGAACTCCACATTCCAATTCCAAAATTCTATCTACTACTATGCTGCTACTCTACACCAAATTTTCCACTTTAATCAAACAGGTCTCCTTACTGTCCTACAACTATAGCACACTTTTCTGCTTTCAATCACGTCCCATATCCATTTCTAAATCCTACCCATCCCTCAAGGTGTAGTTGAAGTCCTATGTCCCCATCGAAACCTGCCACAACTACTCTAGCCCAGATCAGTGACCCCTTTTGCCATCCTTAAATTGTATCACTTTTTTTTATGTTATTGTCTCTGCCTCTGAACTGTGAAGCCCTTGAGAGAAAAAAAAAATCATACTTGTGCATCTATCACAATGTCTGAATAGTTAACTTGATAAATACTGATCACAGACTGAACTTGAGCATTTGCAACAGGTGAAATGACTTCATTCTCTTTTCCTAATAAAATATAGGTTTGTTTTTTTAAAATGATGAATAGGAAAAGTATAATATTAAATGTGCAAGGTCAATACAAATCTGGGAAGTTGAAATTTGGGGCTATAATTTTTAAACATTATTAGGCAAAGTTGCTCTTCTTCCTAGGGTGAAATGTCTACACTGAGGTATCTCCCTCCATTGCTTCTTGACAAACTCCTTTATGTTGTTTCAACTTGCTAATCGGTAAATGAGCTAACCTCCTCTACTTCCTAAAGTAGTAACTAAAGTCCCTATCTATTATAATTAAATATTCATGATCTAAACCCATTAAAGATCTTTTTCACTTAACTGACCACAAAACTGAAAAAGAAGTTGGACCTAAAAAAATTGAACATAAAAAGGCAAAATAAAACAAAAAGTCCACAAATAAAGCACTAAAGCTCCAGAAATAAAATTATCTAAGAGACTTCTGAGACCTGAGATACCAAGGAAAAAAAGAGCTAAATTTTATTTTACGGCCTGATTTGCCTCTTTTTCATTTTACCTAATAAGCTAGGGTCTTAGGGGAAGACAAGATTTTTTTTATTTTGTTTTTGTCTTTTTGAAGGGGGAAGGCAGGGCAATTGGGGTTAAGTGACTTGCCCAAGGTCATGCCATTAGTAAGTGTTAAGTGTCTGAGGCCAGATTTGAAATCAGGTCCTCCTGACTCCCGGGCTGGTGCTCTATTTCACTGCACCACCTAGCTGCCCCAGAAAGACAAGATTCAGGGTGTTTATTACATGATATCCCATTTCTGTTGTCTGAAGACACCCAGCTGAAAGCATTGTATCATCTGTTTTATTGAGATAGTACCTGTGTGTTTTCATTAGTATGTCTTTGTCTACTCATTCAAATAGGTAACTTCTGAAATCTGTCATCTTAAAAGAGCTGACCGGCACACTAAAGGGTGACTGGCTCACAGGAAGTCACAAAGCCAGGAGTACCAAGGCAGGACTTGACCTCTGGCTTTCGAGATTATGAGGCCAGTTTTCTATCAACTATACCACAATGGCTCTCTGGCAATTAGGTTTTAAGAGGATGAGTTGTAGTAAGGTGACCATTTCGAACACTATTCAGCTAATATCCTCTGCCCTCAAGATCTAATTTCACTGAAAAATCCAAAATGCTAAACCAAAAAGAAAAGTTAGCATAATTTAAAAGAAACTGGGTCAGGTTACATTTAACCAACTTAAAGAATTATGACTAGGTAACTTCCTTTTTCTCCCTTCATTTTTTTAAAGTTAATATACACTTCTTGGAAAAACTATAAACAAAATAAGTTTACAGCTTCCTATGCAATCTTTCCCCCCCACCATTCCTATCTGTGCATTTGAGAGGCAGTTGACTGAAAGCTGTTCTGTCTGTCAAGAGGACCTAAGTTCAAGTCCTTTTTCTAACATATGGCTGTGGATTAAACCACAACTACTTAAGGCTTCCAGGACTCCTAAATTGTAGAGGACACCATCTCCTTTGACTGCTGGACTCATGGATCAAGGCCAAAATCAAAAGAAAACTGTCCGATATGAAGAGCTGCCATGCTGCTAGAGACCAGTCTGTCTACACAGACAACTTATGGATCTATGACACAAAGCTACTACGACTATCTCTTCTGAGATTTTGGGCCATCTCATCATCATCAATGGGAAGATTGCCTTGAGTGGCCAATGTCTCCAGTTTTATATAACTGTGCCTCTGCATCCAAAGTATAATTCAAGTTACAGAATTTTCAAGCTTCCTGGACCCACTGCATTCTGATTTTAGATCCAGATTGAAACATAAAAAAGAGATTCCCAGTAACTGTTTTCTGACTGATGAGATCAATTACCTTTATTATTTTAGGTGCCATGCCACTGACCACAAAAATAGTAAAATTATGGATTTTCTTAGGAAGGTTTTAAAGTTACCTGGTCCAACTTCATTTTACAAATGAAGAGATTGAACAGAAGAAATAACATAAGTCTGTGACCACTTTTTTGAGAAAGATCTTTTTAAAAGAGAAAAAACAAATACTTCCTCATTCTCTTCTTCAGGCCATCTCTTAAGAGTTCTATTCTGACCTTCAATGTTCTGCCCTATTCAGATTAAAAAAAAATATATATATATATATATATATATATACATACACACACACACATACATATGCATACACACTCATATATCTCTCCATATTATATATAATATGGATTATATGTAATTATATATTACTTATATCTAAATAATGTAGTTTATATATGTATATCTACATATATATTTACATGTATATAATATGAATTCAGATTAAAATATATATACACACATACATATGCATATACACTCATATATCTCTCCATATTATATATAATATGGATTATATGTAATTATATATTACTTATATCTAAATAATGTAGTTTATATATGTATATCTACATATATATTTACATATATATAATCTGAATTCAAATTAAAATATATATACACACATACATATGCATATACACTCATATATCTCTCCATATTATATATAATATGGATTATATGTAATTATATATTACTTATATCTAAATAATGTAGTTTATATATGTATATCCACATATATATCTATATATATCTATAGGACAGAACATTGATCTGAATAGGACAGAACACTGATGGTTAGAATAGAACTTTTAAGAGATGGACTTACAAATAGAATGAGGAAATACTTGTTCTTTCTCTTTTAAAAAAAATCTTTCTCTAGGTGGCGCAGTGAGTAGAGCGCCCGCCCTGGAGTCAGAAGGACCTGAGTTCTGATCCGGCCTCAGACACTTAACCCACACAAACAAAAACCTAGCTGTGTGACCTTGGGCAAGTTACTTAACCTCAATTGCCCTAAAAGGGGCGGCTAGGTGGCGCAGTGAGTAAGAGCACCGGCCTCGGAGTTGGGATGAGCCGAGATCAAATCTGGCCTCAGAAAATGAGCACCCACACATAAATAATGACTAGCCGTGTAACCTTGAGCAAGTTACTTAACCCCAATTGCTTAAAAAAAAAAAATCTTTCTCAAAAAGTGGCCACAGACTTATGTTATTTCTTTTGTTCAGCTACTAGTTTGATATAACACACACAGAGAAAGGGCATTCTAATAGAATTAGAATTTTAGAAATGAGTCTTTTCCAAGGTATATTTTGTTAGCTTTTAATGTGACTGAGTTTGAGCTACTTAATCTTCAGACCACAGTGCCAAAACTCCTATTTGTGGAACATGTTCTTCCTAGGTCTATGATGCAAAATGGTTATTTTCCTGCCTTCCTAGGCCTAAGAAGTGAAATGGCATTTTCCTGGGGGCAGGAGCTGGGGAATCTTAACCTTTAAACTTTTTCCTTTCAGACTGATTTGCAAGTTTAATCAACATTTTAAAATCCTAAGCACAGAATGGACAAACGAAACAAGGTCTTTCCCTCATATTTCTACTGAAACATTTTAAGGTTGTTGCCTAGTAAATGGAGATGTTATATTGGCAGACCTATGAGATCTGTGTCTGGAGAAAAAAAAAGATAAAAATGAGAAGGCCAAAACAGCAGTCAGATTAATAAAGCTAAAGAACAAAACAAAGTAAAAAACAGGAAATGAGAAAATGCATGTATTGAGATACAAAGTTATAATAAGGTCTGAAGGGAAGAAAAATAGCAAAATAGTGTGGGCAAAATGAAAAAATGGAAGATTTAGAAGGCAGACTAAGAAAGGGGAAGGGAATAAGCATTTAAATAGTGACTACTATGTGCCAAGTGCTTTTTGAAAATATTGTCTCATTTGGTCCTCACAACAGCCTTGCAAGGTAACTTCAATTATCATCTCCATTTTAGAGTTAAGGAAAATGAGGCAAACAGAGGTTAAATGGCCAGGATCACTGAGCTAATAGGTCACATTTGAACTCAGGTCTTCCTGATTCTATCCACTGAACCACCAGCTGCCCTACTTAATTATGGTTAAAACAGGGGTACACTTTGACATTCACAAACCTGTAGCAGGACTGCATTCTATTCAAATCAGAAATAGTTATCCCCCTCCAATCCCCAATTCAGGGAACCTAATTTGATATCAAACAGTCCATACTTGCCATACATTCTATATGGCTTTGACATATGAGTGGCCTGGTTAGCAATAAGAAATAAGAAATGTTGAGAGACAGACATTAAATACCTAGATGGAGATATCACCTGCAAAATGAATGGATTTTGAAAGTAAATACTTCTTTAAAAATAATGCAGGGGGGCGGCTAGGTGGCGCAGTGAATAGAGCGCCGGCCCTGGAATCAGAAGGACCTGAGTTCGGAGCCGGCCTCCAACACTTACCAACACTTAATCCGCACAAACAAAAACCTAGCCCTGTAACCTTGGGCAAGTTACTTAACCCCAATTGCCCTAAAGGGGCGGCTAGGTGGCGCAGTGAGTAAGAGCACCGGCCTCGGAGTTGGGATGACCCGAGATCAGATCCGGCCTCAGAAAATGAGCACCCACGCATAAATAATGACTAGCTGTGTAACCTTGAGCAAGTTACTTAACCCCAATTGCTTTAAAAAAAAAAATAATAATAATAATGCAGGGGATGGCAGCTAGGTGGCGCGGTGAGTAGAGCACTGGCCCTGGAGTCAGGAGGACCTGAGTTCAAAATTGGCCACAGACACTGTGAGACCTTGGGTCCCTTGACCCCAATTACCCTGCCTGAAAGAAAGAGAGGAAGGAAGGAAGGAAGGAAGGAAGGAAGGAAGGAAGGAAGGAAGGAAGGAAGGAAGGAAGGAAGGAAGGAAGGAAGGATTTTAAAAATTCTAATCACCTAGAGAACTTATACTATCTAAACGAAATTTACTTGATGGTGGTGATTTTTCTAAATAACAGATTAAGATTAACAGATTAAGAAACTGCTGTTTCTTAATTAAAAATTATTCATTCCATGAGTGTAGACAAGCTAGAAAAGTCATAGAGGAAAAAGAGAATGAAGACTTGAGTGTTAATGTGTCTAAAGAAAACAGATATTAGGTATTCCATTTCTGTGTATGACAATAGAAAGACCAGTTTTCCAGTTATTTTTCCTTGTGTTCACCAGGTAGTTGGGGTGGGCTGGTGACAAATCTGAGATCTTGCCAAATTTATGCCTTGGGTGACACTATTTCCTTTCACTATCTGAATCAATGACCACAACATAAAAGGGTATTCCTTCTAATGGATGAATATATTCCCATTCCAATGCTACTTTATCAACTTCATTCACCCAAAGGCCCCAACTCCCTTACAGGAAGGTAGAGCATCATCAACAATAAATCAAATATGCCACCTATTATCTCATCTTTCAAAACCCAAAAAAATTAAGTCCTTTTTTTTTTTTTTTTATAATCTAGAAGCTAGTCTACTTCAGAAGCTAACTAGTCCCACAAGGAAGTTTCACACTCCTTACCTCCAGTATTTTTCTTTTTTATTTTCTATTTAATTCCCTAATTCTAGAAAGTATAGAAATGCCAACAGGAAAAGTCTACACTAAATGTTACTATTACTCTTCTAGTTGAAGGTAAAGTCAAATTGAACCATTTTTATTATAATTTGTTGATTTCTTCCAGATCATATCACTTTGGAACCTATTATCTTAATAGTCAAGAGACTAGAGATCCTATATCATAATCTTCTTTCTTCTAGGTTCTAGGAAACTTGTCAGAAATGAAGATTATAAAGATCTTTAAAAATAAAATACAGCTCAAATGGCATGAACCTTTTCTTTTATAGGAATACTGAAAGGTTAGTCCTGGCATACTCTTCTAAATAGAACAAACCCTAAAAATTAAAATAACACATGCTTTTGATTTTGAATGGTAACATTCACTATGTTTTGCTTTATCATTTGAGTAAAGGTTGACATTTGGGTCCAGTTTGCATCTTGTGTACAGCTGCCAGAATTTCAATAAGCATTTAAAACCCTACAATCTGTAAAAAAAGTTCAACCACATGATTCTGTCTGGGGAAGAAGTGTAATATGTCACTTAAATTTTTTTAAAAACCCTTTTATGTTTATATTTTGTTCTAATATATGTAAAAATCACCACCATTATAGATATTACTGTGGGATACATATATATGTACCACGTGTAACTATACAACATTTCTACCAAGATTTTTTGGATCTACAAACTGTTAGATCTCAATAACTAACTTCTACAGAGTCTTGTCCACTTTGCCCGGGAGGATCCAAAATTCTACCATTTTTGTCTTTGTGACTTTCTGGTTCCCTCCAACTCTGACTTTCATCACATTCCTTTATGGAAGAGAGGGGTCCTTTCAAGGATCCTTTCTAAAAATGGCCCGGGAAAGGTCTGTGAGCACTCTAAATGTCCATGGGTACATCTGGGGAAGGCCAAAAGATATGACAATGTATATGTAAGTCTTGACACTCAATTGAGTCCCAGTGCGGGTCTCAAGTCCCCAGTAAGAAGCTGCTGGTGAACAGTGCCTGATGAGCTCTGAGGCATGCTGACCACAGGGGCTGGGCTGCCACCATGGAGAATGTCTCAAGAAGAAAACTGATCTAGGGGAAAGGACGTGGAGGGGCCTAACCAGATGCGGGACGGCAAGGGCGGGAGGGGGGTGGTCCTGATGTCTCAAAGGCCCCCCCAAGATGTGCGGCAAGGGGGAGCTGAGTCCGGCCCGCCTGCCCCCCCCCCCCCCCCGCAGGCCGCTAGGTGTGAAGCGGCCGGGGCCCACTCACCGTGAGGCTCGGGCCGGGCCCCCGACGGCGCCGGTGGCGGCGGCGGCTCCTGGTGCTGCAGCGGGGAGGTGGAGGCCGAGGCCGAGGCCGAGGTCGAGGTGAGCAGCAGCCGCTGGAAGCGGTTGGGCGGGCGGCAGGACACCTCGAGGCCGGCCGCCAGCTTGGCCTTGTTGGCGCTGGTGAGCCGCTTGAGGTGCACCAGCAGTTGGGGCTGATCCCGGCGGAAGTGCGGGCTGTGGAAGTGGTGCAGGGGGCCGTCGCCCGCCGGCCCGCCCCCCCCGGGCCCCGGCCCCGCCGGCCCGGGCCCCCCCAACACCACCTTGCGGAAGCCGTAGAGGTTGAGCTGCCGGATGAAGCTCGTGAAGTTGGTGGTCTTGAAGAGCTCGGGCTCGGCCCCCCCGGCGCCGCCCCCGCCCCCGGCCCCCGGCGGGCTCAGCAGCTCCGCCTCGAAGAGCGGCTGGTCGATGAGCAGGCCCTCGCCGCGCCCGTCCCAGCGGATGGAGCGGTAGCGCGGGCTGTTCACCAACCGCCACAGCTTGGCCGGGAAGTTATTGGGGTTGATGGGCGTGGAGAGCAGCGCCTCCTCCATCGCCCTCGATGCCCGGGCCTCACCCCGCCGCCGAGCCCGGCTCTCCCACCCCGTTCTCGATCCCCCCGGGGCTTCGCCTCGCCCTCCCCCCTCCTGCAGCCCCGCTCCCCGCCCGGTCCCCAGAGACCGTTGGTGCTCGCGGCGGCGCCGCTCCTTCAAACCCGGCCAATGGGGCCTCGAGTTCCCGCCGCGCGCCGGCTGGCTCTCCGCGCCATCCCTTCCCCCACCGGAGGCCCAGCAAGCGGGGGTGGGGGAGGGGGGGGGCCGGGGCTGCCCAGAGCCGGTAGTCACCCGCACGCCTGGCCGCGTGCGCCCCGGCCTGAGCCGCTGCAAAAAACAAACCTCGTTCCGTTAAGGAACCCAGTGTGCCCCGCCCCAGCCCCCAGCGGGCAGGGGGCGGAGCAAACGAAGCCCAGCACCCCGTGGACCCCCGCGGTGTGGGGCAGGGACTTGGGTTCCTATCCCCTCTCCTGCCCCTGGCGGGCCTGCGTGAGCTGGGAAAGGTCACTTAACCTGTCTAAAACCCTGTCAGACAAATAAGTAACGGAGACAGTGGACCGAACGTTTAATATCACTAAGTCTAGGTAGCCCGAGAGGGCACTGCCCTTATCCCCTTGGCCAACAGCTCTCAACTGAACACAGGCTCTCGGCGAGGTCCCCTGCTCTCTAGGACACAAGCACGTGCCTCTGCTCAGCCCAGTTTAACTTTGGTGTGGCTAAAGGCAGAGTGTGGGAGGGGCATCAAGGGGGGGGGCAGGGATCCTAGGCACTTGAGAAAACTCTGGAATCTGTTCCCACAGGCTTAGTTACAAGTAACGATAAAGGAAAGAAAAACTCGGAACAGATGGGAAAACAGCTTCTTAGGCTCTTGGGTTCAGAATCCGTCCCCGTCCCCCCTGCCCAGCCCTCAAGCCAAACGGGTTTAAGAGATTTGGTGTCAGCTGAGAAGGGGATGTACTGCCCGGGTACTGCTCAAAGTAACAAAATTTAAGTGTTGGGGCTCTTAGACTTAAAACAACAAAAACTGTAAAAAAAAAAAAAGTAGTAAAAAGACCCAACAAAGCAGCACTAATATAGAGGTTTTATTTAGACTGTATTGAGTTTGTACAGCACATTTCATGTTTGTCACAATGCGACTAAACAGTTTGGATTTTTGGCCACATCATATTACTTTACACCCACGAGAGCTCTGAAAGAAGTCTTTGATGAACATAGCTGAGCTGGAGGCCCCAAGTGTCTCTCCATAATACCATGCAGTTTAACTCGCTGTATGGTACAGCCCCTCAAAACAGCCATGCAGAGTGGACAGACACGGTCTCCTCTTTTCACGTATTGCCACAGTCTTAACTTGTTTGCTTTCTGAGTTTACAGACCACCATAAAAAGTACAGAACTGTGCTTGGGCAAAGTAAAATGTAAATGAAAAACAGGTCAAACAATTAAAAAGCCACTCGATTTTCAATTTAAAAGATCAGAGTACCTCACAGAATTTTATGTATCAGACTACATACTAGATAAGGAGTGAACAGTTTGTTACTTTTTCAGTGGCCTCAGGAGTTTCCCAGACTGGAGACTCCATTATTCAACTCCATGTAAAATGTTAAAAAAAAAAAAACAAAACCAAAAACCCACCAACAACCCCAAATCCTCTGCTACTTTGACCTAATATACCATTGTGTTTTCCTTACACCCATGGCATTAGCACATGGTAAGAATAAAAACAGCATTGATACTTCTCTGTAGGAATCAAGAATAGGTCAGGACTTCTAATTATCCTCTTCCTAAATGCAGATCCTAGTTCTCTCAAAAATTAAAAAGTAAAAAGTCTTGGGGATAAAATTCTAGGAAGCAACATAGAAACAGTCAAAAGAACCTGTTATCCCAGTCTTTCAAACAGGATCAGCTTAGCTATAATGCTTTGTTGTATACCCGCTACCTAAAGAGTAAAGGAAGTCCAAGAGGAACTCCAGGAAGTGGTTTAATTATGGACCAAGGAGACTGTATCTGTCCCACAAACACAGATACTACAGGACATGGCTATATCACTGTATCTTTTGGTTAAGTGCCACTGGTACATGTTACGATGAAAAGAACAGAATGTACAGTCCATATGGACCTGCATTTCTCTCTCCAAATTTTGGTATCAATGCTATATCCTCCTCTGTTTGGGTTCCATTGTTAAGTGCACAGAAATAGACAGCAGCATTTGTTCTGAAACCCTCACATACCAAACAGTATATTCCAGGAGGTAAAAACCAAACACTAAATTCTACCCTCAAGGTGTCAAGTGTTCAGGATAAAGAGCAGTGTGACCCAGAGGAGGCAGTAGCCAAGGGAAGGGCAACATTGGAATTTTTTTTTTCTACGTTCATGCCAGGAGAGGATCAGGGTGTAGTTCCTGTGTTAGCACCAGGATGACTGGGAGAAGTCAAGCAAAAAGGGCACTGAACAAACCAGCAGACACCTCCACAAGTGGGTTTCTACTTTCCCCCATCTCCTCCTTTTTTACAGCTCATACCTTCACAGCTGACCACTGGGTGACTGAGTCTACTGCTTTCACAGCTCAAACAACTCATCTGTATTGGGACTAGATATCAAGAGAGATTGGCTCTGCTCCAAAATGAAGCTCTGCTCCTTCTAACTTCTTCTACACTTAGTATCCACCATACTGCCAGCTCATGAGCCAAGAAACAGAAACATCCAACTTCACCATTTTCCAAAACATTCTTCAAACCAAACTCCACAGAAAGACAGAACTAATGCAGCTACACTGGAGTGTCTCTAAAGACTGAGCCTTCATGCACAGACACAGAGCACAGAGGTAAGCTGTGGAGATCATCTCAGATAAGATAAGAACTCCCAGCTTGTACATTATAATCTGCTTGATCAGGGTGGAGAAATGGGAGCTGAGTTGCTGCTTGGAGTTTGGTTATAAACATGTCTTTCTATTGCTGTTTGGGCACTTTGCACCAGGCAGTACCTTTGACATCATCGTCTTATGACCCACCCCCCCCAAGGTGAAAAAAGTTGGTGTCACCTACATAACCTTAAGTCTCCAGACCTTTGGGTCTGGAGCAGAACCTTTTACACCAAGGTGAGGTTCTCACCATTAGAGGACACTCTGCCAAATTGGAATTTCTCTGCTCCAGTCTGATGGTACCAAGGAGGACTTCACAAGACGGTGTCTTCGAACTTTGTGTTCATGAGCCACACCAAGGAACCTTCAAAACTATACCTGAAGCAGATCCTCCCTTCAAACCTGCTGAAATTGGACAGGTAGTCTCCACTGGCATTCAGCTAGAAGCTGTAGCAATGGGTTTCTTCAGATGTTGGCTCATGAGTTCCCTGGCACGTGACACTTGGATGTGTTCGTAACATGAGTTACAGACAAGAACTGGGTCATAGAGCTGTTGGTCAGGAATGGGCAGCTTCAAGTGGCAGCATCCAGCACAGAACACATTCCCACAATTTCTGCCAAAAGATAAAAAGATTTTAAAATGCGTATGTACTGAGAATAAGTGATAGAGTGGAAATAGGTTTCAGAGGTCATCAGTGTGGGAAGGATAAACCTAAAAAAAATTAAAATACACAAGAATCATTTCTGATTTACCTGCAGTGGTGTCTCCTTTTGGCCAACCAGAATTCACAGTCACAGTTATAGCAGTGAGATGCCATATGGTCTGGAACCCAACGAGTCACCTGACAGAAGGGAGAAAAATCCAGGTTCTTTTCCAAGTAGAATGCATCAACAAAATAAATTTCCTCTTATTTTACAGGTGGCTATCATTTGCCTTACAAAATTTATAATAACAGCATTTACATAGTGCAAAGTGCCTGACATATCATCTCATGTACATATCACTCATCTCAGTGAAAGACAGAAGCCTGTAGTGTTGGCAAATGTGCTTCTGTAATATAGATACCTCAGTTTCTTTCTTATCAACAGGTTCCCAGCTTGCTTCTGAAAGGCAGTCCTCACTGTGATCAGAGCCAAAATCCTCTGTATCACTGCCATCTGATTCTTTCAAACATGTCTAAAGAAAACACAAAGGCATGGAAAAACAGATGCTCCTTAAAACCCCAAGTCATTACCTAAAACGTCAAGATTTTCACCCTTAGATCATCCCACTAGCAGATGGTGACACACGGCACATGAGAGCCATTTCTTTAATATCCTAACCAGAGAAAAGAGTCTATGTGTTATATATTATACTATACTATATTATTGTTCTTATATTCCCAGGAGTAAATATGTTGGTCCTCAGAACATAAAATACAATGAAATCATGCTGGGAAACTGACTGGAAGAACAAGGTCATTACTTACAAAGTCATCCTCATAGTCCATGGGTGGCTCTGCTGGAGGCGCACAGCAGTGACGGATATCCAGCCTCATCTGGAGTTCACGCACCTGCCTCCGTAGCAGCTCTACCTCTTGTTTGTACCCTGCCTCAATTTGCCGCAATCTATGCTGGATCACATCCGTGGGGAAGGGGAGGCCATCATCATCCAAATAGAGAGGAGGCACTGGAGAAGGGCAACTCAGTGGAACAGGCTTTGCACTAGACACCTGCTTGGAGAGACCAGATAGCCATGTCCGGTTGTTTTTTCCTGCTGAGCCAGTACAGTGTCCACTGGAATGCTTAGAACAAACAGGTGACTTCACACATTCTCTCTGAGCCCATTGGCCACCAGCATAGGTTCCTGACCCCCGTATCTGCTTACTGTTTGACCGCTTACTACAACAGCCATAGGAAAGCAGACGTCTAGGGGTCTCCCCATTTGGGAGTGAAGTTACCATTCCCTGGAAACTGTCCCAGTTGGATCCCAAAAATGAAAATTCACTTGTCTGGCTCTGGGAAATTGGCTTTCGGACCAATTCCAATGGTCCTTTGCCAAAGCGAAGATTCTCCCATAATGGCCCATTTCTAACATTCCCTCTCTGACCAACATCTTCCTCCCAGTGGGCAGGATCCAGCTGAATATTCAGCTGTTGCTCCTGGGTAATATTTGACACAGAGTCTGAAAGGTCTTGGCAAGGGAGACCCAGGAGTGGGTCTGGAAGAGTTTGGCAGGCAATACTTGGTGGGTTATGAAAGACACCTAAACTGTGGTCTGAAGCATCTTTGTAGGGCACGCCTGGCATGGGGTCTAGGGGAACTTGTTCAAGAATGCCTTGATCAGGAGGGGAATCCTGAGAGAAGGACTCCGGAAGTTTAAAGATTCCATTACATTCAGAGGAAACAACCTGGGAGAGCCTGTTGGCAGCATTTTTCTTGGGACTGTGTGTAGGTGGATGTTCTCCAACGTCATTGTAAGTCCTACACAGTTTATCCAGAACAGGAGGGCTTGCAACTGGTTCAGAGTCCTTGGTTTCTTCCAGGTCTTTGATTTCAGGATCACAGGTGTGGCTCTTCGCTTCCTGTAGTACCATGCTATTTAATAATTTGTAACTGGGGGGAGAGTTTATGTGATTCTTCAAAGTATTATTGCTCAAACAGTCTTTCTGATTGCTGGGCTGCGGATGAAGATGGCCCAGTTCCTCCAATGGCTGTTGAGAGCTGCCTGACCCATGTTCTACTAAGGGTATATCTGTTCCTTCAGAATTACTGTGCCAGGGCTCCAGGCCTGCCCTGGCTTCCTGACAGTGGTTATTTAGGTTGGGATCACTAGATGTCCGAGTCAGTGCACTGCTGGTGTCACAAGCAGAAAAAAGATCATCCATGGACCGTGTTTTAGGTAATCTGTGAGAACAAGGAAGAAAAGCCTGTAAGTCAGGAAAAAGATTCAAAACCAAAACGAAGCTTTATAAGTTATTCTATAGCCAAGTCAATGTGAACAAATTATTCATTGAGTACCTACTATGAGTAGGTACTAAGGAGATACAAAGAAAACACTGTCTCATTGGACTGGACTGGTGATTTCACAGCTGTAGAGCTCCCAGTGAGCATCTTCCTATACTAATGCATATCCAGAACTTTTTTACATCTAGTCTTAAGAGTGGTGCCCAGGGGCGGCTAGGTGGTACAGTGATTAGAGCACCAGCCCTGGAGTCAGGAGGACCTGAGTTCAAATCTGACCTCAGAGACTTAAGACTTACTAGCCATGTGACCTTGGGCAAGTCACTTAACCCCAATTGCCCTGCCTTCCCCCCCTCCAAAAAGTAAACAATAATAATAAAACAGAATATAGAAAAATTCTTTAAAAAAAAGTGGTGCCCAAAGCATGAGATGAAGTGACTTGCTCCGAATCACATGGCCAGCATGCAGAATCAGAACCTGAACCCAGGTCATCCTAAGGATTAGGCCAAACTAATTATCACCTGTATATAGATGACTCCCAAGTCTTTATCTCCAGTCTCAACTTTTTCCCCATGTTCCATTCTCACATGTCTACTAGCTACAGACAAACTCAACATATTCTAAAGCAAGTCTATTATCATCTCCAACAAAAAAAAACGTTCTTTCTCTACTCCCCTGTTTCTGTTAAGATCATCACCATTCTTAACCCTTCCTCATCTATAAAATGGGAATAATAACAGCACCTACCTCACAGGATGGTTGGGGGAACCAAATGAGATAATATTTGTAAAATGCTTAGTACAGTACTTTGCAAACAGTATGTGCTATATTAATGCATATTCCTTTTCTTTCCCCTTCCAAGTCACCCAGGCTCAAAATTTTGAAGTCATATTTGGATGTGAGAGAATAGTCAAAAAAGTTGCAAAAATCTCTTAAGTATTTCCAAAATGTTTCTCACATCTATCCCCTCCTATTCATTTCCACTGTTAAATCCATCTTGTCTGAAATCCTATTCTCACCTTGCCTACTATAATTACTTTCTAACAGGTCTCCTAGTTCAAATTATATTGCATGTAGGAGCAGGTTAGTAGCACAATAGAAAGAGCACTGGGCTTATAAAGACCTGATTTCAAATTCAACCTCAGACACTTACTAGTTGTGTGATGCTAAGCAAGTCACTTAACTTCTATCTGCCTCAGTTTCTTCAACTGTAAAATAGGAATAATAATAGCACCTACATCCCATGGTTTTTGTGAGGACCAAATGAGATATTTGTAAAGTATTTAGCACATCTTTTTAGCTGAAATGTTATGAAGTTCCTCCAACTAATGCAATAATAGCTAACAGCATAGCCAGAAGGTTTTTCCCTTTGACTCTCAAAGTCTCAGCTCTAAGGTTGTCACTTCCACGCAAAAGATAGGAGCTTATCCATCTTTTCAACAAATTTTTCCTCTTTCAAGTGGCCCAAAATGGTTATGATATGTACAAAGTTAGACAAGTATTATACTGAAGGGACTTGAGGCCAAGCCATAAAAAGATAAACTGAAAGAATTAAGAGATGTTTAGCTTATTAAAAGAAGAATTCAGTTGGCATGATGCTGATTTCAAAGACTATCATGTGGAAGAGGAATTAAACTTGTTCTGCTTAGTCCTAAGTGGCAGAACTTAAGAGGAGTAAGTAGACTTAACAAAGAGGTAAATCCAAGACTTGATGTTAGAGAAAACCAAAATAAAACAAAGCAAAACATCCCTAACTCATTTTCAACTCTTAGAGCCATCCACCTATGGAATGCCTTGTTAAAGCAGGTCTTCCCTCACTTGAGGATCTTTAATAGAAAACCTGGATGAGTACTTCTCACATATGTGGTAAATGTGGATGCTTTTCTTTGCATCAGTCACACATAAATGTCTTCTATGGCCCCTTAATAACTCTAATAGTCCAATAATCTTCCCAATAAATTATTTATTCATGTAAAAAATAAAGTACTAAACACAGTGCCTGATATATAGTAGGCCCTTAATAAAATGCTCGTTTCCTTCCCTTCCCCCACCCTGCAGTCTTTCCCCCTCCAAGCCAACCTATATATTGCTGCCAGCATAATCCTCTCCAAGCACAGCTTTTCATTGGCTTTACTTTTTTGATCAAAAAATTTCAATGGCTCCTCAGTACCTAAGATATTACTTCTATAACCTTTAATCTAGTATTGAACAGCACTCAAAAACCTCCATTATGGCCTCACCGTCTCCTTCCAGCCTTATTTCCACTGTTCCCCAAATGTGAACCGTACTTTCCTACCTTTATTCATTTTATGCCTATGCTGAAGATGCACATATGCAATTCAATTCAGTTAAACACATATTTAGTACCTCCTATATGCAAGGTACTGTGCTAAATGTATTTTCCACTACAAAATAAAAAAATAACAGTTCCTGTCTTCAAAGAGCTAATATTCTAAAGGAGCTGTAGAAGAGATATTGTTTGTATGTAAATAAGTGTGATACAAAATAGGTTGTGATAGAGATAAGAAAGTCAAGTAAAGGAGAGTCACATAAAGTACTATTCTAAATTTGAAGCAAAAGATCAATTTCATATGTGAGAGTCAAAAATAAAGTGGCTGGGTTTGGCCAGATAAATATTGGGAAGACGGAATTCTAAAAGACACATGGGAAACAGCATGAGGAAAAAGCTTTAAGGTAGAAGAGGGTAGGATAAGAGTAATCTAGCTGAAGAGAACACAGGATACATAAAGAAAAGTATGAAATGAGGCTAAACAGGTGGGTTGGAGCCTGATGATAGAAAGCTTTGAATACCAGAGTCAAGAGTTTATATTTTATAATGTAAAAACAAAACTTATCAATGAAACTTTGAAAACAAAGGAAAAATACTTTATACTATAAACAATGGGAAGCCACTGAAGAGTTCTGAGGGGGTAGGATGGCATTATCATAGCTATGCATCATGAAAATGCAGCAGTGGTATGGGGATAAACTAAAGATAAGATTAGACTGAGGGTATGAAGCCACATTCACAAGTTATTGCAATAATCTAGGTGGAAAAAAAAAGTAAGGGCCCACAATAGAGTGGTTATAGTAATAAGCATAAGACTTAGCAACTGATTGGAAGTATCATATCAGAGATGGAGAAAGGTCAAAGATGACTCCCAGGTTACAAAATTCTACCTGGTCTTCAAGGCCTGTCTTAGAAGCCACCCTCATAAACCCATTCCTGATTCTGCTGAATTAAATGGGATCTCTTCCTCTCTAAAGTCCAATAGCACTTTGTGCTTCTCTCATCATAGTCTTCCTTAGACTGTGGCATTTATGTTGTTCCCCCATTAACAGGATAGTAAGCTCCTTGAGAACAGTTGCTATCTCATCTTTTATCATCCATAATACCTAGTCTAATGCCTTATATATAATAGACAATTAATAACTATCTTACTGACCACAGTAATCTAGTTCTGAAAGATTAGATTCAAACTTTTGGGGTGAGATTTGAGGTAAGAACTCATCATTTGACAAAAATTGCTGGGAAAACTGGAAAATAGTTTGGAAGAACCTAGGCATAGAACAATATCTCCTACCATATACCAACATAAGGTTAAAATGGATACATGAATTAGACATAAAGGGTGATGCCATAAGTAAATTGAGGGAGCATGGAAAAATGTACCTGTCAGATCTATGGATGAGAAAAGAGTTATGACCACCTGAGAGAGAGAGGATCACAGAAAGTAAAATAGATAATTCTAATCATATGAAATTAAAAAGCTTTTGCACAGAGCGATTAAGTGGCGCAGTAAATAGAGTACTGGCCCTGGAATCAGGAGGACTCGAGTTCAAATCTGGCCTCAGACACTTAACACTTACTAGCCATGTGACCCTGGGCAAGTCACTTAACCCCAACTGCTCTATCTTCCTCTTCTGAAAAGCCCCCCCCCCCAAAAAAAAAGCTTTTGCACAAATAAAACTAACACTGCCAAAATTAGAAGAAAAACAGGAAACAGGAAAAAATTTTACAGCAAGTATTTCTGATAAAACCCTAATTTCTCAAATATATAGAGAACTATGGCAAATTTATGAAATAAGCGCCATTCCCCAATTGATAAATGGTCAAAGGATATGAACAGTTTTAAGAAAAAATCAAAGCTATCAAACATGACATGAAAAAATACTCTAAATCACTACTGATTAGAGAATGAAAATGAAAACAGCTCTGACACACCACCACACATCCATCACACAGACTAACATGACAAAAGGAAAATGACAAATGCTAGGAGGAATGTGGAAAAACTGGACACGAATGCACTATTGGTAGAATTGTAAACTAGTCTGAAGGACTATTATTCATTCTAGATAACAATCTGGAACTATGCCCAAAGGGCATATATACCATAGGGTATAAAAACTGTGTATGTTATACAGCAATACCATCCTAGTAGGTCTATATCCCACAGAGATCAAAGAAAAGGAAAAGGACCTATTTGTACAAAAATATTTAGAGCAGTTCTTTTTGTGATGTCAAAGAGTCAGAAATAAAGCTAATGCCAAATTACTGTGATAGAATACAATTGTGCTATAAGAAATGATGAGCAGCTCAGAAAAATCTGGAAAGTCTTACATTAACTGATACAAAGTGAAATGAGCAGAACCAGAACACTGTATACAGCTGTTACTGTTAACAATATTATATGAGGATCAACCATGAATAACTTAGCTACTCTCAGCAATACAATGAGCCACGCCAATTCTTTTTTTTTCCCTTTTTGGAGGGCAATTGGGGTTAAGTAACTTGCCCAAGGTCACACGGCTAGGTTTTTTGTTTGTGTGTGTTAAGTGTCTGAGGCTGGATCCGAACTCAGGTCCTTCTGACTCCAGGGCCGGCGCTCTACTCACTGTGCCACCTAGCCGCCCTAAGCCACGCCAATTCTTAAGGACTTATGGTGAAAAAATAATATCCATCTCCAGAGAAAGAACTGATGGAATCTTGATGCAGACTGAAGCAAATTTTTTCTTTACTTTATTTTTCTTGTTTGTTTTTTGGTCTGTGTTTTCTTTCACAACATGACTAACACAGAAATATAACCTGTAGCAATGGGGTATTGAAATCCATCTTGCCCTACAAGAAGTAAGTGGGAAGGGGATAAGGGGAAGGATGGGGGTGATATAAGAGAGGGCAGACTGGGAGAAGGGGTAATCAGTATGCTTGCCATATTGGGGTGGGGGGTAGGGAAGAGATGGAGAGAAAATCTGGAACTCTAAATCTTGTGGAAACAAATGTTGAAAATTTAAAAATATATATATAACCTATAGCAAATTGCTTGCCTTTTCAAGGTGGGGGAGGGAGAGAATTTGGAACTCAAAAATTTAAAAAAAAAAACAACAAAAATGAATGTTAGAAATTATTTTTACATGTAATTGGGGTAAAAATAAAATATTTAAATATATAAATGTATGTATATGTATACATACACACATATACACACACACACCCCAAAAGAAAAAAATGATGAGCAGGATGGTTACAGAAAAACATGAGGAAGATTTATATGAACTCATGCAAACTGAAGAACCAGAAGAACACTATACATAGTAACAGCAATATTGTTAAGGATGATCAACTATGAAAGACTTAGTTTCTCTGATCAAGACAATGACCGAAAACAATTCCAAAGGACCTGTGATGAAAAATGTTCTCCCTCTCCAGAGAGAGAATTGATGAACTCTGAATGAAAACTGAAGCATCCTTTTTTAAAACTTCATTTTGCTTAGTTTTTTTTTTGACTTGAGTTTTCTTTTGCAATATGGCTAATATGGATAAATGTTCTGCATGACTTCTCATGTATAATGGATATCAAATTGCCCTCTCAAGAAGGGAAGAGGAACAAGGGGAGAGGGAGGATTTTTAAGTCAAAATTTTAAACAATGAATGTTAAATTTTTATATGTAATTGGAAACTATTTAATGAAATAAAAACATTTTTAAAAATAACAATCTGTTAAATTGAATAGTACAGACTAAATAATAAGTGTTCTGAGTTAAGAGGACAGCTGGATTGGCTGGAAGAAGCTCCAAGAAGAGTATGAAATCTGAGCTGGGCTTTAAAAGGCTTAGTAAGATTTAAAGAGAAAGAAAGAAGATGGAGAACATATCAAGAAGGGAAAAAAATGGCATGAAAAAAAGACGATTCATATTTGATTTTATAAATCTAGTGTCAACCTTCATGGAGTGACTCCCAAGTCTTTCCAGTGGCCTATAGCACACCTCCATGTGGCTATCCCATTACCACCTCATCTTAAACCCATTCTCTTTCCCCAAAAGTTAGCTTTTCAACATGATTTCAATGTATGTCCTACTACTTTCTGGAATCCTAGGTTTCAAATCTCTAATTCTTTGTTAGTTCTTTCTTTCTTCACCTCCATTCCTGTTCCCAAAACCTGCTGGTAATTCCTTCAATCTGATCCTTCTTTTCCATAAACAGTATTCTAAATACAGTCTTCACATGTGCATTTCTAAAATGACCTTCTAACTGGTCTCCGTGACTTCTATCAGCTTACAACATCATCAGATTAGTCTTCCTAAAACATAATGTTCATCATTTAATCCCCTATTTAAGAATCTATAATGGCTTCCTCTTGATTAGCTAATCAAATCCACAATAATCAGATTGGTACTCAAGATGTTCCATTCACTGGCTGAATCTTCTCATTCTTTCCCATCATAGCCTTTCCACTCTGGTCAGCTAAATCTCCTTACTCTTCTACCCTTCCCCCACCCTCCCCTTATTTTGACTACACTTCTACTAATGGCTTAGGTTATGACTAACGTTCATGACACTTTCCCTGACTAATCACCTCCCACAGCTCTCTTTCCTTAGGTATTCTTTATATCTGTAATCTGTAACATTCCACCACTCTTAAAAGCTTATCTTTAGAATCTCCACAATTAGAAGCTCTCTGAGGAGAGCCATATTATTTACTTCAGAATCACAGAATGTCAGAATTAGAAGAGACCACAGTGGGTATCTAATCTAACAAAAAGAGGGGTCATAAAGTCACAGATTTTGAGTTGGAAAAGATCTTAGAAGTCATTAGGGCAGGTTCCTGCTTCTCCTCTGTGTTGATGTTGAGACCAAGTTTAAGATTTTGTAACAAGGAATTTCTGAAGAAGCAAAATACACAGGACTACATGAGGATTCTAGAAGGGAACAGTTCCCAAGAATTTAAGTTTGGAAGATCTCTGAAAAAGATGGAGGTTTAAAAATTCAGAAGGGAAACAACACTACAATGGAGAAACTGAAGAGAGGAAAAAGAAACTTAAGGCAAATGGGAGTCAAGGACAAGCAGATTCCTTCAGGAGAGGAGTGAGAAATAAAAAGAATTTATTACATCTTAAAGAATTCACATCGGGATGAACTAGGAGATAACCTCAAATCAGAAAAATTTAGAAGAAAAAGAACCACACACATTATAACCTCAGATTCCAAAGTCTCTTGCTCTAAGGATCCAATTCCAGAAAAGGTGAGAGGTTAGAGAGGCAGTGGGGAAATCCTAAAACAGAAATAATGAAGAGAGAAAGGAGAGTTTTCAGGCAAGTGGCGGTCAAAGGCAAGAAAAACTCTGCCCAAGAAAGAAGCCAGAAATATAAACAGTCTGGAAAAAGTCTTTGTCAGAGCTCACATCTCATTTCACAGCAAAAAATGCACATTGCAGACAGACCCTATGCCTGTAAAGAGTGTGGAAAAACCTTCAGTCAGAGTGCAAACCTTACTGTGCATCAAAGAATCCATACTGGGGAAAAACCTTTTCTTTGTAATGAGTGTGGGAAAGGCTTTAGTCAGAGTTCAAATCTGATTGTACACCAGGGAATCCACACTGGGGAGAAATCTTATGAATGTGATGAATGTGGGAAAGCCTTCCATCGGAGTTCAGGTCTTACGGCCCATCAGAGAATCCACACAGGGGAGAAACCATATGAGTGTAACGAGTGTGGGAAAGCCTTCAGTTGCAGCTCATACCTCATTGTACATCAGAGAATCCATACTGGGGAAAAACCCTATCAATGCAATGAATGTGGGAAAGCCTTTAGTCAGAATTCACATCTAATTCTCCACCAGGCAACTCATTCCCAAAAGAAACACCAGATTCCTCCTTTAGTTAGAGCCCAGTGTTAATGGGATCAGGCATTCATATTGATTCCTTGTTCTGCAGCCACAGCCTGTATTCAGATTAGTCATTTCACAAATGGCTACTTTTGCTCATAACCAAAACTAAGCAAGAAATTATAGACAGCTTCAAACAACCCTTACTTATGACTGCAAAGGGACAACACATTACTTTCAACTTGTATGTTGATTTATGATTGCATTTCAGTTCTTTTCACATCAGAGGTATACAGCTTAAGTTAAATTTTTAACCACTGAGGCTAGGCACTCAGTCATCTCCCATTTTGAAAATAAAATGAACACTTTATTAGTTGGTTTAAAAAAAAAAAAAAGAAGAAGTCATTAGGGCAGCAAGATAGCACAGTGGATAGAGCACTGGGCCTGAACTCAAGAATACCCTAGTTCAAATTCAGCCTCAGACACTTAATAAATGTGTAACCTTGAGCACGTCACTTAACCTCTCTTTGTCTTGGTTTCCTTATCTATAAAATGAGGATAACAATAATAGCACTTACTTCACACAGGATCAAATGAGATAATAAATACAAAGCACTTGCACACAGTAAGCACTATATAAATGTTAGCTATTAGTAATTATCATCTGGTCCAACTTCTCCCTGCACAACAATCTCTACAGAATGACATCTGGTCATCTAGCTCTTGCCTATAGGCTTCTAGTGAAGGGGAATCCGCCCTCCTCTCTCCTTCTGAGGCATTTCATAACACAACAGCTGTCCTTGTTGGGACATTTTTCCTGACATCAAGACAAAGTTTGCCTCTTTGTAACTTCCTCCCATTGCTCTTGGTCACAAGAAAGGAATATAATCTCTCTTTCACTTAGGGCCCCTTTAGACACCTGAGTCTTTTCCCCAACCTATCCATCCCCAGTTCCTTCAACCAATCCTCGTATGACAGGAGCTCATATGCCTCACTCCTCTTCCCCACTCTTCCAGCAGGCCAGGGCATAATACTGAGGACAATGTAAATAGCCCAAAAAAGCACAATAAGCACTTACTGAATTAAAATGAAAAATTGGGGAGATTTTTTTGTTTTTTTTTATGTTTAAAGACTTAAAAGTTTCTCAGCACAAGGAGATCATTCTAACTTCGATTTACATCAAAACTTCAAAGATCAATGACTTCATCACTCTGGAGACTCCTTCCTTCACCAATGCAGATTGTAATGTCTCTCCTCTCTCCTCTAGCGAGGTCTTCATGAGTTGGCATAGCCAATCATCTGGTTATAAGCTTCTTTAAGATTTCATTAGACTAATCCTCAGACAAAAGAAGAACAGTCTATCACCTAGTACATGACCAATTTGGTCCTTTCTCCTCAAGAGAGCAGGATCTCCACCACATCATAGTAAGATATTAGAACAGGATTTTGGGGAACCAGATAAATAGAATTTATCAACTTAAACGTCTGCTTCTTTCTAGAAGATAAATCAAGTGTACCCCCATATGGGGATTTAGTTCCCACAGACAATCAGGTCCTTCTGACAGCTAAAGCTGGAGGACGTGTCAAAAGTTCTCACAGACTCCCTACATCTGACAACAGAAAAGTTATTGATGCCATGCCATCACATCCCCTTCTGTTTAGGGCACTTCCCCCTCCTTAATGTGTCACAGAATTAGGGCAGCTCCAGGAAATACTGTACATTGAGAGAAGACCTCAAGAAAGTGCAAAATGCACCTTGAACTAGCTATGTGCCAAGGCAGGTTTTCGCCCAATTTCAAAGACTTGTTCTAAATATATCAAGACCTACATTTAGCCAAGGAGGGGGAAGGAGGAAAAGGTTTCTCTTACCTATCCAGAGATCGGCCAGTGAATTCCTGACTCTGAGATACTGGAGGAAGGTAAAGGTCCATGCTATCTTCCCCAAGTGTGCATGGAGATGATGCTGGAAGGTACACAGCTGTCCAGAGGTGCAGGGCCCGCACATGACACACAGGATGGAGGACCTGAGGAGACAGCACAATATATTATTCAGTCACTTACCATAACGTTTCCATCTGCCAACCCTTCCTTCTCCAAGCACCTAGTGCTGCTTCTGCCACCACCAAACCCTACCAGCTGCTGCCATAACCAAAAGAGTATCCACGCTCACCAGCTCAGACCCCGGAACATAAAGGAAGTTGTGGAAATTCTTGTTGCCTGCTCGGAGGAGGGACCACACAGAACAGGTCCGCTTATAAATGTTGCGCATCTCTCGCTCCCATGGGTTGTTGGCCAGGAATGTGCCATACAGACAAGAGTATGTGTGCTGTACCAGTTTTACCTAGAGAACCAAATCAACTCATCAGATCTTGGAAACCTGACTGTCTGTATCAGCCCTTTCTTAGGCCACAAGCTCCCAGAGACAACAGAGATCTTTCAACTTACCAAGAAGGCTTCATTAAATTCAAACAGACAAGGAAACTGCTTAAGCAGCTGGTGAACTGAATCAAGCCACTGGAGAAACACTGGGCACTGTTCATTCTGATCCTCTGCATTCTCCTGGTGACCACATCGATCACCAAATTTATGACCAAAGTCTAGCCAGTCAGACTCCACCAATACTTGAAAGCCCTGTGAAGAAAGCAAAGTTAGAGAGAGCCCTTGGGGTATTCTGTGGAAAAGGTCCTGAAGCATAACACATTTAACAATCAAATCAATAAGCATTTACAGTGAAGTGAAAGGTCTTATCTTAGGAGAGGTTTTAAAGGTTTCAGTCCAGTGTGTGGACTGGTCCCAGACTTTCTAACAGAGAAATTTCAAATTCAGACCTTCAGTTCCCAAAATCCACAACCCAAGACATTCCTTCTTCCCTCTCTTCTTCCCCAGTCACCATCTGTACCTCCAAAGTCCTATAGTAGGGATCCAATAGAATCTTTGCTAGGGCTACAATCTGCGGAGTACGGTCCCAGCCATCTGAACAATGCACCAATACTGGCCGGCCCTCCCGGTCCACCGTGTTTGACACCAGAACTGCTGCCTTCAACATCACTGACAGATGCTGCAGCCATTTGGTGCTCTCCAATGCTGACAGCCAGCTATTTAGAGGAAGACAGCAAAACTTGTTATTGAGGGCCCCAAGTCCCTGGAAGACTCCCTATCAGTACACATAGGGCCAACAACTCCTCAGGAGTGCAGAAACCAAAAGACACAACATTGGAGGCAAATGAGTCACAAACTATTCCTATGAGAAGTACACACTTCAACCACTCTCTCTTGACAAGTTTTCTCTTATTTAGAAGACTACTGAATCTAAGAAGTTATCCCTCATACCTTTCACATCTCATGACAAACTACGTGGCTAAGAAATAGAACTGGGATGGCCAGGATCAACTCGTAACAAATAGAGATTACAGTTACAACCAGAATAAGACTTCCTGAACCAATCGAAACTTAAATGTGCGGGTCACTTCTTCCCTGGAGAAAGAACATATCAGATAAGATACAGCCTGGGACAGGGTCAGAACAGCACAGAGTACTCACTTGCTAGGGTCCGGCATCTGGCTGCAGACGGCTCGGAGGTACTGGAAGCTGTTCCGAATAGAGTGGATATTGGCCATTCCCATGAACACTACTTCACAGTTGGGATAGTACTCTGCAAAAGAGGGAAGAGGTAATAAGGGCCAGTCAAGAAAAGAGTGCCTGGGGGACAGCGAGGTGGTGCAGTGAATAGAGCACCGCCCTGGAGTCAGGAGGACCTCAGTTCAAATCTGACCTCAGACACTTAACCCTTACTAGCCATGTGACCGTGTGCAAGTCACTTAACCCCAATGGCCCTGCCTTCTCCCCTCCAAAAAGCTTAAAAAAAAAAAAAAGAATAAGAGTGCCCAGTGTGATGAAGGGAGTGGAAACTATGATGTACAAGAATCAGCAGAAGATGGGTGGCTAGGTGGTGCAGTGAATAGAGCACCGGCCCTGGAGTCAGGAGGACCTGAGTTCAAATCCAGGCTCAGACACTTAACACAAAAACTAGCTGTCTGACCTTGGGCAAGTCACTTACCCAATTGCCCTACCTTCCCCCCTCAAAAAAAAAAATAAAATAAAAAAGAAATCAGCAGAAGGACACGTCCATGTTTGGCCTAGAGAAAAGACTTAGGAAGGAGACATGATGGGTCTCTTTATATACATAAAAAGCTGCCAAGTGGAAGAGAGATTATACTTGTTTTGCTTGGCCCCAGATGGCAGAATTATGAAGTAGGGAAAGAAATTGGCAAGAGACAGATTTCAGGTCACTAAAATAAAAAAATACGGAACAATGAGTTTCCAGAGGTAGAATGGGCTGCTGGGGGTGGGGAGTAGGAGTATGAAAAGGAGAGGGAATCAGCTGCCCATCAAAGGATGTTTCTGAGCAGAGTCTGGACAGCCACTTGTTGAGGATATTGTAGAAATAACTCCTGTTCAAATATATATTGTGCTAGGTGGCCTCTGGGGTCCCTTTCAACTCTTGAGATTGTATGATTCTAAACAAGAAGGGGGAAGCCTCTTGTTCCCACTTCTATACCTGCCTGGCAAAAATGGGGCCTCCGAGTGAGGACTGGATCTTGTTATAAACTGAACTACTCTGACCTCTCTGAATACCACAAGGAGACAAAGTAGGTGAAGAAAAGTAAGCTATCAGCAAATACAAGGAAAAAGGTGAATGTACCTTCACATTCACAGCCTCCGCCCTTGGCCCGGTTAGCCACTGCTGCTGTGTAGGATCGAGCATCTAAGATGAGCAGCTTCTGGGGTGCTCCAGTGCTCTCCACTCCAGAGCATGCTGTAAGAGAGGAATCTAAAACACATGGGGAAAGGACACCCAAGGTAGGAAGGTCAGAAACAACTGTCCCAGTTTTCCCTTGTTCCTATGGCACTCTCCCTCTTACTTAGCTAAAGGAGAAAGAGCCACGTACATATTAAGTGATAACTCCCTCCTCCCACTGCCACACCTCAGTTTAACTCCCTGGTAATTAGGTTTAAGGTAAAGCGTGCCCCTCAGTACTGAGTGCCACATCTTACCGAAGTCAGCATCACATGTTTCACTTCCCTCACTGTTCCCATTGAAAGGGACACCCCCAGCTGCCCTCACCCCAGGATCCAGGGCACAGGCTTTGGCAATAGACGTAACCAGGTACTCATCATCAGCATTGCGCCAACCCCACCAGCTGATCTCTGGCTGGCTGCAACGGGCAATGGCAGCCCCATTGCGCAAGTGCCTAGAAAGAAGAACATTGTCAAGCTGCTTTCAAAGCAAAGACAGAGACCTGTCCCAGAGAGCTCAGGGACCCCAGAGAAGCCAACCCAGAGGCAGAGAGGGACAAAAGTAAAAAGGTTCTATATTTAAAAGATGACCCTGATTCCATGAGATTTGTATAACATGTAACCTGTTAGACTCACACAGGAGGAAAGAGAATCATACCAAGAACTCCAAACCCACCAGTAACTTTATCTGGCTGTCAGTATCCCAAGTAGAGCAAATGTTAAAATTTTTTAAAAGCTGACTGACTTCTCCATAAAGATCATTTTTGGAGGAACAGAATCTCCTCCTAAAAGATAGAGCAAAAACAGAGCAGAGCCCAGGGATCTTGACTCCTCATGAGTCAAGCAAACCACTCCCAAAATCCTAAATACCTGAGCTACCCATAGACAAAAGTGGAGACCCTTTCTCCTCCTGAATAAGAAAACCTCCTCTAACATCAACCCTTCCTACCACACACACAAGTCCCATTTCCTTACCTATACACGACAACAGGGATCCGCTTCCAAGAACGGAATGAAGCCACATTCTCTAACTCCTTATCTGTGATCCACACAGGAACCAAAAGCTTCTGGGGGTAACTGGGACATAGCCTAAAGAGAAACCAAAGAATACATTTGAATTTTGGTTAGAAAATACAGAATACAAGATCATAGGTCTAAAACTAAAGGGACACAAAATAGTAGATAGGGCACTACTGGGACCTGGAGTCAGGAAGACCAAGATTCAATATCCTACCTCAAACACTTACTAGCTATGTGACCTTGCGTGAAGACTTAATAGCCTCTAAGGTCCCTTCCAGTTCTAACGCTATGATCCTATGACCATAGAGGTCATTGAGCCTAATCTCTTTATTTTTATAAATAAGAAAACCTACACACAGAGAAATTAGGTTATTTGTCCAAGCTCACACAGGTAGTAAGTGACAAAGCAGGAATTCAAACTTAGACTCTGTGATTCCACGTTGAGTGTTCTTTCCCCTTTGCCACACTGTTTTCCTCTGGGAGCAAGAGCTCATTAAGTGATCACAGACTTTTCCCTTCCTCAACCACCAAGTTTTTCCCATTATCACACCATCTACAATGATTAGTTCCTAATAGGTGGGGTCAGAACCTCTCCTGCTGTTTCTCCTACAATGTTTTCCTTCCCTCTGGCCCTCACTTGTAATTGCTGTTGATGTGCGAGACTCTCCAGACGTTGTGCAGGTCAAACCCCATCCTCACCAGCTCTGCCTCCTGCCGGCATCGTACATGCTCTCCTACAAATATATACACCAACTGTCAGTATTCATAAAGAATTATGATCTTTAAGGAAGATGGAGGGAGGGAAAGAGAAGTCAGACCACCACCTAGAAGGCTGGTTGACAGAAAATGGCACTGAGGATTACACAAGAGGTAAACACCAACTCACCTGGCTGGCAAAGGTGGGTGTGCTGCTCCTCCTCAGTCAACCCCAGGCACCAGGCATGGTAGGCAAAGGCAAAAAGGTCCTCCGGTTTGGCAGGTCTTGCTGTGGCTCGGCTCAGCCTTGACAACCACTCTTGGCACTGCTTGAAAGTAGAAAAGTGGCACCTGCCATACAAAGAGCCACAGGACTAGATAAGGCAAGGGGTAGTAATACATAGGGGAGGAGGCAGTTTAGGGGCCAGAAAAGCAATAAGAAATGGCAGGCTGGAAGACTGTTGATACATGAATCCAAAGGAAGCTGGATAGCCTATGTTAGTCAGACTGGATACCCTAGAGACAGGAGTCTGGTCATGAGGCCTGGACAAGTCTGTTCCTTCCCCTCTCCCTCTCCACTTAGAGGATGTCCTAGTCCTCTTTCAGGGGCCCTTTTCCCACAAAATAGCACTGGTTGGTTGTTTCATGAAATCTAAACTCCTGTCTTTCTCTTTCCCCTATCCCTTTGCTTTTTTTCTTCTGAATTTACCTTCACCAACTGTCTTTCCAAGTCGTCTTTGAAATCAGGTCCCAATTTCATCCAATCACATTTCCCTACCCTTCCTAACATAAATTTTCTCAAACCTCACCATCCTTCCAAATATGCCATGGTGATCCCCGCTCATTATCACATTCTCCTCCTCTATTAGAAGGTTACCATCCCCCTCAAGACTCAATTCAAATAGGACCTCCTCTAGGAAGCTTTCAATTACTTTATCCAACTCCATTATAATCAAGAGAGACCCTCCACTAAGGAATATCTAAATCCCTCAAGTGCCTATCAATACCACATGAGAAATAAGAAAATGGGTAAATGCTAGTTCTGTATCCCCAACTAAAATATTAATTCCTTGAAAGCAGGAGCCTTTCTTCATCTTTATCCTCCTTGGCACCTAGCAAGCACTCAACAAATGCCTAATGTTTGATTACTGGAGATATTAAGCAAGATGTCTGAGGAAGAGAAGACATATAAAAATTCACAATTTATTACTGAAAAGTTCCATACAAAAAAGGAAATTAAAACAGTTCCCTGAGAAAAGGTACTGCTTTACTGAAAATGTAGCATTAGTAGATAATTGATAAACATCTGATGAACTGAATTAGGCTCTGATTCAGTGAGAGAATTCTTGGCAGTAGAGAAGTCTGGCAAAGACAGGAGGGATAGAGCAGGGACACCTAATGGCTATGCTACCCTCACCTCACCACCTTGGAATCCTTGCAGGCAATGTGAAGCTGAAACATGTCCCGGCTCTCCACACTGTCAATCATCCGCAAGGGCACCTAGTAAGGAAGATAAGAAAGAAGGCTTAAGTCTAGGACCCAATCCATCAAAACTTAAGAGTTCATCTCTCTCAATACTAGGTACAGAATACCCAAAAAACAGGCTAAGAAAAAGAAGGTAGTGGGGCACATAGCTGAGGGAATGAGACAGAAGCCCAAAGAGAAATGGACAAGAACCTCATATAGATTTTCTTGTTGAAAGGAGAAAAGTAGCACCTGACACAAGAGGAGCCACAGGTCTGAAGAAGGCAAGGGATAATCCATAAGAGTCTGGGGTATGGGAAGGACCCCCCCATCCCCACCCCACACATACAAACCCACCCTGTTCCTGTTACCTGGGGGCAAAGAACAAGAATAGGAACTCACGTTAATGACCGAGTCTTTGAACTTGATGTGTAACCGGTAGTTGGAGATAGCAATAAGGGCATCAGCTGCCCGGCCTAGGAACTCTACCCCCTCCCCCTGCAGCACTGTGAAGGGTACCTGCCAAAAGATAGGCCCAGAAGTTAGAGCTAAGCCTGTCCCTATTTACCACCCCCACCAATACACCTCTGCTCTCTAAGGCTCCCTGTGGAGGAGCTGGGCCAACACAAGGGAAGTAAGTCCTCTCCATGGTAACTTAAACCAGGCAACTGCTGCCCTGCAGAGAGTTGTCCCTCCCATCCCTGGGGCCAAAAGTTCCACAATAAGGTAAAAGACTCCCCTCCCAGCTGGCCTTGGTTGGGAGGCAGATGACAATGAACAGCATCAAACAAACCTCCTCTCTGATTCAGATTTAGTCCAAAGAGACCTCAGAGGCCATCTAGACCAACTCTTTCATTCTATAGATGAGGAGCCTGAGGTCCAGAGGTGGGGGCGTGACATGGTCACATAGCAGAAAGTGGCAGAGCAAGGACTGGAAGCCAGGTCCTGACTCCAAACCCAGGCCCTTTCCATTATACTCTACCATACTACCTTCTTCCCAATAAGGAAGAAATCAAGTAGGTCATAAATCAAAGGCCACAGAATTTCTGCACTGGAAATAAAGTTTTAGAAACCATCTGGTCTCAACCCCTTACTCTGCAGATGAAAACAGAGGGGCCCATAACAGCATGGTCAGCCCATGGTCCCAGACCTGTCACAAGAACCAAGGTCTCTTGATCCAAGGTCCTTTTCCAGGCATCTCAGCTTCCAAACTCTCACCTGCAGATTCTCTTCTTCCTTCACTAGTTCCTTGGGGGGAAACAGATCCTTGGCTTGGATATACTCCAGGCTGGGGGGCCCCTCCTCACCCTGTGAAGGAAGCCACCACCCTGAGTTACCAGATTCCTATCCCCAAGGGTCCTTCTAGTCCATTAGGTCACCCCACAAACAAAAAAAACATTCAGATGAGGAATTCTACACAGGAAATAAAGACTTGGATGACAGAAGAACCCATAACGGCTCAAGGTTAATGAGCAAATCTAGGGGAAGAGTTAGAATGAAAGGTTGATGAGGAACCAAGAGTCTAGGCTCCTAAGCAAGAGGCTCTCAAATAGAACTGAAATTTCCAAAGAGTGGAGAGGGAAGGACATGATGAGATATAATAAGAGAATAAGAAAATGAGGGCAAGAGGAGATTCTAAAGAAGAGAACTCAAAGTTGACAACTGATTATGAGGAAAGAAATATAAAGAACAAGAGCCTGGAGCCAGAAAAAGGATGATAAATGAAGAAAACAAAGAGGGAGGAGGGCAGGAAATCTGGTCCTGTGCTTCCAAAGGGTCTTGGTAGATGTTTTCTAATTATATCGCATCAAAGGTATGTTTGGAGAGATGGGGAGGTGGGGTGAGGGGGGCAGAGAGCTGGCTGGCCTCTTTTCTTTGTTGGGGCTCAGACTATCCCCTGACAAGCAACCTGCCCTGAATCTTGTTCTGAAGGGGAATTCTTGGGGAATATTCCGATGTGAGCAGAAGTTCTCCCCGAATAGGATAAGAAAAGAGGATTATCTCTAATTAGGAGGGGCTAGGAGACCCAAGGACAGCAAAGGGAAGATCTTAGAAACACTTATTAGGGTATGGAGTATTTTGGAAGAAAACTGGGGAAATGAGGAAGTAGAATAATCAGGAGAGGGGAGGGAACTACTGAATGATACAGAGCCAGAAGGAAAGAGATAGAAGGCTTATGAAAAGGAGAAAAGGAAAAGAGAAAGGTATCTAACTGTCTAGGGGACAATCAAGGAGAAGAGACTGCCATGTCAGGACAGATAGAGTTCTTGAGAGATGGAGGGGAAGAGATGGAAAAGTAGAGATGATTCACCTTAGTCATGAGTACGAAGATATACAAAATAGGCAGGTGGCCAAACAGCATCAAAACAAGCAAGGGTATATTGCCTAGAACTAGGGGGAAAGTAAGGGATGAGAAGGGTAAGAAATGGTAACCCCCTTCAGGGCGGGGCCTAGAGCTCTGCAGTCAAGGGCAGTGGCTACAATAAGAGCCAATAAATCTCCATCCTTAGTCTGCGGCAGTCTCTGACACCAATAGATTAAGGTGGGTTCCAGGAAAGAAAGAGTTAATCCTAGTCTAACCTCCCACCCCCTCCCCTCCCCTCCAAAGGTCATTAGGTTAGGCCAAGGGGCTAGAAAAGGCTACTCTTAGGAACTAGCACCCTATATAGTTTCTATGGCTACCAACAAGGATCCAGCAGAGAGGAGAAACCCCAGCATCCCAGGCCTAGCCAGCACTTACAAAGCAGCTGAGCATTGAGCAGGAGACTCGGGCAGTCAGGCTCATGGTCGCAGGCAGCTGGGGCCAGTGTGCATCTCCCCGAAGCCTTAGCCACTGCCCTTCCGCCAGCCTGGGGCACCCACAGCATCCCGGCTACAGGGCCCAACAGATACAGTAACCGCAGCAGCAAGGGCAGCAGCAGCAGCAAGAGCGGCGCAGCAAGGGAGCACCAAGACAGGGGCCTCCTCTTCCTTTCCTCCCCTTCCTCCCCTCCTTTCCACAATGGACTGGGCCCCGGCTCCGCCCTCCAAGCTAAGTAAGGAAAGGAGGGAGGAAGAAGGCGGAGCCATGGTGCCGCTCTGCAGCGGGCCACACAGGGCAGCCTGCTGCCTCCACCTCCCCACCAAAGCAGACTCAGGCTCCACCCCTCCACCCAGCAGGGTCCCCCACCAATGCAGTCTATGGTTAGGGGCATCTCCTAAGCTGATGGCGTCCAGGGGTAAGAGGGCAGCACTGCAACTGTCACGGGAAAGGGAAAAAGCCAACAATCCCTTCAGAGAAATTTCCACGCAAGTATCTGCTGTGCTTTCCCCGTACTCCCTGTCAACTCATGCCCCCTTTCCCCCCAGTATCCTCCCCAAACTCTATTCTTCCCTCCTTAATACACCTAGCCTCTTCCCCCAAGACCCCCATCTGCCCATCTCCGTTTCTTTCTCCAAAATGTTCTCTCTGCCCAGAGAGGCCGTTCCTCATTTTATTCCTAACCCCCTAGTATTTTCCCTAGCCCTTTTCCTTCAATGATCTTCCCATCCCCCATCAGCCTGTTTCCTTGGCCCTCTAATCCCTGCCTCTCTCCTCTCTCAAGTCCCCTACACACTCTCCCCCAGAACAAAAGAAATACAAGTCATTCCCACCCCCACAAGCCCTTTAGAAAGGTAGACCAGTTTGATTTAAGGCAGTCACCCCAAACCTCTGAAAATTTGGTCCCTGTGGATTTCTGATGCCAAAACCTCTGCCTTAGTGATAACTTCACCTCACCTCGTAATTTTTCTCTGTCCTCTGACTCCTGGGGGAAAGTTATTCTTGGGGTGAAGGAGAATTCCCAAAAGGAGAAGAAAAAGAAAAAAGGAGCTTCCCATAAAGGACAAAGAATAATAACTTAAATGTTTTCAAAGTGATCTATATACGTTATCTCACCTGATTCCTCTCTTCAACCGTGTATAATGAAGATATTACCTCTATTTTGCAAAAAAGAAACCTGAGGCTCAGAGAGGTCATGTCTTGCTCAGTCACATAGCTAATAAATCTCAGAAGCAGAATTCAAGACCAACTCTCTCCCAAATCCAATTCTAACTTTTTCCACTATAAGAGGCTGCCTCTAAACAAATGAACTGAATCTTAAGATATGACAAGGGAGGTTGGTGGGAAAGAGGGGAGTGGCAAAAGCAGAGACCAATAATGAGAAGGTTTACAAAATAGTTCTGAGTTAGAGTGAGGGTCAGCTGGAGCCCCTAATTCTTCTCTGATCTCAGTCTTTAAGACTGGCAGATGCTGGAAAGAAAGAATATAAGCAGTCAACTGATAAGCACCCTATAGTTCAAAGTCTCTCCATGGAAAGAGGCTTTAGTCATTTCTATCAAAGCCTCCAAAAGCAACACCTAAAATCTTGATGCTAAAGGAAGAACTGAAAGTATTTTCTTCCCTGATACAAGGGAAATCTTACCCTGAAAGGGGAAGAAACAACCAAAAGTAAAGGAACAGTTTGGTTTAGAAAGTACCTAAATCCCCTTCTCACCCCTCCTCCACCCTTTTCATTCTGCTATCTCACCTCTCAGGGGCCAGGTATCCATGTAAAACTACTAGTTAAAAGCTTAGGGAAACAGATAGGGCCAGTAATAAAGAGAGGAAACAAGAAAACAAGGAATGGAAAACGAGATGAATAAATTAAAATGAAGACTGAGATAAACCATTCCAGAAGGATTCAGTAGAGCCCTGAATTCAGAATTACTGGACACCCCATCAGTTTTACCCTGGGTGGCTAATTTAGGATCACAGATGTTTTGAGGTTAAATCATCATCTCAATGAATTTATGGAACCTCTCCACTTCCCTCCCAAATAGCATCAGATGCTACCAACATCTCACAAAGTAAGAGTCACAAAGAGCATCAAACTAATGACAAAGCAGCACCCAGAATAAATGGAGTAGGGAGGGGCCCAACCTCAGGAAATTCCATCAGGGATCCAGGGCAAATTTTAAAAGTTGCAAAGCCAAGAGAAAAGCTGGTGGTTATTAAGCAGTGCTTGGAGGGCTAGGTAAAATGTGGGTTTCTGGAAATAATCTATCCAATCCCAGTAAGGTTGGTGTTCTAGGGATGGAGTCCCAGGTTCATCTCTTAGGCTAAAAGTCAGGAGTAGGGGGAATGCGGAGGCAGGAGTATAGAAAGTAGCTTGGAGTTGGAATGGCAGAGGAGAAGTAGGTAGGCTGTATGGAACTCAGAGCTTAGGCTTTCTTTGGGTCCCAGGTAGAGAAAGAAGGGGCACTGAGTACACACTCGGCTAGGGAAAAGACCCATGATAAAGGAAAGGGACTTGAGGAAGCCAGGTAAGAAAGAACCATGAGGCTGTGAATACTCACCATCCTACTGTGTGAGAGTCCTGGCTATCTGCTTCTCACTGTGAGAGTAAAGAAGGGGAGAAAGGTCAGGATCAGTGAACAGGGCTACTTTTCTCTTCATCATGCAGTCAATGGATCACATGGCCCAGCCCTTCCCCAAAACCACCTCCCCAACCCTGGAATCCAGCTTCCCCATGAGTCATTAAAGCACTAGCTAAGGTAATGGAGTTCTAGAAGACAAAAACTGAAAGGTCAAGGTCTTCTATCCCTTGGTGACTATTCTGCAGGGCCTGGAACAAGCTTCACATGCCTTGAGTAGAAATGCAGCCTATCCATGGCTACCCAGCAAATCAGGAATTCAAAGGCCAAGTGTCCTACCTCCCAGCCTCCCAAGGATCCCCACAGGACCCCAGCCCCTATGGCTTGGACCTCAGGGGCTGACAGCCCCCAAGGGAAGTGAGAATTTCCAGCCCTGACTCACTCCTGCAATGCTCAGCCCCAGCCTCTTTGTCCTGTGGCCCCAATGAAGTATAAACCCAAAGCACTGGTGGTCTGGAGTCTGTGGGGCTGACCTGTTTACTGTGAGCAAAGTCCAAGACAGACGACAGGACCAGAGGGCAGCCAGACTGGAAAGGGACTAACCAGGGATAACGGGCCTGGGTCAGAAACAGAAGGTGCTGGGAAGGGGTCACTCCCTCACTCCAGGCAGCATGTAGGACCAGCCGTAGGAGGGAATGAAGCCCCGAGAGCAGGCCAACTGCCTTCACTGGCTTTGGCCGGCAGCTGTCAGAATTAAGGCTCCCTTCCCAGCCCCACTCTGAGGCACCTGTGGGGCTGAAAGCAGCATCCGTCTCCCACCTGGTACCCAAACTCAGGGGGCCCTGGCTGCAAGCAGCCCTCCCCCCATCGCCCAAGAACACTTCTGGGAGAAGGGCCTCCAAGGGGGAGGCGCTCCCATCTCCCAGGGCCTGATCCCTCTCAGCCACCCCGACCCTCCCTGGGAGCCCAGGGCCTCCCAAAACCCAAAGTCGCCTCTGGGGAGGGGCAGGGCTGCGGCCCCTGAGGAAAAGAGAGAGCGCAGGGAGCCCGGCGGGCGAGAGGCCGGGGCCAGGCCATGCAGCCGGGGACTCCCCCGCCTTCCTCGCCCTGGGAACCCGGCCAGTTCAGGGCTTCCCCAGCGGGACGGGTACCGGGTGGGACGGAAGCCCGGGCGCCCAGGTGCCCCAGGTCCGGGGGCGGGGCCTAAAACCTCAGGGGGCGGGGCCTAGAGTGACAGGAGGCGGGGCCCTAAGGCATATGGTGGGGGCGGGGCGGGAATCTAGCGGTTCCCGGGCCGAACAGGCTATGCGCGGGACGCGGTGACTCACCCGGGCAGGAGCCGCGTCTGCCCGACCCTCCGAGGCCGCGTTCCCACCACTTCCGTCTCCCGCAGCTGCTGAGGCCGCGCAAACGGGACCCTGCCACGGGGCCCCTACGCCCCAGCCAATCATATCCTCGCCTGTGCCCGCCCTGGCCAATAGCCACGCTAAGTCCCTCCCCGCCCACACCGCGCAGCCGTCGCCCTCACTCTGTACAGTGCTCATTGGCCCTGATGGGCAGACGCCTTCCCAGGCCTTCAGCCTATCTGATGGCGACAGAAAAGACGGTATCCAGAGAGAGGAGGTGCGAGGCCCAAGGAAGAGAAAGAACCAATAGGAAATCACAGCGCGTCCCTGCGGCAGCCAATGAGTAGGCAGCAATGGAAGGACGGGCGTTCCGGAAACCGGAAATGAGGTTGGTCCGTCGCCTACCGGCTGCGCCATGAGAGGCGGGGTTTTAAGAGCCACCTCCAGAGGTGGTAGTTCTCGCGCGCCTTTTTTACGCTTTTGTGTCTCACCTTTTCTGCCCCCTGCCGTCGCCTGGGCGACTGTGATTAATGGAGTGTAGCACGGAAGAGAAGGAGCCCAGGAGTTCAACCTGAGAGACAGAGGCCCGCGGCTTAAGTCCCTGATAGGAGCGTGGCCTAGTCCCTTTCCTGGGGCCCTGCCTCGTGTGCGGGTGCTCTCCTACAGCCTGGTCCTACAGCCCCTGGTTTCTGCCCTGGCCCTCCTCCCCAGCCAGCCCCCTCCCGTCACCGACCGTCGCTCTTTTATTCTCCCTCCCGCTCGTTTTCCTCCACTCTTTTCGCCCCCTCGATCTTCCCCCTCTAACTCTCCCATGCCCCTCTTCTTTCGCCTCTGCTCCCCTTTTCTCCCCCTTTGCCTCTCCCTCCCTCCCTTAGCTCACCTCCTCAAGGTCCTCTCCTTCCCACCCGATTCCCCCCGCTAGGTGGCGCAGTGGCTAGAGACTTGAGTCCGGAGTCAAGAAGTCCTGAGTTCAAATGCAGCCTCATACACTTACTAGTCTTGTGAACCTGGGCAAGTCACTTAGCCACTGTCTACCTGATTTTCCTCAACTGTAAAATAGGGATAATATCTCCTGCCCCAAAGGCTTGAGGATCAAATGAGACGCTTGTTTAAAAAAAAAAACAAAAAACGGTGTGTTGCCTGGCACTAAGTAGGCTCCGTATCAATGCTTATTCCCTCCTAATCCCCATGCTCCCTCCTTTTCTCCACTTGCTCTTCCATCTTTTAGGTCCGACACTGCAGAGCCAGTCTGGAGTTCTGAGCTAGGCTGACCCTGATATCCGAGCCCTGGGTAGAGATACCCAATGTATGAAGATTCTGGTGGTAGCGCCTTAGGCCACCCTCCTGCTCAGGATTTTTTTTTTTTTTTGGGGGGGGGGGTGGGAAGAAAGATTAGACAACTGTGAGCCAGGCTCCTGAGGTGTCTTCCTCTGCAGTAGCATCTTACTGAGCCTTTTCTGTAATACATAAAGCTTGATCCAGCACAAAATACTGCCAAGGGGCCTGGACTTTCCAACCTAAATATGTGTTATTGTAAAAAGTAACGTGCAGTGTAGTGATGACCTTGATTTCTTGAAGGTTAACCCTCTCTGGCAGGCTTTTAGGTGTGACCTGGTGATCAACATAGAGTAGTTCATCTCTTAAATGAACTTGGTTACTAGGTGATCAATTTTTTCCAACCCTAGCAAATTGAAAAAAGCACCCAAGCCAGAAAGGGGTTGCTCACAAATGTGTAAGGGATACACCACCCCGGGCCCCCGTGAAATCATAAAACTTGGAAGTAATGTGATTATTAAAAAAATCACTTGTACTTTCCTATTTTCCTCAAGTGACATAACCTCGCCTACCTACCTCTGGTCCTAGCCCTACTCCCATCCTTCCACCCACTAGAAAAAAGAAAAGAGTAGGTCATCCAAATTCCCAGCCAACCTTCAGGCTACCACCTGAAAAAGCTGGGGATCTCAGGAAGTGACGAATACAGTTGTGGGAGCCAAGGAATTCAGATTCCGATTCGTTAGACTTTATTTCTTTTGAGTCTCTAGGGAGGCAGCAGGGACATAAGGCGAAGTGGCAGTAGCTTGAGGGACCAGAGCAGATCAAGAGCTGGGAAGAACCAGGAGAAAGAGGAGGAGACATACATCCAAGGCAAGGGAACTAACTAGTTCTTCTCCTTCTGTCTCTGAATTTTACTCAGCATCTCCTGCATCCTTCGCAACTGAAATAGACAAGCACATTGACCTGAACCCCCACACTACATATCAGGAGCTCCACAAAGTTCAGCTTCCTCAAACTAGATCCTTTACAGTAAGTTTAGAAGTATTCTTGTCCAACAGTTCTCAGAGGACGGTTGCCAAAACCTTTTGAAGGGGTCTATGAGGTTTCAAAACTATTTTGATACTATTAAGAGATGTTTTAATTTTCAAATATGATATATGTTAATAGATATAATCCACAAAAACATATGCTGTTTGGGGGAAGGGGTACCCAATCATTTTAAGAAATCCTAAGACTAAAAATATTTATCTGATCCAACCCCTTCACAGAACTCTCAATTAGCAAGTTCTCTCATTTTCATGGCAATACCCCACCCACCCCACCCCCATGCAAAAAGGACCCTGGCCAGAATGTTATTTGGGAAAGTCCTAAGAAGTAGAAGAGGTAGAACTTAGGGTTCAAGGAGGGGGATCTGATAGTTTCCTATTTTAACTATCTTTGCTAGACTCAGCTATTCTTGTGCTCTTGAAGGATTGCAAGTACTGCTGGGCCTTCTAAATGTAATCATTCTGGGGTAAGCCTTGGTTGCAGAGGCATAATTATAGTTCTCACACATGAAGTAAAAGCCCTAGCAAAAATTTATCAGAGATGGGACAGATCCTGAACCTTTCCACTATTCCCATGAAATTCAGCACTAGTTTGGGAGAGAATAGTCCCCTGACCAGGCAGAGTTGGACCACAACCCAACCCCATAGTCCCATCCCACTCTCACCTCCTCATCTTTCTCCCGGAGCAGCTTCTCAGTATCTACATCAATCCCAGACAGGAATGCTGGGATGGTGAAGTCAGTAACACACTCCCGAGTCAGTTTGCTGAGAGGTCGGGGGAAATGGGTGCCAGTGAGGGCAAGGAGACCCCAGGCCCCTGCCTGGATTCGGCCCTAGGGCCTGAAGGAGCAGGTGTGGAGGGCCTGCTCCCATCCACACCTTCCAACAGCTCTGCTTGGGCTCCTGGGGTTGGCTCTTCCCGTCCCGTCTGCCCTCCCCCCAGGCCCCCTTCCTGGCCATACTTGCGATTTCTTTCCTTCACCACCATTCGAGTCATGCTCTGGATGCATTGTGCCCGATAGTTCTCATAATGTATTTCCCTTGTCACATCCTTAAGATCCTGCATATGGGTGCGTACCAGCATGGTCCTCAGCTTCACAAAGTCGCAATGCCCTGGATTTTCCACTGCATAGCAAAGCTGGGAATGAGCCTAGTTTGAGGCTGGGGGAGTAGGGGAGGCAACTGAGGGCCAGAAAGTACCCTCCCTTCCCTGGCCCCATAAGAGTTTTTACCTTCTACAATACCCCAAGGATAGAGCCGTCCCCGAACA
This sequence comes from Gymnobelideus leadbeateri, assembly GCA_011680675.1. Taxonomy (NCBI): domain Eukaryota; kingdom Metazoa; phylum Chordata; class Mammalia; order Diprotodontia; family Petauridae; genus Gymnobelideus; species Gymnobelideus leadbeateri. The sequence goes on from WOXC01010953.1 coordinate 302,374, forward strand.
CGCCGCCCTTTGGCTTCCACCACAGTGTTGCTGCCGATAACAGCAAAAGGGATACTGTCCTGGAAGAAAGCAGGGTTCCTATTAGTGCCTACTAAACCTGCTCCCCTCTGAGGCCACACCTGCCCTTCTGACCAGAACACTTTAATTCCCAAGTATGCCGGTACACCCAGCCTCTAAGATGATTTTGATTGTTTCCCAGGGGTGTGCTGGAGTGAGTTCTTACTGGCTGGTGAGAGCCAGTTGTTAAATTTTCAATGTGAGCATTTTCGGTTCAGTCGTTTTCAGTCGTGTCTGACCCTTGTGACCTCATTTGGGATTTTCTTGGCAAAGATACTAACGAGGTTTGCCGTTTCCTTCTCCAGCTCATTTTACAGATGAGGAAACTCGGGCAAACAGTGATTTGCCCAGTACCATGGAACTAATGAGCGTCTGAAGCCAGATTTGAACTCAGGAAGATGAGTTTTTGTGACTCCAGGCCTGGCACCCTCTCCACTGCACCACCTTGTTGCCCATTTACACCTCAGAAATTGGCAATGCTACAAATCTCAGCTTGATTTATTGTTTTGTTGACTTTCTAAATTTAAGAAAGTAATGGAGAAAGTGTTAATAATGCAGATTAAATTTAAAAGTATGTCTCTATACATTCCACCCCCCCCCCCAAGCATTTGTTTCAAAATTTACCAGCATATCACTAGACCTTCCCCACCCCAACTATTCACCCTGCCACAAGCCTACTCTTTAACCCAGGAGAAATGGGATGAGCTAACCAGAGTGAAGGAAGAAAAGGAACTTCTGAGTAGGGAGGGAGGTGCCTATGCTAACTGCACTCATCTCAAGGGTCTCCACCTTCAAGGCCTGGTCCTGTAACTTGAATTCCTCATCTTCATCAGAGTCACAGGCTGGGAATTGGTAGATCTGGATTCCAAAGTGCTCTATTTCCTCTCGAATCTAAGTCAGAACACAAATTGGGGGGGATAGGAAGGTGGAATGGCATGGTTCCCAGAATCTGTATGCCCTTCCTCATCCACCCCATTTACTAGTGCCCCACCACATGTCTTACCTTTCGTTTCTTGTGCTCTACTTCATTGGGTGTTAGCGTGTCAGCCTTGGCCAAGATGGGCACAATGTTGACTCGATGATGCAGGGCCCTCATGAACTCCACATCTAAGGGTCGGAGCCTGGGGAAGTAGGGAGGAGAGAGGTGGCTCCTGGACCAACAGCTGTTCTCTCTCCACTCTAACATCCCAGCCCTGGGAGACTCAGAAGGTACTGAGTGCTCCCAGACAGAGGAAACATACCCATGGCCAAAGGGAGAGATGAAGTAGAGGCAGCAATGCACCCTGTTATCCTGAATGTTCTTACGGTTGAGGCCGCTTTCATCCCGGAAATACTGTTCAAACTGCTGGTCGATGTAATCTGCCACTGGCTTCCAACTGGGACAGGGTTGCACAGACAAAAGCATAAAGACCTCATGAACACTTATTGGTTCATGCTTTCAACAAATATGTATTAAATGCCTACTGTGTATGGAGCATTGTGTTCCTACTATATGTGTACCCTGAGATTGATGGGAGCTATACTGAATGGTAGCCCAGGGTCCTACCCTATGCCTTAAAGCAACAAGTACCATTTTTATTTCCTTATATTCTGCTTGCAACTTATTTTATTGGTTCTCATTAAGAAGCAGGCAACATAGTGTGGTGGACAGAGGACCAGTCTTGGAGTGAAGGATATTTGGTTTCAAGAACTACCACTTATACATACTCCCTGTGCTGGGCAAGTATTTAGTCTCAAACTAGCCTAGAAAACCCTAAGGATATAGGCTATAGATTAGTAGCCAATTTGTATTGGTAGAGGGAGTTTACACTGAACCTGCATCAATGAGAAGACAGGTATGGAGAAAATAATTTCATGGTCTTGGATAAAAAAGTCAATCCAGGGCTGGACATGTAGTAGGTATCTGGTATACATGGTTCTTGTTTGAAAAGGGTAGGCAAGGAAAAGCAAGATGAGAAGGAAACTGAACTGTCATAGAAAGATACCAGTGAAAAGCCCAGGTGAAGCCCAATTAAAACATAGGTGGCATGTTCATCCCCACTTTCATGCCTTTGTTCTAACTATTCTATCTACCCTATGTCCTCCTTTTCCTCTATCCAGAACAAAGATTTGGTTTACAGAGCATTTGACATCCATGATCTCCCAGGATCCACAACACCCTGTAAAACAGGTGATCCAAGAGGAAGAGAGGTTAAGTGACTCGTCCAGTGTCAGAGTGCTAAAGGTGGCCTTTGGGCACAAGTCTGCCCATAATCCAGATGTGACTTGTCATCATACTGTACAACCTCTGCCCACCCTCCAGAGCCCAGTTCAAGCAGCACCTCCTCCTAGCCTAATCTAATCTAAAGTGTTTCCCCACCCTCCTCCACCCTTTAAATTCTCTTAGTACTCAGTACATAACCTGCAATTTGCCACTTAATTATATGCAATTTTGTGCCATTTTCTAGTGGTCTCATTGGTGTGTTGTGGTCATAGAATCTAGAGCTGGAAGGGACCTTAAATATTATCCAGTCCAACCCCATCATTTTACAAATGAAAAAACTGAAGACCAGAGAGAACAGGTGCCAGAATCACAGGATTTCAGTTGGAAGGGACCTTAATAAACATCTAATCCAAGTCATGCTCAAAATGAATCCCATCATGACACAGCAGATAAGAGATCAGCTACTGCAGCCTGTTTGAAGGCCTCCAATGAGGCCCCATCTACTTGCTAAAGCAGACTGTTTAACTCTGGGGCAGTTCTATTTCTTAGGAAGTTTTTCCTGACATCAAGACTGCATTTTCCTCTCTGCTACTTCTACCAACTGTTCCTGGTTCTGACCTCTGGGAGAAAAGAGACCAACTCTAATCCCTCTTCCACATGCAGCCCCTCATCTGATAGCATGTCCCTCATGAATCAGTCTTTTATGCTGTAGTGCCTTTTATAGATGACATGCCTCAAAGACTTTCACCATCTTTGTGTCCTTCTTCTGGACACTCTCCAGCTTACCAACATGATCCTCACATTTCAGATGTGGTCACGCCAGCAGCAAGTGGCAGAGCAAGGATTCACTTCACAGTCCCCTGACCCTCATTCTCCCAAACCCACTCACTTTTCCTTGTCTCCCCAAATAGACCTTTGCTCTTCATATCTCTGTACCACTCATGTACTAGCCTGGTTCTAGCACAGTGGGTGCTAGCAATGGGGTGTAATACATTCTCAGAAGATGCTTTTTGATTAAGAGAAGAAAAGTGATAGGACATAGGGATGCTGCTGGACAGAGGGAGAAGGGGGCATGGCTTTGGGACATATAGGCAGAAGTGGCATAGTAATCCATACAGAACCAGAGCTTTGGAGAAAGCTCCAAAGCCTGGCTTGTTGTGACAAATTCATTGAACTCAGAAGGGCTATTATGTGACTTAAATAATGTATGTAATGCACTCTGTAAACTTTAAAGCACTGTATGGATGTTAGCTATTATTGACAGTTCCTTGCACACTTGTTGGAAGATATTCCCCTAGAGCAAGAGGAGATAAGAATGACTACATGGTTCAGTGAAAAGAATGCCAGATTTAGAACCTGGAAAGACTTGAATCTGTATCCAGTGTCTGACATTAGCAGTGTGACCACAGGCAAGTCATTTAATTCCTCATGCCCCAGGCTCCTCATCCATAAAATGAGGATAATAATCCTTGTAGAACCTATTTCATAGGGTTGTTGAAAGGATCAAATAGCATGGTATATGTAAAGCAAATTACAATCCCTAAAACACTATATAAAAGTCATTTGATAATGTATCATCAATATAATATGTACCCAACACTGGGCTATGGGTAAAATGCAATCCCTGACAGAGCTTCCAGAGTAAGTGGGAAGACAAACTGCATAGATGTGAAACTAATAATTAGCAGTAATCAACCAATAAATCAACAAATATTCCTGGGTTGGCTAGGTGGATCAGTGAATAGAGCACTGGCCCTGGAGTCAGGAGGACCTGAGTTCAAATCCAGCCTCAGACATTTAACACAAAAACTAGCCTGTGACCTTGGGAAAGTCACTTAATCCCAATTGCTCTCTAAAAAGATATATATACATATTCCTGACACATACTATATAACCCAAGGCAAATCATTTAACTTCTTTAGTGCTCTAGGCAACGCTCCAAGGTACAGGTTGCAATATAGGTGCTGGCTTATATATGTAGAGGAAGTTTTCTTACCAGTAAGTTCCCTATACCAGTGAAATCACATGTTCCCTATCTATCCATCCCCTATTCTTATGCCTATGTCCCAGGCACTGTCTAGGCACTGGGGATACAAATACAAAAAAAAAAAAATGGAACTATTCCTTTTCTCAATTTGCTTAAAGACAGGACAGGTTGGGCAGTAGGAGCTCAGAGTAGCAAAGATTATTTGGGGTTAGGGGGGAGAGAAATGTGTATAAAATTTAGGGTGCATGAATGTGTGATAAATATATATATATATTATCACATATTCATGCACCCTAAACATACACACACACACACACACACACACACACACACACACATAAATAGTATGTACATACACTTAAATATATATCATATCCACACATTCCCTCACTTCCATAAATGTGATTATTACACAAGTCATTGAAGTACCTGGAAAAATCAAAGATAGGCAAGGTGCATACATTGCAAGGTCCTCACTCAAAAATCTTCAATAGCTCCCTATTCCCTTTGGAATCAAATACAAACTTTCCAGGCTACCATTTCAAATCTCTTTATGCTCTACCTGAAGCCTACCATTCCAAACTTATTTTATATTACTTTCTTTCACAAACTCCTGCCTCCATTCCTAGAATGCAATCCCTCTTTCCCAAGGGCCTCTTAGAATTGTCTTATTTTAAAACAGCTTGGTACTGTCTCCTCCATAAACCTCTGATTCTGAAGTTGTTAATATTTTTTCCCTCCTCAAATTACTTTGTATTTATGTATCAGTGTACATGGAATTTTGTTGTTGTTGTTGTTGTATCCTTCAGCAGAAGGTAAGCCCCTTAAGAGAAGGGATTTGTTGGGGTTTTTTCTTTATTTCCTCAGTGGATTCAGTGCCTGGTCCATAGTGTCCTTTTTGTCTTCAACTCCTGATATCAATGCTACCTCAAATGCTCCAATTTACCTCTTCCATAGCCTGCTCAATTACCATGATCTATTCCTCCATTCCACTTAAGGTCTATAAAGATGGTCATACCTCCTCGGTCTTGCCATCACTTTGCCATCCACTTCTGTTAATACCTTTGAAGTTCTTTTATTTGATCATCATCTTTTATCATCCTATCTTTCCCTATGTCTTTTTGACCCCTAATCCTGTTCTTTGCCCTGATCATGACTTCCACTCCCTTTAGTTCTTTCCTTGCTGTTACTTCTGCACTAGCTTACTCCCTACAGATGGTAGCACAGGAGATAGGAAGCTGGACCTGGAGTTGGAAACCTCTGAGTTCTGGCCAAGTCACTGAATCTCTGTTTACTTCAATTTCCTCAACTGTAAAGTGGGGATAACAATAGCACCTATCTCAAAGGATAGTTTTGAGGATCAAATGAGATATTTGTTTTAAAAAAAAGTGCCTGACACAGATTAGACACAATATAAATTGCCCTCCAAAAAGCAAAAATAAATAAATATTTGTTAAATATTAAATAGATATTTGTTAAAAAAAAAAGTGCCTGACACAGATTAGACACAATATAAATTGCCCTCCAAAAAGCAAAAATAAATAAACAAACAAACAAATAAATAAATTGTTTATTCCTTTCCCCTTCCCCCTATCTCAACCCTTTGGTGAACCAACTTAACTCTACATTGTCCTCTGCTCTTGAATCCTTTGCCACTTTGTCCTATTGTCATGCCAAGCCCCAATCTTGGATATCTCCCACCACCACCTCCTCCTTTACTCCTATTCATGCACTGTGAAACAGAGTTGGAGGAAATCATGAAGTCATGCTGATGGGCCCAGTTGTCTACATGACCAATGTGGAAATATGTTTAACATGATTGCACATATCCTATATCAGATTGCTTGCCCTCTTGGGTGGTGCTGGGGGAAGGAGGGAAAAAAAATTTGGAACTCAAAATCATAAAAAATGAATGCTGAAAACTATCTTTATATGTAACTGGAAAAAAATAAAATATTTTTTAATTTATGTTTTCTAATCTTAATTGAACCTTCACTGTAGCAAAACAAGCATTCTATTCCTCCCTAATAATGTTACTATCCCACTATCCATAACAGCTCTTCTTAACCTTCCCAATTCTCCTCAAGCTTCTCATGGCACAACCTCCTTCTCTTCCTCCCTGGCTGAGGACCATTCCTCATATTTCACTCCCAAAAAATTGAGGCCATTTTTGGAAAGCTTTTCCTTCTCTCTTGTTCCTCGCCTATCATTATTCAGACACTTTCTAGTACTATCTCCTTCCTTCACTCTGATCTTGTATAAAGAGGAGACCCTTCTCCTTAACAAAGTCAATTCCTCAACATGTACCCTTGATGCCATCTTCTCTCATCTCCTCCAGATTACCACCACCATCCCATCCCCATGCCCTCTCATCTTCAGTCTCTCATTCTATTGGCTCTTTCCCTGCTACCTATAAACATACCCATGTGTCCTCCAGCCTTGAAAAACCCTAATTTTATCCATCCTTGCTTACAATCATCTTATATATCCGTGTTTGAGGTGTATGTGGTGTTCAGGAGGACTAGCACCTCTTGTGTGTTTTTCAGGGCTGGTTTCATCCACCTTTGGTGTCCACCTGATTCACCCAACTCTCACCTGTGGCTCCAAGAACTCTAAATTCTCTCAGCAAATGGCTAAACCATGTTGAGGATAACCAACAGGAGTCAAACCTGTTGGTGAGTTAGGGGAATGTCTACCACTAGTACGCAAAGACTTTCCCTGGCTGAATGGGTGAATGACAACAATTTGTTCCAATGGCCTTGAAAGTGGCTGAGTGCTTAGAGTTTGGTCAGACATTGAAGATGCCAAGGTATCCCAGGCCACCACCAGTTGTCTTGATTTTCATCCTGCCACTGGACTCCAGTCACTCAGAGAGTCATGGGGAGAGAGAGAGAGAGAGAGAGAGAGAGAGAGAGAGAGAGAGAGAGAGACAGAGAGAGAGAGAGAGAGAGAGAGAGAGAGACAGAGAGACAGAGAGACAGAGAGACAGAGAGAGAGAGAGAGAGAGAGAGGCTGAAGACTTTGTACAACTCTACCTCACTTAAATCATACACAAGACATCAGCCCATGATGTTCTTGGTCCTCTTTGAAAATAAAAGATGAACAACTTTCTACCTTTACAACTCTTATATGCATTTCTTTCTTTCTACTCACAAGCTGTCATCCTGGCACAGGCCCTTATTACCTCTCATTTGCACTATGACAATAGCCTTCTAACTGGTCTCTCTGCCTCCAACTCCTCTAATCCACTCCATCCTCAACTCAGCTACCAATGTGGTTTTTCCTGGTCAATGACCTTCAGTGGCTCCCTATTACATCAAGGATCAAATCTAAAATCTTCTGTTCCTCATCTAAAGTTTTTCATTAGCTTTGTTTTTTCATCACCTTCCTACCTTTCCAGTCTTCTTACACTTCTTTACTCCCCTCCCCAAACCCTAAAATTTAACTAAACACATCCACATGTAGTTCCTTTAAAGTGACATTCCATCCTCTATCTCCAAGCCCTGGCACAAATTCTCCCTCCTACCTGGAATCTCTCTTTGCCTCCACCTGTAAATTTCCCCAGTTTCTCTTCAGGATTCAGCTTAAATCTCACCTTCTGCAGTAGCCCTTTCTAGTTTCTCAGATTATCTTCTATCTACTCTGAAAATAGCCTCTATCTACCTAGTGATTTACATGTTTGTTTCCTCCATTAGAATCTATGATCCCTGAAGGCAGAGATTGTTTCTGCCTTTCTTTGTATTCCCCACATCCAACATAGTGATAGCCTGATGCTTAATCGGTGCATGTTGACTGACTTCTATCCCCAGGACCTAACACAGTGACATGTATGTAGTATGCACATAATAAATGTTTATTGAATTTAATTTAGTTGGAGCACAACCTTATTTGCAAAATTCTGTGTCAGGGCCTAGAGTTTAAATAGATTAATACCCAGTCCCTTTTTTGCTGCCATTCCCCCAACCCACAGTTATTGTTCAGTTGAGAGACAGTATGGTAGAGAGACGGATAGACCTGGGGTTGGGAGAGACCTGAATTTCTCTTCTGACTGACATTTACTAGCTGAGTGATTTTGGGCAAGTCAGTTTAATTTATCTGAGCCTCTGAAAAAGGGAGATGAAATAATTGCACTGCCTACCACACAGGGACACTTTGAGGGTATACTTTTTGTGAATCTTGAAGCACCATAACACAGACATATGAGCTCATGTGTGTCCCTACCGAGGAACACAAAGCTTGAGACACAAAGTTTGCTTGAGACCTACCCTGTAGTCGGACCCATCTCCCTCTTCCTCCTGGATCCCATTCCCTCCCATCTTCCCTCCTCCCTACCACCTCACCCTTAGCAAGAAGATTGGGGGTGGGGAGATAAGATGGCTCAGTGAGAGCTGTACCACTCAGTGTTGTTCACAGCATCTCCAAAACCTGGTGTGTCCACGACCGTGAGCTTCAGCTTGACACCTTTCTCCTCGATGTCCATGGTATGTTTAGTGATCTCCACTGTTTGCATGATCCGTTCTGGAGAAGGGGAAAACTGAGGCCCAAGCAGGGGCGGGGAGATGTACCCCAAATCACATGGGCCTCGCCTGGACCAAAATCCAGGTGTCCAGCCTCACTGCCCAGACCTCCTCGCCCTCCTCCATTCTCACCCTTATCTGGGTGCCTTTTCTATGGGAACCAGCAAGCTGCATGATTCCCAACACAGGAAATGCCGGTGGCTGTTGGCTCCAGCCCCAGCCTCTTTTCTGCTCCAGGATTCTCTCTGGATTCCTGGAATCCTTAGGGGGTCAGAGACCCATTTAAGAGCACGTGACTCTGCCCCCTGCCCCCTCTCTACTACCCTCTAAGAACTGCTAGACTGGGCAGGGGTCATCACAGGGAAGCCTCAACCTTCTCCAAGGAACTGGAGAAGTCAGAATATGGAGGGGAGACCTCTATCCATGGAAGATCTGTAAGGGCACTAGTTTTCTGAGAGAAGCGGTAGGTCTGCCAGCTCCCCTCCCTTGCTGCATCTAACCAATCCACTTACTCCCCTTTGCTCACCTTCAGAATTCAGTAATCTTCGGTCCCGGTACATGTCAGTGAGGAAGAGGCTGTTGATAAGGGTGGATTTGCCCAGCCCGGACTCTCCTGGGGGGAGAGAGGGCAGAGACACCCAATTAGGTATGGGAAACAGTGAAGAGACTTCTTCCTCAACTAAGCATATGGTATGGTGGGGTAGGGATAGAATGGGAAGGAACTGGTAATAGCTCTTCTCCCTCCTATTCTGACCAAAGGTTAAAGCTAAAAAAGGTATCTTAGAATTCATCTAATCCACCTCACTTATGTATAGAGAAAGAAGCTAAGGCCCCCAAAAGAGGGAATCAATTACGCACAGTCATCTAGGTATTAGGGCAGCAGAACTAGAACCCAAGCATCCTATTTCCTGGTTTAGGGTTCTTTTCCCTGCACCATATTGTCTCCAAACCAAGACCCTTCAACTACTTGTCTGGTGTTTTCCGCTCCTTCCCCCACCCCCAGCACCTTTCCTGCCAGTAATTTAGAGAAGATGTGGCCTTTGATGCTCTCTTGTTATCCCTATTCCTCTTTTCCCATGGGAGACTTCCCAATTCCCACCATACCTGCCACCATGAGGGTGAAGTCAAAGCCCTTTTTCATAGACTTTCGATGAACCTGATTGGGGAGAGTAGCAAACCCCACATACTCCTTATCATCCTGTCAGAGAGGAAGTACAGCCTTGTTTAGGGAAGGGCATAGAAGGATTTCCTGGACCTAGATTTAGCCTCCTCCCATTCACCCACAACCCTGGAAAGCAGGTGCTCATGGTCTCACATTGGACCCAGAGACTCCAGGCCAAGTTCACTCCTGCCAGCCTGTATTCCTGGCCCTGTTGATGCTTATTGGGTAGCGCAACTTTATTGATCCCAGAGAATAATGAGGGACCTGCTGGGGTCATCATGATAGAGAGTCTACCAATGAGGGACAGAAAATCCCCACTATCCCTTAAACTTTTCTACATATACCTACACACTATTCCCTCCCACATCTCTCTCAGCCCTTCTTAAGGGAGAATGGGAATGCCCTACCTCCGAGGAGTCATAAGGGTCCAGCCTGCCCCAGGGGCTTCGAGGCCTGCTTGAGCTGCTGAGCATGCTTGAGGTCGGGAGGCAGAGGTGAGCCTGGTTTTCTGACTGGATTCGAGGGGAAGTGCTGGACTCCTTGTTCTCAGACTCTTCGAAGGGATCCAGGATAGTAGGGATGTGTAGTTGGGAAGGGCAAATTGCCTCAGGATGGGGGACATCACCCCCAGGGAACTCCTTTACGAATACAGCCAGCTCCGCCTCCTCTGTATCCTCTAGGAATCGCTTAATCTGGTGGGGAAGGAGGAAGGGAGAGAAGAAATACAAGAAGCAGAGATAGGTGGGAAGAAAGTAGGGAGAGGAAAGGGAAATGAGCAGAAGAGATGGAGAGAAGAAGAGTGAAAGGACAGGAAAGAAGAAAGGGATCGTTTTAAAAGGTAATTAAATATGTTAACAAAGTCAAAGAAAGTAGGAGTTCCTCATCATACTTCACTTCTCTCCAGCCTCAGTCCTGTTCAAGGCTCCCCCATCCTGGACAAATCTTCACCCTATTCCTTACACACATATATCCTTTATGTCTCACCACAGTATTGATGCCTGGCATTCTGAGACACAGCAGAATCATGGGAACCTATTCACATGAATTTACTCTTCCCTGACACCCCCCCACCATACATCAGAATACCAAACAGAACTAATTCCTTAGGGGGCTGAGAGGCACTGGACTTGGCTGAACCCAAGTACCATCCTAAAGGCCTGAGTCAGACCCAAATAGGGAATTAGCAGGAGAGACATGATAACTAGGAGTAGTCAGTCAGTAGAGAATTGTCAAGGGTATGAATAGGACTAAGTTGCCTAGGGATCAGGAAAGGAATAGAACAGTCTTGGTTTTAAAGAGGGTCTTCCTGGTAAGATCAGAGTGATAGCAAGCTGGATCAGTTAAGTTCCCCTGCTCCTGAGCTGCTGGCTTTGGGAAGGAGCTGGGCTAGGAGCACAGAATTTTTCCTGGGAATGAAAGCTTCAACCAACCATGTGAAACCCCCAGGAATTTCAGGCTCCCTTCTCAGATGTTAATTCCCAGAGATGCAGAGAAGCACAAAGTGGGAGTAATTCAAGTCAATATGCAAGAAGTAAATGCTGCATTGGACTACAGAAATGGAGAGAGGCTACAGTGAGAAGGGGAAAACATAAGAAAGTGGAGGAAAAGAAAAGGGAGGGTCTGTAAGCTTCCCTCCCAGTGGGAGAAGGAACTTGGTGAAGGCTGAGGAAGCAATCCTGCTGTTAGTTGTGCTAATAGCCTTGGCTGCCAGTTTGGGATGGACATCCCTTATTGTGGCTAACTGGCCAATCTTTCCATTCGAACGTTAACCAAGCTCTAGCTGGTGCCAGGTGGGGAGCTCTGGACTAGGGAGTATTTTCCTCTGGATGGCACTGCCACAGTGAGGCACCTTCTTTGTAGTTAGATATTCAGGGAATGTACCCCTATGGGGAAGGCAGAGAGTGGAGCAGAGCTGGAGGCTCATATGCATAGTCCTGCCCCCAAGCCCTAACCCAGATTGGGGGTGGGCCTCATCCCCTGCCAGCACCCTTCCCCCTTTCCCCATCACCACTGCCCTTCTCCTTTGGTGGGCAGTACCCTCTGCCAGGAGCCTGGTGGTGCTGGGCACAACCCTGCTCTACGATATCCACGTGCCATCCTTGGACAAAGGACAAAGGCCTCTGCGCCCATGTTATCATGGAAACTGACGCTGTCAGAGGACCTGGGCAGAGCAGGTGGTGCCCCTAATGATTAGAGGCTAGAGCCATGGACCTAGAGCAGGTAGAGCTGGCATCCAAGAACCCTCTTTCTCCCTGTCTCCCTTTCACAGACAAGAGAACTGAAGGAGAAAGACCCAGTAAGCCAATTCCCAAACCCCACTGCTTCTCAGTTCTATGCAAGAGGCAAACACAGAAAGAAAGGCTTCCCCAGGCTCCCCAGGCTTAAACCCCTACAACCTGCCTGTTGCTATGGCCACCATCGAGGGGGGGGGGGGGGGATGGGAAAACAGATGGAACTGCATCCCAAAGGCCATTTCTAGCTGGATCTCAGAATGTGGGAATTTATTGATAGAAAGAGGCTGGCTTGGGGGTAGGACTTGACCTAAAAAGGCTCTTTCCATCCCTGATGCTTGTGATGCCCCTGAGGGAGGAAGGGGGTGGGGTGGACAACAAGGTCAGTCTGGCAGGCAGCCCAAAATCCTGGGGAATTCCTATGAGGACCTCATCCTGTCCTCCCTCACAACTGTTCTGTGACTGAGCAGTCAGCTCTGGTAGAGGGGTTAGGGAGGGGATTTCAGGGGGTTATATGGGAGAGATGTGACAAGGTTGCTAGGTCTGACTTATACCTGGACTTCTAGCCTCAAAGAAGACTCCCTTCCCCAGGGAACAGAAGGGGAAGAAAGGCAACAAGGTTTTAAGTACCTGCTATAGGCCCAACATTGTGGTTAGCACTTCACAAATTACCTCATTTGAGACTCACAGCAACCCCAGGATGTAGGAGCTATTGTCCCTCTTTCAAAGATGAGGAAACTGAGGCAGAAAGAGGCAAAGTGCCTTGTCTCCCGTCCAGTGTTCTATCCACTGTGCTGCTAGCTGCCTCTCTAAAAGGGGATACCAGGAGCAACTAGGTGGCACAGTGAAAAAGCACCTGCCCTAGAGTCAGGAGTTCAAATCTGGCCTCAGATACTTAACACTTACTAGCCGTGTGATCTTGGGCAAGTCACTTAACCCCAATTGCCCTGCCTTCCCCTTCCCCCGCCAAAAAAAGGACAAAAAAGTGGGGGATGCCAAGGAAGATGATCAGTTTTGAAGTCCCCTAGCAAGGCTGAGGAAGAACCAAGTTCAGAGCCTAAGAGGCCAGTTTTTTTGTACTATTCTCTTGTCCCTACCTACTGGCCATCACAGCTAAGCCTGGCTTCCAGTAGGAATGGTGGGTTTGGTAGTGATGAAGAGGTAGGAGAGGCAGGGGACAACAATATGATTTGTTCTCTGCACTGGAAGGAATGATAGACTGAGAATTCCCCCCAAGATTAAGCCTCTGGGCTATCTTGCCTGAGTCAATAGCCAAATTATTTTCTAACCCCAGCCTCTCTGTCTTCTCATCTGAAGATTATGAAGAACAACTGCCATTTATTTAAGGCTTTGAAGCACTTTATCTCATCTAAGCTTCCAAACAACCCTGTAAGGTAGGTACTACAGGTATGTATTAGTTTATCTGAAAAATGAAGGTCTTGGACTGCATGGCCTCAGAAGTCTCTGCCAACTCTAGACCTAGGATCCTCTGATTCTGAGGAAATTGAGGATCAGAAATGAAATGACTTGCCAATAATCTCATAGTTTATAAATGTTGAAGGCAGGATTTGAACCCAAGCCTCTACAGACCCTAAATCCAAGGTGCTTTCTGCTATAAAAATGAATGGGGAGAACTATTTGCTGAAATCTATTTTCTAGTTCTTCCACATTCACACCCTCTAAATGTATTGCCAAAGCTCTGAACCTATCCATCCTCAGCAGCAGAGTTCCCATCTGATTTCAGCAGAGGTGATCATTCTCCCAGGCTTCAAAGCTCCCTGTCAGCAAGTGCCGAATCTAATTTTATCTTCCAGGCAAGCAAAGTTCCTCACAGACATACCCAGCTGTGTCCCAATGCTCTTATTTGCAATCTGGCTGCCCCTGCCCCTTCCTTTCCCTTTCTTTTTGATCCTTTGCCTCTGGCAGGGACCAGCAAAGCCTGTGGAATGTCTTTCTCCCTACCCTTCCCTTTTCCCTGTAGTCCCTTAGTCTCCCCCGCCCCACCCTTCCCCACCAGCTCTGCACCCCACCCGCCAAGAGCTGCTGCAGCAGTATCACTTGGCTCCCCTGCAGTCTCCTTCTCTGATTGGCCACCCCACGATGCTCTGCCTCCTGTTTATCCCTGGTGGGCACAGCACAAGCTTCTGGAGTCCTGCCGGCAGCACTAGTTTCTGTCTCAGATCAGTCTCGAGCATGACCCATCCTAGGGCCCTGAGGTCCAGACAAAGCGCCTGCCACAGCAGGAAGTGATAAAATCTCCTAGCCCACACCCTACTCCCTGGAAGATTTTAGCCTAAGTGAAACTTACCCCAAACCCGCTCCTAAATTCCCTCCCTCCCTTTTTGCTCCTGTTCCAGTGTTCCCCTAATTTCAGTTGCTTAATATACAGCAACCAAAGAGGTTGGTAGGCTGCCCCATCCCTAATCCTAGGCTGAGAAGTTATGGGAATAACTGGTTCTCTTCATTAGTGACCCCTTGTGTCCTCTAAGCAGAGAAGTGTCTCCTACAGCCCTTCTCTTCCCAAAGACTGGTTTTCTTTGGAGCAGGAGTTCTTAACCTGGGGCCCATGAATTTGTTTTTATTGTTTATCTTAGGTATTTAAAAAACATTATTTTGATAAGGGGTCCATAGATCCCACACAACTGCCAAAGAGGTACAAAGATTCCATAGCACTTCTGCTTAGAGAATCCACCCTGGGATCTCCCAGTCCCTGGGCTACAGTGATGCTTAGGGCATGATGCCAGGCCTATCCTCTTCTGCATGGACAGCTGGGTATGGGAAGAGGAGAGGTAAGAAGGGGAGGAATTTGCCTGGGCTAGCTGCTAGATCCTTTCCCTCTTGGAAGTCCTTAAGGCTGGGAAAACCAAAGCAGAAGGTCAGTGCAGAACTGCCAACTACTTCCAGAATTATAAATGATGTGGGAAATGGAGAGAAAAGCCTGGAAGATATGGGTTTTCAGTACAATAGTTAACTGCCCCATGTGAGTTCTTGTGCAGGTCTTAATGTCAGGACCTGATTCTTTTTTTCTAGATGTGAAATAGGTTTCTCCTTCTCTCAGCCAGATACCTCTGGCAACTTGAATCTGGAGGAGGAAAGGTGTCACCCCAAGCCAAGGGTTGTTAACAGTTCCCGTCTTTCCTTCTTTTCACTGACAAAGCCCTGGGGAATCTTCCCCACAGATTCCTAAATTCCCATATTCTTTACATACTACCTGAGGTGAAGCAGTGAACCAAGGTGATGGACAAACCTTCCAACTGTGAAGATAAGGTGCTGCCTGGAAGTTTGTAGGCCAGCTTTTGAGCAGCTAATCAGGCTTCAGCAGAGCACTCGCTCTCTCTCTCTCTCTCTCTCTCTCTCTCTCTCTCTCTCTCTCTCTCTCCCCAACCCCTATCCCAATCTCTCACTGGCTTGGGACTGAACTGGGTTGGAAGGGCCAGGACCTGAAATGAACTGAACCCAGTGTGTGGCCAAGCATGGTACCCACACCCCCCCAGGCTTAGAATCCAGGACAATCAATGTTCCCCCAGGGTTCCCACTACTGGGACAATCAATCTGTCTGTCATTCTCAAAGGGACAACAGAAGGAAGGGAAAGGACACTACTTTGTCATTGCCAGGGCCTTCACTGATCAGGGGAAGGTCATAGGGTTGAGGAAGCCTTCCGGGCCAAGCCAGGAAAAAGTTTGACAGTCCATTCCGGGGTCCTAGAAAATGGTTATTCTCTCTAGACCTGGGAGTTCCTGATTCAATGGGGCTTTCAGAGAGTGCCCTTTTGGAGGCTGCCTACAGTCCATATCCTGCTGTCAGGAGCTGGCTCCCAGTTCTGCTGCAAACCCTAAACTCAGCCATTAGCTGTACTCCCAAAAGAGGGAGTACAAAAAAACTTAGGAGGGGGGAGGTTGTCAAAAGGAGACCAAAAAGGAGGGAATATATGTGCTTTCTAGGCTTGGAAGAAGCAACTAGAGCCCTGAGAAGTACCCAGAGGAGCTGTACTTGCTTTAACCATCAGTCAACCTTACCCCTCTTCCCTCCCTGTGGTGTTTGCTGGGAAGAGAGAGTTTGGCTAAAAAAGTCCAGAGAAGAAGGTTGGTGTTTATAGCACAAACTGGGCTGGTTCCAGGGTCAGCTTAGAGGGGAGAGGTTATGTTTCTCTTCCCAAGAGATCTAGGCTTATAGAAATTAAGGTCATGAACATCACCCCATGAATTGACCATCATCTAGAGGGGAAAGAACCAGAATTTCCTTATGAAGACCTATTGAAGAGCTGGGGGAAGGAGGGAGAGGGTGCCCAGAATTCCTGGACTGAGTGGAAACAAGGATAGAACATTTTTCCTTCCTTTCCGGAGAGAAGAGCGGGGAGCTAAGGCAGTGGATCATAGGATTTAGAGAAGGGGCCCTAGAGATTAGACCCTAGTCTAACCTCCACTTTGCAGATGAGGAAATTGGAGCCCAAGGAGGTAAAATTGACTTGCCCAAGGTCACAGAGAGAAGTAGTTAATAAAGTCAGCATTTGAACCTAAGTCCTCTGACTACAAATTAATGGCTCCTTCCAGTGCCCATCTCTGTAAGACAGGCAATGTGGCATCATAGAAAGAACATTAGACCTGGAAATAAGAGGGATTCGGATTTATATACCATCTCTTTGAACCTCAGTTTCCTCTTCTGTAAAGTGGGAGTAATGGTATTTGTACTCCTTTCACAGGATTGAGAGGAAAGAGCTATGTAAAACTATAGAATATTAGACAATTATTGTTCATAAATTTCCATTAACTATAGCTAAGAAAGGGTCACAGAGTTCGAGTTGGAAGGGACTAGAGAGGTCAAATTTCATCACTTTATGGATGAGGAAACTGAGGCTCAGAGATGCCAGGACTTGACCAAGATTACACAGGTACCAAGATGCCTCTTTTCTCCCCACCCCCACCCCCGCCTGCCTTAAAGCTCCTAAGCTCCCTGGTCATCCCTGACATGCTTCCCCACCCCCAGCATTCTCATCTCCGATTAGCCCAGACAGACCCTCTCCCAGCTTAGGGTAACTCCGGGCCTCTTTTTCTACTGTCCCCGCTAAACCCCAGGTTTCCATAGTCAGCACTGCCCAGTCACCCTTTCTCCTCTACTGTCCTCTCCCTTCCCATCTGAATGGAACTGGTCAGCACTCATCGGGGGTCCGGGTGGGAGGCAGCCAAGGAGGAAGAAACTTGAAAGAGACAACGCTGTGCGCCAGGGCCCCGGCGGAAGGATGCCACCCTGGCAGCGCTCATGCCCACACAGTGGGCTGGGGTCAGGCCCAGCAGCTCTTGCTCCCCGGGCCCCGCATGCCGGCAGAGCCCAAGCAGTCTCCCATCGAGCTGCCCCAGGCCAGGACCCCCAAGCTCAAGCTAGCCCAGCCCAGCCTAACACAGCCCAAAGCAGCCCAGAGCTCAGCTGCCTTACCATGGCCGCAGCCCGGGCCGGGCCGGCTCTTCCAGGACAGCACTCGAGCTTTCGCGGCTGTAGCTGCGCTGCTTGCCTGCCTGTTCGCTTGCCTGCAGACCGACCTCCGCATCGCCAGCCCCCCCACCCCTGTCTCCCGCCGCCCCAGAGTGCGGACCGGCTGGAGGAGGAGCCAGCCGAACCAGGTGGGCGGGATAAGCCGGCCCCGAGGAGGGGCCCTGCAGCCCAGAGCTCTTACAGAAACCCCAACCGGTGGCCTGGGGGCGGCCCTTGTCCTGGAGAGGGGCTGAGTCTGCGGCCTGGGGGCGGAGCAGGGGTCCCCGGGCTGCCAACTCAGGTCAAAGGATTGAGACCCAGAAGGGACTTTAGCGATAGTTCCAACTCCCTCATTTTACAGAGGAGGAAACTGAGGCCCAGAAAAGTAAGGTGATTTACCCAAAAGGCATAAGCCGTCAAAGAAACGAATGGAATCCAAGCATTCTGACTCCATATCCAGAGATCTTTCCACTTGCTACGTCCAGATTCTCTTGAGGACTGAAAAGCCTTCCAGGAAGGTGGAACCCTGCCCTGCAAGGGTACCCTCCCTTCCAAGCCTTTCCTTGCGCCATAGAAAGTTATCGATGCAATGAAGCCAAAAAATAGGCGAATGTTGAATAATCCCCTTCCTATCCCGGCTCCTCCCCCAAAGAAACAATTATCAATCACATAGATTTTACCCCTCCCATACCTAGAAGGTCAGAGGTCTCCCCTTCCTCAAATAAAAGAGTTTCCAAATCTGAAGGTTAAAAAGAGGGTCTGGGCAGTTGCCCTCAATGGTGAGGCCTCCTGTAAGAACCCTAATTACTGGGGATTTGCTTCTTAACCACCAGGGGATCCACCTCTTCTTCCTTTGGGACCTCTGGAAGTGTGTGGGGAAGATCCTCAGGAAAAGAATGTCTCATTAACCAGGGCTAAAACAGCTGGCTACTGAGTTAAGCCCCCTCATTCACACTGCAGCCCCTGGGGCCCCAGAAAGGCAGGTGAGCTGCAATGGGGACAGCTGCTATACTGACTTTGCAAACATTTAAGTCCCAAAGGGATCAGAGCAGCCATCAGGGAGGAGTGGGACCTCAATGAAGGAGGGAGTCAGGTTGCCTGAAAGATGCTCCTGGGCCTAGCACCCAAAGGCTAGGACCGTGGGTTCTTTCCTCAGGAAGGGACAGGCAGCCAGAGAGGGAGGTAAGCCCTAGATGGGAGAGCATTGCTCCTCCTCCCTGGCTGCTGTCCTCCCTGTGGCAGATTGACTGTCTAGGAGAAGAGCTGACCTATCACACTATTGTCCCTCCCCTCACTATCCCCAAAGGCTGGCCTGTGCTGAGACCTAGTGTTACAGCTCTATGACACTGAGAGCTAGGGACTTCTACATCCTCACAACTTGGGAGGGGAGAAGGGAGCTGATAAGAGCAGGCAACATACCCTCAGCAGATGGTAGGCAGAGAGGCCAGAGGACTAAGCAGCAGGAGAAGGGTTCATGGGCAGCAAAAGCACAGGGCCATGCAAAGGATAGGGATGAGGCTTGGAAACATGCCCAGGAAGATATAGGGCTGAATGGTGTAGTGGAAATCTCACTGGAATCCGAATCAGATGACCTGGAGTCCAGTCCCAGCATAGATAGATACTTTATTAACAACGTGACCAAGGCCAAATTACCTGGACAAGCCTCCTTCCCCACCTGAAAAATGGGATAATACTACCTGCATCACAGGGCAGGGTTTGTTAGGGTCAAATGATGTGATTTGTGGAAAACTGCTTTGTCAACTATAAGCCA